>OY294068.1:37565071-38165071 GCA_958510875.1 Endomychus coccineus
TCTGAACGTGGTTAACGGGACGTACAAACCAGATTTTCACAATTCCATCTTCAAACATAGCATAAAAAATATTTTTCAGAACGTAATCGTGTCCTTTGCCGATTTCGTGGTGACAAATATCGATTTATACATCGGTGACCAACGGCAAGCGTCACCTTCGGACACCGTTGATAATACGACGGACGGAGATAATATTATCGTATCTCAATTTTTGAGCAAGCGAGTCGAAACGACCGATTGGAGAAATAAATTAAACGATATTCGTACGAACAATCCGATTAACGTGACGAACGCTACGCGAAATTACGAGAACGATGATTACGACGACGGTGTGCGGTTTCCTTCCTCGCCACCATCGTTATCTTCGTCGTCGTCTACGTCGTCGTCATCATCGACTAACAAAACGGTAATAATTCATAGAGAACGTGATTTGATGTCACCGATACCGTCACCTTTGTTATCGCAGTCGTCGTCGTCGTCGTCGTCGTCGTCGTCATCGTCGACTAACGAAACGGTGATAATCCATAATGAACATTGTAAATTGTCACCGATACCATCGCCTTCGTTGTCTTCGGCATCATCATCATCATTATCAACGTCGTCTTTCACGTATCATAGAAGTGCCGGAGAATTCATCGTCGACGCTGATGTCATACAACGAGACAATGATGATGATGATGATGATAATGATTACGATCGTGCCGATGAAGATAACGATGGTTGTAAAGACAACGATAGCAGCGACGACGACGATGACGACGATAACTTGTTCGTTACGTTACCGTCGATCGTAATCACACAGAACGATACGAAGAACGATCCGTATTTGTTGTCTAGTTCATTTGTCACGACCGGGGACGATGAAATAGTCGAAGAACGCGACGGTCACGACGAGTCGTTCATGTTATCGTCGTGTCAACCGCCAACACCCATATCCAAGTTGAACGATTTGTTCGATATCGAAATATCGGTCGACGTGACGCCGCAAATAGACGACGGTGAACGCGCATCGACAGAAAATGAAGTATTGTCGAATAACGATAGCGAAAACAACAAAGACGACAACAACAACAACAATAACAACAACAACGACGATGACGAAAAAACCGATTCGGAAACGGCGACTGCGGTGGTAGTGGTGGCGACGGCGGTGGTGGTGGAGGAGATCGCCGTAGATGATAGTTGTTGATCGATATCTCCGTCTGACAGAACGAACATCGACACGGTTCGGTGTGCTCGTGATATCTACGATGACGAACAACCGATCGTACGGAAACGTTATTTTCCGCTCGCTAGATTCGGAATCTAGACGGTTCGTCCGTGAAAATGCCCAGAACGACGATGATATGGTATTACCGTTGTGTACGTTCGTGACACAATTGAAAGCGAACGGACGGTCACAACCTCGATCAAAAATATTAAACGAACGCCAATTGAAAACTATACGAGAATGTTATCATCTCACGATTCCGGAGCCGGGCACACCGTTCGGTATATTGTTGTGCAAGACGTTCCTAGAGCCCAGACAACAGGACAATTTCGACATTAAACGACCGAAATTGTTCAACGTCGAAGAAGGAACCAGTACGGATTTCTACTCGAACGATGCCTGGATGGATCCCGTCGAAAAATTCATGTCCATCGCGAAAACGGAAATGTTATTATCGATGAAGAAAAATGCCACAATTTACATGTCGTTCTTATTGCGAACGTCAACGATTCGCACCGTCGACGATTTCAAACGTAACATCGTCGAATACATCCTTCCGTATACCATGTGCGTACGTCTGATGAACGTCGAACCGTCGTCGGAAACTCCTCCGGCCGCTATCGCATCTAGACAGAATTTCTATTTCGTCGTATACGTTCTACCGAAAATGGAAACCAGTTTCCTACTTCGAATATATTCCATGCCAATTTTATCGTTACAAACGGAAGAGCAAACGGCGAACGACGATACGACTACAGACTACGAGCCCGACGTGACGACGTCTCGGCTGCGTCTAATTTTCACTAGCAACCGATCATATTTCAACGATAAACACGTGAACGTAATGAATTCGATGATATTTCTATATTGTTTCATTACCGACCGATACAAGCCCGACTTTGAAAATATCAGCGACGACATTACAAACTATATGGTAAAACTCGTTTCGATGATCAGTTACGAAATTGGAGGTTATTCGTTGAAACGTAACGGATTGGCAAAAAGTGGTGTCGGTCCGCTCGCATTCGTCATATCCGAAGCGGGTCTGATAGAAACGCCCAAGTTCACCGGAACGGCCGATTACCCGAAAACCGACGGGAATCCCGATGAGAAGATGCCGTCGTCGTCGCTAGCCAAGAAAACGTTCCTGATCGAGAGTTATTTCGAAAGAATATTTGTCAATTTGCCTCTGAAAATGGGACTCTTGAACGATGAAATGCAATTATTTCGAAACTAATAAATGATAATAAACGATAATAAAACAACAAGTTTTTCATTGATACGTTTATTCGCACACTCGTAACAATCAAATGAGGATAGATCCGAACTGCTTCAAACTTCTGAATCGAGTGACCATAACATAAATGTGTTGTCCGTCGGCACCGGTACAGTCCAGGTAGCCGTCTTCTTCGATCGTCAGTCCCTGACTTTGATATGCATTTTCGATACAACTCAGATGTATCGGAAAACCCACGTGCTTGATCGGCACTCTATTATATTGAATTCGTCTATCTACCGCTCCCGATCCGGGATACATGCGATAGTAACGATCGATCGATTCGTCCAACATAACGATACTCGTCAATTCACCATCGTCCGACGAGTATTCGAGTTTTATCAATTTCAATACGCTACCACTCGGTATTTTCGTAGCTCCCATGAAATTTGTCAACAAAGTGTACGAGAATCCCACCGCTAAATGGGTGAAATGTTGTCGCACGGACGACTGATAACGAACGATATATTTGCTTAGTATATTTACGTCGAATCGCTTGGACAATTGTCGAAATAGCGAATCGATCAATTCCCGGGTTATATCGTAACATTGTCTGTTCGAAACGACAAGAATTCTAAACGATACTTTGAAATTCTTAATGGGTACACAATCGTCCCGCGATACGTTGTCCTCGCATCGTTCGATCATCTTCACGTACGTATCTACCAGTTCCGTGATATCGATCGATCTGATAGTGTTAATTTTATTATCGTTCACGAAACGTTTTAGTAATTCCTTCCGACTGTCCGCGTCTTTATTTCTATCCATATCGACGATGAATCGTTGTAGCTCGGAATCTTCAGACGAACGCATCAACTTACTCAATTTATATTCAAACACTCGATTCGATCCCAACAATTGTTTTGCGAGAATCACATTAGATGGCGGTAAAGCGCTATAAGTCAATTGTTCACGGCATTTGGTCAGATCAACGTTGTCGCCATAGACCCGGCCATTCCTCGTTTGTACCTGAACGTCGTTCACGTACGTATATCTTGTATCGTTTCCACTCGTTCGACGTTCGCCCCGCGTAATCGTCTCCTGGCTACATGCACCCTCGTCGCTGTATGCGTATTCGTCGGTGTTCGTTTCGTCCAGATCGTAATTTGAGCTGCTCACCGTATCGAAATCGATCGGACCGCACTGATTTTCGTCACCGCACAGAATAACGATCGTATTGTGCGACGATTCGCACAATAATTTCAGTAGGACGAGGAAAGCGGGTGGCGACATCATCGTGTATTCGTCAACGACACACACGTAGAATTCGTCGTTTTTCGGTCGAACCATTTTCACACGTTTCTTTCTGCACTGACGTTGTTCTTCTAACAGTAACTCGCAAAAATCTAGGTAGCGAGTATCCGGTGTGAATTTCATCTGATTAACGCTTCGTCCGATAGTTTTGGCCAGCGTTGACATTTGTACGCAGTGGTGCATCGAATCTGGCGACGTCTGATGAACCAAACCACCATTATATGCAGCGTGATATTTGCACGTATCCTTGTAGAAATTGCACAGTAGCAAATGTTTCAAAGTGACATAATGAAAAGTACCGTTCACGTGTTTTTGTACGTATTTCAATAATTGAGTCTTCCCCGTCCCACCTAATCCGTACAATCGAACCACCGTAACGCGATTCTGCTTGTTATACAAATAGAACGGCGAAAGGCGACAAGACGATGCACGACTATTGTACTGTATTTCTTCGTCTTCGCTGCCATCCGTATCGGATCGAACGTATTTCCCGTCGAACGTTTTCGGTCGTTTCGTTCTGGTGTCAAACAAGAAAATTCCTTCTCGTTTTACACAAGATGTTGGGAACGTCGAAGTAGAAATATTTTTTTTTTCGTCATCGTTACCATCATCACGTTCATATAATTCACCGATCGAAATTGTATTCAACAAATTCGCAAATCCTCGTTGTTCGTCGTTCAACGTACACCACGATTCACATTCTGCATTAACGTTCCCCGACAAACACGCCATCATTTCACAACCCGGCACTACCTCACGCGTATCATAATTTTTATCTAAAAACCATCGTACGTCGTCTGCGTAGTTCCAATGGCAAGAACATCGCGGACGATTTTCACCCACCGGCTCGTTTCGCCATAAATTTACAATTTCGTATTTTTTATTTTGATACGAGAAGACTTTCACAACTTTCGGTAGTCTCGACACGACGTTATCGCAGTCTCTTTCGATCGTATTGTTCTCGATCGATGATGATGATGATGATGATGATGATGATGATGTCGTCGTTGGCGTATTTTGATCATCGTCGCAGACAAAAGTGAACGTTTCAGCCATAACGAAGAATAAACGAATACATCGGTGACTGTACATTATAACGATATATATATACCACCACCACCACCACCACCACCACCTCCCTGTTCGGACGACGGTGATGTGCGAATTTACATATGATCGCGTTGCATGGTTTTGTCAAAGCGACATCTCAATTTCCTAAGAACGTTCGTTTCCCACGCATGATTAACATCTCTATCGACGATCTTGTCCACGTCGGGATCCTCTGCTGCCGCTAACCAACGATAATCGATATAAGCATCGGTAAGAGCCCACCATTCGTCGTTCAGACATCCTTCGTGTGGCGTACACAAAATGCTATGTATTAGATTCCCTTTGCCGAAAACGTTATAGCACGGCGTGGATGCGGTCGTATACATCTTACACGCGTCGCCACATCTCATGCGACGAGGACGTTTCCGACTCGAGCCGTTTCGTTGATACGATATTCGTATACCGTCCGAATCGAGGGAGTTACAGAACAGCGCGTACATTAGTTTTTGGATAGCACTATAGAATTGGATCGATTCCGTATCGAATTCGATCGGTCTCAATAATTGCCATTTGTCCGAAGTTATTCTGTTTATCAGTACGTCCAACGAACTGTTTTTCGTCGGCCATATATACGGTTTATTCGGAGCGGTGAGAGATCCGCCGACGTTCGAATGTAACTTGTTGACAACTTTTTCCAACCAGAATCGTTTGAAATTGTACACGACGTTCCAATATTCGACCGTGTTACTCACTACGTACGATAAAATATGCGAATAATCTTGCAAAGCGTACGGCGTCGACTCGATCACACATCGATTGGTGTTCATGTAATACGAAGAAACTAGTATCGAATCTATAACTTGTTCGTCTGTACTTTCGAACAGAGGTATCCCCGTCGAAGGATCGACACTATATTTAGTCGCTTCGTATCGATGATAATACAAAATCGATGCATTTTCTTCTCCGTTACTCGTCTGAGATTTCACCGGGTACACGTTACAAACGCGACGACCGATATTTCTCCTATATTTCTTATCATACTTCTCGTTCCCCAATACACGGGTGTATCTGTTTCTATCGTTGTTGTCGTCCTCGTTGTCATCATTCGTATCGCTATTATCACCGTGATACGATTCGTACAAGTACGGGCAGACGTTTACTTTGGACATCAGTCTTATTGTGCAGATCCAAGAGTAACTCTACGATAGATCGTCCCTTCTATCGATGAATCGTTGAAGTTGCTCCATGCGAAATCCAGCCGAAAAATTTTGTTCGCCAAATAATATATTCAATTCTGTTTTATGCACGATATCATTGAGATCAGTGTTAACATGAGGGAAAAATTGAAAACGTTTCGTCTGTTTTACATTTTATTCATAAATATTACAATTCTTTGAAATCCGGAACCTCTTCACGAATTTTATCGCGCAATATCGATTTTTCGTGGTTCGATAATTTCTCACATGTTTTTGAGATCATAGTAGCCTTTTTCTGTTCAGCCAGTTCCACGTTTGCTAATATATCAATAATATTTTCAAATAGGCATTCAATACAACGATTTCGTGGAGGTGCGAAACCATCAAAATGTGTAAGCTGATGTGGTTGATTGTGATGATCTTCACATGGCAAAAACATATATATATATTTTCTTACGTGCTCCGGTGTCTCTTCCCAACGCAATGACGGCAAATGTACGTGCTTCATCACATACGCCTGCGGCAAAAACATCAGATCTCTACGCTTCAATTCATTAGCCGGTTTGCTCATGGCCTCATTTATTTGTTCGTAGATGAATTCGATAGTTGTTGAATCATGCTCATTCGTACCAGTAATTGCTTTCACGAATCTGTGCAGGTGATGGTTATTCATGATGTTTCACCCTTTCAAACGCTGACTTGAATGGAATATCCTTCACATGTTGCCGAGATTTATACCCTCAATTTCCCCTTTATACGACGAATCGAAGATTACCTCATTCGCTCTAACGTAATCGTTCCAGAAATAGATTTAGCGACACAAGGAAACGCTCACATGAGCCTCAAACAATTTTTTCGGTGACCCGCGACTTAGTACGATAACTTTTGATCGAAAATAGTATTCAGAGACATCTACCGAAATTTAATGCAATTTCATTGGAGTAACGTGAAGAGTGCCATCTTTCGAGATGTAATGCGATCCCGTTGGGATAACGTAAAGAGCGTTATCTTTCGAAGTGTAATACAATTCTGTCGTGACAATTTGATGAGCGCCACCTATCGTAATGTTATATCATTTCGTTGCGGTAAGTGGATAAACGCCATCTGGCGGAGATCCATCGAACTTTCACACAACACGTACAGTGTGAAACGAACCATAGATATACTATGTATTCTCAAGAAATTACTAAATCTGTAGATGGGGTGGGTTTAATTTTGTACAATCTAACCTCAATCGACTTCGCTCTCAGAACTCTGAATTGAATCTGATCAAAATTTTACCCCTTCTACCGTGATTTTCGTCAGAAATCAGTAGATTTTAGGATTTTTGTGACGTCAATTGGCTCTAGTCCAATGAGAATCGAGTATTCACTCAGCTGACCCTAAATTAAATATATAATCAGCAAGCTTCTCGCCCGCGATCCTAAACCTCCTTGACCAGAGTAAGAACAACGTAGTAGTAAGAAGGAGCAGGCTGTCGCGGAGGTTATATATATAATATATATATAATATATATATATATTATATATATAGGGGTGCAGGGGGTGCTATGGGGTACGTGGAGCCCCGTTGATTGTCTAGACTTAGCGCTAGCTTCTCGCGACAGCTGAAAGTTGCGTTTCACGATTTTCGTTGCCCCCGTACTACGTCACGTACACGTCACGTAACTGTGAGTCATCACTGCTGCAAAAGTTTTCGCAGCTCGAAGAAATCCACCGGTGAGATTTCGTTTCAACAAATTTCATTCGAGACAAAACTGTTTCTGGACGGAGCTAGTGCGCATGACGAGGAACTTTAAGTTTGGAGACTCGTTCGACGAGAGTTTCGTTCAAAGTTTTTGTAGCTCGAAGAAATCCACCGGTGAGATTTCGTTTCAACAAATTTCATTCGAGGCAAAACTGTTTCTCGACGGAGCTAGTGCGCATGACGAGGAACTTTAAGTTTGGAGATTCGTTCGACGAGAGATTCTAAGCGGACAAAGTTTGTTCATCAGAAAATATTTTACGATTTGATTTTGCGAACGAGAGTTTCGTTCAAAGTTTTTGTATCTCGAAGAAATTCACCGGTGAGATTTCGTTTCAACAAATTTCATTCGAGACAAAACTGTTTCTCGATGGAGCTAGTGCGCATGACGAGGAACTTGTGAGTTTGGAAATTCGTTCGACGAGAAATTCTACGCGGACAAAGTTTATTCATCAGAAAATATTTTACGATTTCATTTTTCGAACGAGATTCACGTTCAAGGTTTCTACAGCTCGAAGAAATCCACCGGTGAGATTTCGTTTCAACAAATTTCATTCGAGACAAAACTGTTTCTCGACGAAGCTAGTGCGCATGACGAGGAACTTATAAGTTTAGGGATTTGTTCGATGAGAGATTCTAGCGGACAAAGTTTGTTCTTCAAAAAATATTTTACGATTTCATTTTGCGAACGAGAGTTTCGTTCAAAGATTTCGCAGCTCGAAAAAATCCACCGGTGAGATTTCGTTTCAACAAATTTCATTCGATACAAAACTGTTTCATTCCTCGAACGAGAATTACGTTCAAAGTTCTTGTAGCTCGAAGAAATCCATCGGTGAAATTTCGTTCCAACAACGAATCGTTCGACGATAGATTTTAGGCGAACAAAGTCAGAAAATATTTTACGATTTCATTTCGCGAACGAGAGTTTCGTTCAAAGTTTTTGTAGCTCGAAAAAATCCACCGGTGAGATTTCGTTTCAACAAATTTCACTCGAGACAAAACTGTTTCTCGATGGAACTAGTGCGCATGACGAGAAACTTCAAGTTTGGAGATTTGTTCGACGAGAGATTCTAGCGGACAGAGTTTGTTCACCAAAAAATATTTTAGGATTTTATTTTGCGAACAAGAGTTTCGTTCAAAGTTTTTGTAGTTCGAAGAAATCCACCGGTGAGATTTCGTTTCAACAAATTTCATTCGAGACAAAACTGTTTCATTCATCGAACGAGAATTACGTTCAAAGTTCTTGTAGCTCGAAGAAATCCATCGGTGGAATTTCGTTTCAATAACGAATCGTTCGACGATAGATTCTAGACGGGCAAAGTTTGTTCATCAGAAAATATTTTACGATTTCATTTCTGGAACGAGAGTTTCGTTCAGAGTCGCTGAGAAATGAATTCGACAAATTTCATCCACCAGCGAATATTTTGTAGTTTCAAATTCTGAAAGACAATAACGTTCAACAGAGAAACGACTAATTCGTTGACCACGACTATTCGTTACGAGCGATAGGTAATGTAGCAAAATTCTGAATCGTTGAAGTCGTTAAGTGAGAATTTTGACCGACGACAAAGTTTGTTCTTCATAAAATATTTTACAATCCTATTCCTCGATCGAGATTAACGTTTAGACATATGAATGGTTGATACGTTAACAATCTTCCGTTTCAAACGATGAGCGTTTCAACAAAATTAGAAATCCTAAGTTGGCTGGTGAACAATCTAATTGACGAAATTTCTTCACGAGAAAATGGTTTACAATTTCATTTTTCAATCGAGAGTAACGTTCAAACATAGGAACGATTGAAATGTTGACGACAACCGCTATCGAGTGACGAATCAAAAAAAAAATCCGTGTTAATTGATGTTGTCCCAGGGAGTTTCCAAATGAGCGACACTTGTTTGATTGCCATACAAGTTTGTTGTAACAATCAATTGAGCACCACCTAGTTGGGTGATATACAAACTTGTCATAATGACTGAACGAACGCCATCTCTCCGTTGTAATATTCAATTAAGCGCTACTTAATCGATGGATGTACAGACTTGTCACAGTGTTCAATCAAACGCCATCTATTGGAATGTAATTCAATTTAACTTCAGTAATTGAGCAGGTGCCACCTGTCGAATTGTCATACAACTTCACTGTTATAACTAACTGAGCGACATCTATATGAATGCGAGACAAATCCGATTATCGAACATCCTATACAGATTGAGTATAGCAACTTGATAAGCGCCATCTGTTGATATGTTGTATCAATTTATCACAATAAGTTGGTGAGCGCCATCTGGTAGAATTCCCTTGAACTTCCAATCAACGTGTACAGTATCAAATCTACCATAGATGTCCTATGTATTTCTTGAAATTACTACATCTGTGGATGGGGTGGGTTTAATATTGTACAATTTAACCTCAATCGACTTCGCTCTCGGAACTCTGAATTGAATCTGATCAAAATTTTACCCCTTCTACCGTGATTTTCGTCAGAAATCAGTAGATTTTAGGATTTTCGTGACGTCAATTGGCTCTAGTCCAATGAGAATCGAGTATTCACTCAGCTGACCCTAAATTAACTATATAATCAGCAAGCTTCTCGCCCGCGATCCTAAACCTCCTTGACCAGAGTAAGAACAACGTAGTAGTAAGAAGGAGCAGGCCGTCGCGGAGGTTATATATATAATATATATATATTATATATATAGGGATGCAGGGGGTGCTATGGGGGTACGTGGAGCCCCCTTGACTGCCTAGACTTGGCGCTAGCTTCTCGCGAGAGCTGGATGTTGCGTTCCACAATTTTCGTTGCCCCCGTGATACGTCACGTAACTGTGAGTCATCACTGCTGCAAAAGTTTTTGCAGCTCGAAGAAATTCACCGGTGAGATTTCGTTTCAACAAATTTCATTCGAGACAAAACTGTTTCTCGAAGGAGTTAATGCGCATGACGAGGAACTTTAAGTTTGGAGATTCGTTCCACGAGAGATTCTAGCGGACAAAGTTTGTTGGTCAGAAAATATTTTACGATTTCATTTTGCGAACGAGAGTTTCGTTCAAAGTTTTTGTAGCTCGAAAAAATCCACCGCTAAGATTTCGTTTCAACAAATTGTACTAGAGACAAAATTGTTTCTCGATGGAGCTAGTGCGCATGACGAGGAACTTATAAGTTTGGAGATTCGTTCGACGAGAGATTCTAAGCGGGCAAAGTTTGTTCATCAGAAAATATTTTACGATTTCATTTTGCGAACGAGATTCACGTTCAACGTTTTTACAGCTCGAAGAAATCCACCGGTGAGATTTCGTTTCAACAAATTTCATTCGATACAGAACTGTTTCATTCCTCGAACGAGAATTACGTTCAAAGTTCTTGTAGCTCGAAGAAATCCATCGGTGGAATTTCGTTCCAACAACGAATCGTTCGACGATAGATTTTAGGCGAACAAAGTCAGAAAATATTTTACGATTTCATTTTGCGAACGAGATTCACGTTCAACGTTTTTACAGCTCGAAGAAATCCAACCGGTGAGATTTCGTTTCAACAAATTTCACTCGAGACAAAACTGTTTCTCGGTGGAGGTAGTACGCATGACGAGGAACTTATAAGTTTGGAAATTCGTTCGACGAAAGATTCTAGGTGGACAACGTTGGTTCATCAAAAAATATTTTACGATTTCAGTTTGCGAACGAGAGTTTCGTTCAGAGTTTTTGTAGCTCGAAGAAATCCACCGGTGGAATTTCGTTTCGACAACTAATCGTTCGACGAGAGATTCTAGATGGACAAAGTTTGTTCATCAAAAAATATTTTACGATTTCATTTTGCGAACGAGAGTTTCGTTCAAAGTTTTTGTAGCTCGAAGAAATCCACCGGTGAGATTTCGTTTTAACAAATTTCACTCGAGACAAAACTGTTTCATTCCTCGAACGAGATATACGTTCAAATTTTCTGTAGCTCGAAGGAATCCACCGGTGCGATTTCGTTTCAACAAATTTCATTCGAGACAAAACTGTTTCTCGATAACGCTAGAGTGCATGACGAGAGACATATTAGTTTTTCGAACGAGAATTACGTGCGAATCACACGCGCTAGTAACAGTAAGAAATGCCAGAAATATCCCGTTCGTGTTGTTCGCGTTGGTGTAATATATTCTCGATTATCTCGTCTGAGCGTTTGAAAGCGAATTCGATTAGATTTCGGTTGGTAAAGAAGAGGAATTCAAACGCTAATTCGAACGTCGACGTTTCTTCGCTCATCGCGTACCGTGACAATATCTACGACGACGATGGAAACGATCTGTTAGAATTGATGATGACGAAAGGGAACGGTTCGCGGTATGCCAACGAATCGGCGTATAAAATGTTCTGGACTTGGTGGTTGTTACGATGTAAACATAATATCGGTGCCATGTATCCCGATGACGTCGATCGTCTGATGAAATTTTTCGAGAGCACGACAGAATGGTCGGATCGTGGAGTAGTTCGCGTAGACAAAGACGACGGAACGATCGTCGATGTGCCCGTTGAAATGTTGTCACTATTACAAGACGATAATCGTGACGCGGATACAACGACGTCGCTCGCATCATTAGGATCACCTATAAATATACATAACTGTGTATTCTATATGGTCAGTAGTTTATTATTCATTGTGCTGTGCATATCGCATATGTTGGCTAATTTTTCGCTCGACGAAAATAAAGTTACAGGCCGACGTACGACAAACCGTCATCGTCGAAATTAATTTGGTGATAGTCGCATCCCTACCTTCACCTCTACCGCTAATATTGTCTAACGACATGTCGAACACTAACACGCAAGACGAAACGATCTGTAATTCTCCAAGTGATACCGTCGTCGATTGTTCGATTGGAACGTTGAAATTGAACAGTATATTGAAAAAGTTCCCGAAAGTCGATTATAAGCGATATCTTCTGGACGGCGTATTACGACAATTGGACGTTAACGATGGGGAGCTGACGAGTCGTGGAATCGCACGGATTCATATGATAGTTTCGGACGATGCCAAGACGAAGTTTACAATTTCCCACGAAAATTACGAAACTCTGATTCGAGCGATCGATGTTCCACATAATTGTAGCGTCGTAATATCGTACGAACTAGTTCATCGATTGGTGTTCGTTTTCGATTGTATCGAGTGCAAGAAAAAATCACAGACTCGAGAGGCGCGGTGCGAATCCCAAAAACACGTGGAATTTATATGTGAGGTGGTGAGAAGAATGTTCGAGAAAATTTTACATATACGATACGTGGGAACGGTCGTTATAACCGTTGGGAAAACGCACGGCTTTCATATGATATTTCACGATGTGAACGTCGATCGGTGTATGTACCATCATTTGCTGTACGCATTAATACGCACGTTGAATCGAGTACGAGCCAAGACGAGTTCTTCGGAGGAATTAGATTTATTTTTGAACGAATCGTGTACCTCGTTCGTACTGCCGTACGGTCGAAATCACGCCGATACGTTTTTCCTGTACAACTTCGATACGTCCACGCTCACATCTGCAGATAAAAACGATATAACAGACGTGGATATTTTATCACCGATCCCAAAATACGTATACCCATTCTACAGTTTGAAATATACGAACGACGGAACGGACGCGACAAAATGTTCTCAATATCAACGTAATTCGTCGCAAGAAGAAATCGTGTGGTGTGGCTTCGACGGAGAATTTCGTTTCAAATTTCAAAAGAAATATTTTCTCGATAAAGAATGTATGGAAATACACAGCAATCGCAGAGAGATAGAATCGTATCGAGACGATATTCTATACACTATTACACCGAATAGAATGATCAATCGTAAGAAAACCTTTTGTCGCTGGTTGTTTGTCGAAAATTACGAAGAAGTGATGTCGTCGATGTCGTCCCATAATCTCGAATATTCCAACTCTAACGATAACGACGACGACGACGACGATCTCATCGCTTCGAATTCCACGAGTATATCGAACGAGATGTCCATCGACGAGAATACTAGGACGGAAAGATGTCAGCGGAAACGACGACGACGACAACAACAACAAGTTGAGCAGCAGACCACCGTTTCACCGTGCGATGAAGATATCGTAGAAAAAGAAGAAGAAGAAGAAGAAATGTCACGTAAACACGACGTGGCTCTGCCTTATTTCGACGAGAAAACAGACTTGAAAAATGCCAATAAGGGCGTTAGAACGATTATTGGCGCTGCCGGTGTCGCTACATCGTCATCCGTCCCAACCGTAACCGTCACCGGTCCCGAACGTGTTGTAGAAAAACGAGGTAATATCGATATATTGGAGGGTCATTTCAAGTATACCGACGAGAAGGGATACGAAAATACGAATCGTGTGTTTAGCATGATCACCGATTTGAGTTACGTTCGTAATACGATCTACGAGTGTGATATCATCAGCGAAGATATGTGGCAAATATTGTTGATCGAATATTTCGATAGAACGTTGTCGGATCGTTACGTTATGGTACTTTTCGATTATATTATAGCGAACGCGAACAGCCATCGGTATTCCGGTCGTCGTAACGGGGACGACGGTTGCAGAAATGACGACGACGACGATGACGACGGCGACGGCGGTGGCGACGATGAAACCGACGAAAGCGAACGATACACCGAACAAGTTAAGTTGGAGAAAATGAAAATCCTCATTAACGAGTGCATCAAGTGGAACATGATTACGGGTGTATTGAGCGATATTTATGGAACTTACGTATCCATCATGACCGACATAAATCGACAAGAGCAATTAGACGAACCGTATGGTCGTAAAAAAGATAAAAGACAGAACAGATGGAGGGTGCGCGACCGAGCGAACGATCTCCCGACTTTCCAATTCGACATCGGTTACGATGAAACGAACAGCGGATTGGCGAAATTGAAACATACCAATTACAACGTGTTTTCGTTTTGTGCGTCCTTAATGTATCATCACGAAACATCCATACATCCGACACAGTTGCAAGCCTACCTATATTACTATAATTATATACCGGAAGATACGATGAACAAATTGATGTCAGAATTTAGCGACAGCACCGCTATGATATCGTTCGTGATCCAATTTGCCTGTGTCAAATTCACGGCGAGTTCTAGAGATCCGTTGTCGCTGTGGGCACCGGCCGAATTGTTCAAAACACATTTTCCTCGTTATTTGTACGTCGACAAGGATGGTGCTACGACGACATCGAATAATTCGGCCGGCGATGCTAACGACACCTTCGGAAATTTCAACAGTTTTAGCGGAAACAGGACCGAAGAACTGAATTCGAATGTGACCGATAGCAGTAGCAGAAAACGAGAATGTCCACCACAGAACGATAAGAAAAAGAACGCAAAAAAATCCAAAAAAATGACGACGGTCAATAGAGATCTGTTGACGATGTTCAAAAAATACTATTGGCGTCCGTTTACGTTGAACGGCATACCGTACATGTATAACGGCACAGAATTCGTTAACGTGCACACGGCATACAAAACTATTACCGACAAAATCGGTTGTAGTCAATCCGCTTTGCAAGATATCTTCAATGCCAAACCGTTCGACCAGAAACACGGTAGAAATTACTTGTATAGGACCAATCACGTATACGACGAAATAAAAACTCCGGCTTACTTTAACGTGGTGCTGAAACTCAGAGAGATCACTTGTGGCGGTTCGCAATCGTTGTTGATGCGAGAATATCCGATAAAAGAAGTGGGACGGGCGGACGTGTCGATCTACGATACCGTGGTGGACGGAATGCGTGCTCTGATAGACATGGAAGCGGACATCGATCGGTCGTCTTTGCGATTCGTCATGACGCAGCCGGTAGTACCGTTGGTTATCGAAGAGAACAACGACGTACGAGATTTTTTCGATTCGAAAACAGCCGGTCATATTTCGTTGAATATCAAAGATTACAGGATGTGTGTAGATCTGCTCGGTAAGAAACCGCACAAAGATATCGAAGTATTCCTAGACGGGATCTTCACCGAATCATCATCATCATCATCATCATCATTGTCATCGTCGAACTCCAGACAGAACGAACATATAAGAAATTTCGCCAGAATCAATTGCATCGTACAAAGTATCGTCGTCAAAGCGATCAACGCTAAAATAGTGACTAGCGAAGAACTGGACGTTAGTCAAGTGGTGCACGCGATTTTCGATAGGCGATCATCGATACAATTGGGATGGACGACTTTCGAGAAACGATCGAGTCATCCCACTTACGTTCCACCGATACGAAGAAACGAATATCTTCTTTCTCGTCAAACCACATCCACTACGATTTTACCTCTGCTCAATAACGTCGAACGTAATTACTCCAATCAGATATATACCAAAGGTGACTTGTGTCGTGACATCGCAGCCATCCGGGGAATCGTAGACGTTCGCACCCGATTAAAATGGCTTACGAAGAAAAGACAATTTTCCGCGTCTACTACTACTACTACTACTACTACTACTGCTGCTGCTGCTGCTGCTAGCACTACCGTTGGTCACGATTCGTCTCGGTCGAAACATACGACAGCTACCGGGATAGATACGCTCGGCTCGGACTTTTGCCGGCGTATGTCTTCAGCGTTACGCGACAACGAAGAAAACGATAACGATAACGTAGATAGCAAAGAAGACTATTTATATCGTGATTATGCCGTACGAAAAGGATCGTCGACTACTCTCCACCCGCAATATACCGACGACGATAATAATAATAATAATACCAATCAGAAGAAACTCTCGTCCAATAAACATATGATGCAATCCAAAGTGAAATCTTTAGCGATATTGTCAAGTTTACGTACGACTTTCGCCAAGATCATGAAAGAATTCGATTCGCGTATGATGACTAATATCGCCGAATGCGCGGTACGAAACAAAAAATCGTTACCGTTCCGATTAAAGTTGATATGTTTCATAGTGACGGTTCACATGTATAAACGTTTACCGAAATGGACGGTGTTCGATATTCCATCGTTCGCCGATTTGATACAGGCTGTGAATAGTGACGACGACAACGACGACGATAACGGGGACGAACGCGATAACGATAAAAGTGGAAACACCGGAGAGGAAGAGTCGTCGTCGTCGTTCATCTGGGGATTAGGTCGCCGTCGGCGTCGCTCGAACCGTCGATCCGTCCTACCGGCCAGTATACTGAGTTGGATAGAAAACGGGCGATACGACGTGATACGGTGGTTGTACGAGCAAGCGGAAATTCTTTTACCGTACGCTTTTTACGTGGGATCACGAAACGAACGCCGTGACGACATATTGAAACGTTACGTCCTATCGCATCCGAATCGATACAAACGAGCCAATTACTATTTACAACAAAATTCCGAAGAAGTGAAATACGACTATGTATTACTCACGTTAACGTACCTATTCTATTTATGTTCGTTCGATTTCGGTACGTTAGATTTAATGCTAAAGTTGATTCTAAGCATCGAATTTCCCGGACAATGGTCCAAGTTGTGTACCATAGTTTGCGGTCATAGGCACGGAGGTAAAACTAAATTGCTCGACATATTGCGAGAGTACGGCCGTACTTCGGCTTCGGCAAAAGAACCGACGGACACGAACAAGGAAAACCAACCGGCCATGCTGATGTACGTGACGAACATGATGTTGGTTCAGGACGAGATTGCGACGTTCACGAGCGGCTTCAAGAAAGTCATATCGGAAAGTAAAATCGAGTATAGAAATAACGTGGGCAACGTGTTCGCGGCCATCTACGCCCTATCGAAGTTGTGGTACACGTGTAACGATCCACCATCGTGTCCGTACGATTCGGCCGTGGTCGAGCGTATTCTTCACATCAAAGTCGATTTTTGGCACGACAACATCACCGAACCCGAAGTTGCTCAGTTCCGATATTTCAACAGTAAAGAACGAGAAGCCATCTATAAATATTGTTTCCACAACAAATCCAAACTGGTGACCAATAGCGTTATCAACAACGAAGGATCCTTACCGTTCGTGTTCTTCAATCGAGAAACGAAAATTTACGTGTCATCAGGCTTACACGACGACGCCATAAAACAAGGTTTGCTAAGTATCAGTATGTTCTATTCTTGGTTTCGATACGTGGAGGACATCAACAAACCAGTGAATATTGACGTAAAAAAATTACCCAGTTTACCGGCGGCATGGCGGAAGCAATGGCTAATCCAAACGAATCCCTATTACAAATGGAAAGATACCGTTCAGATCGAAGCGCAAGATGGATGTTACGCTCGAGTACCGGCCGATTTGATAATAGATTCCTTAAATAGGTACGGACAACCTTTCGGTGCAGCTAAACAATTGACCGATGCATTTCACGAGGAATTCACTCGATATTATAGTGCCATCGACGATACATATAACGTTTCGGTCGATATGAATAAATTGATTTTATAATTTTTATTTTTCTGTTGTTTCTTTACCACCACCACCACCATCACCCCCAAAAAAAGACTATGTCACTTTGGTATTTATTTATTTCATCAAACGAATATTACACATTGTACGCGACAGTACAGGGTATTCGAAACTATTCGATATGGCGTGATCAACAACAGTCTATATTCACATTCTTCCTCCGGCTGCGCCGATGAATTATTATTGCGTTTGACTCCAAACGTAAAATATCTGGTGTTGGTGGATGTGAACAATTGCACATATCCGATTGGTTTTCTTACGGCGCGTAACAATGGACCAAGGAGAATCTTTTCATCTACCCAGCGACACATTTTGTGGGGCGTACTCGACAGCGACGCAACGATAAATATTGGATTACCCCATAGAAAATCGTTGTGATTCTTGACGGTGTATGGAAAATAGTTCGATAGCAAATCAAAATTATGATAGAATTGGTTCGTTAGCCGGGCAAATAGGTCCAGCAGGTGATAAAGCGTGAATTTTTCTACAGCTGCGTCCACCTTCAGCGATATCGTATTATACACGTGGAAAAGGTTATCGAAACGAGATAATACAAAAATGGCCACATGTTCGCCGTTTGGTGCAGAATATTTTGTTGCTATGGCTCGTCGTAATACGCGCACTGTTTCCATGCTTCGCGAATTAATACTGTCGCACGAGCGTGAGTTATTCTCCGTTAGCGATGGCGATAGCGGGAGAACATTTTCTGATTGTTACAATAGGTCGTTGGAATTTATATAGTGCAATGCAGATAGTGGGGATGCGTCAGACTATATCTTCGCCGAAACGAATGAAATATCGTACACTTTATACGTGATATCGTGTGTCGACAATGAACACAACCACCACCAATTGGATGTTTTATCATCACGTCCTCCAATATTACATTGACGAAGCTGTATTTCTTTTCGCACGACTAGCTGACGTTCTATTTGGATAGGACATCGAAAAATGGGTCAGACATTACGTGTCCAATTGTGTTCCGAGGAGGCTCGTCTACCTGATCGAACCTCAAGTCGAGCGTCGGGAATGTGTCTGCGTAGCGTCGAAGACTGCATTATTCCAGCGAAAGGTCAGAGGCTCGTCGATGTAGGTATACGTATACAACTACCGCGCGGTTACTGTGGCAGGTTGGTTCCCCGATCGGATCTTTCTGTAAATCGTCGTGTTACAGTAGGAGCCGAAATAATAGATGAAGATTATCGCGGACAAATATCCGTGTTATTGATAAATCTTTCCAGTGAACCTTATGTGGTTCGCACGAACGATGAAATCGCTGAATTGGTCTGCCAGAAAATTTGCCGTCCAAAAATCCAACAAGTGAGGCGAACTACCACAAAAAATGCGAGATGTTTCGATTTTTTGTAATAATTTGTTGAGTTATGAATAAAAATATTTAAAATTTATTTCGAAAATTTTTTATTTTTCATCGTACACGTTTTGTCAGTTTCCAATACTTTGGTGATATATTTCTTCATTTCGTATACTTCTTGTAACGCCAGTATATACTTATTTTCGATCCAACTTTTGATCGTATCATTAACGACCAACGAATCGGCCATTATAATTTCGAAGCATTTGTTCACCAAATTGCCGTTATCTTTGTCCGAAATGTTCTTGAGATGAAGTAACGAATGCGATTTCAATACACTCAGGTGTCTATCGTAAAACGATGACGAAGACGATGGTGCTCCACAAAAACCCTCGAATAATAGCCACGGTATAAGGACGTCCGTCTGAATGTCCTCTACGAGCCTGGTGGTAGTGGTGTTGCTGCCGCCGCTGCTGCTGCTATCGCTACCGTTGTCGTTGTTGTCGTCGTTAATTTTTCTACTGATAACGGAATTCAAGTGATTTCTCACGAAAATCGACAGATCGTCCATATTCCGATACAGGCCCTTTTTGTCGTTCAGCAAGGTATTGGTGAACACCTCTTCGCTTACGAAATTGTCTCGGCTGATGAGCACGTTATATCGATCGCGATTGTGCAATATGTATTTTCGTAGTTGCTTCGCCAAGTCGTGGAATATGTCGTCGTTCAAAACGCACGTATAAATATTGCGAACGCTCGTGTCTTTACCCTGTAACAGCCATTGTTTTATGAAACAACCCATTCGATTGCCCAACGCGTCCGCGGTGGTAATATCCTTCGTGACCGATGGCGTTCCTTCTTCGAACGATATAGAGTTGTTACTCAAGATGTATATTTGTATGTAAAATACTAATAAATTTTGTAGAATGGAATATATCGGTTTGAAGAAGAGAATATCGTCTAAAAGCGTCCACAGGTGTTCCATGGTCGTCGCCAACACGTTATCGTTATTATAACTTTCGTGCGATATCAAATCGTAGAATTCGTCACATTTCAGTGAGCTGGGAGACGACGGCGCTGGCGTGTTAATTTTATTGGCATCGTTCTCGTCGTTCGCCTCACCAGCGCATATTTTTTGTAAAATCACACACGAGTATATGTAATTTAACGTGTTCTCGATACTGTCCACGTTATCTATTAAAATGGCGTTCGTTACTTTTCGTAAAGATTCGTTCGATTCAACTATGGTGGTTATTTTATTCCATAAATTGTGTATTTTGGGCCGGACGTGCTGCTTCATCGCACTCAACGTAAAATCATCTCGTGATGCACCATTACGATCTTTCGGTGTAGTAGTAGTCGTCGTCGTCGTCGTCGCCGCTTTATAACTACGTGGTTCGTATAATTTGAGGACACCGACAGAAATGTCGATAATATCCAACAATTCCTTCCGCGTCATCGTTATTTTCACGGTGGTGTTACCTATATTATAAATTTGTCCGTTGTCCATGTGACAATAAAAAGGTTTCAATCGAAAACATACCGGCACGCCGCTCATTTCTGTGTCTTACTATTGGAACTCGACGGAACACCGGGAGCTGATAACGTCGCACCGTCGAGTACGCGTTGTCTGCGACGTGACACAAACTGCGCGCGATGCCGTCAAACGTAACCGCGATTGCACACATCGTTCGAGATTTTGAGACGTTGGTGTGGACACCGGTGCCCACGCCAGCGTCGACACCGGTGCCTACGCCAGCGTCGACACCGGTGTCGACACCGGTGTCTACTCGGAACGATCGACGCGGGTGCATCGTTGTTCACCGCGTACCCGTGATGCACCCTCGAAATGCACGAATTCCGAGGATATGTACCGGTTTCGCGGGTGCCACACGTGGTACGCTGTACCCCGTGTGGCACCCTCGAAATTATGACACCGGTGTGCTTCTTATCTCGTCGACATCGGACGGATTTCGAGGGTGCAGCGACACGTTCGTGTGCGCTTACGGAACGTGACGGGTCAGTCGGAAGTCGATCGATGCGCTGCAACTTGTAAGACCGCGGCGCGATCATGACATCCAACGGCAAGGACGACGACGACGACCAGTGGCTATACGCTTATGTGTATAACGCTCCGTACCCGGACGATTATGCTACACCACCGTTCCCTTTAGATACTCTACGTTTCGAATACGAATATGACGGATCGAGTAGAGCGGAAGGTTTACCCGGATTATGTAACGCCCTCACGCCGTTCCCAGTTATACCTTGTCGCATTTTCAATGATAAAGTACCGATACGCCATTGCGATCAAATAGGATATTTCAGTTTTAACGAATGGCCACGTGTGTATTTGGGAGCGTTCGCAACGCTCACATCTGCTCCACGCATCCATACGATGTTGGGGACGGCATTCGTGGCGTGTTCCACGAATTCCGAACGAATGCCGATAATTCCAAATATGGACGTGCTTCGAGGATACGATTCGATATCGAAAACGGGGTGTTTGAAATTTCGTCTCGACGGTGTAGTAGAACCGATTTGGTTAGGCAATAACATCGCCAATTACGATAACGACGAACGACGACATCGTCATATAGATGTATATTTGGAACGGTTACCAGGTCGAGTTATGAAACATAATTGACCAATAAACGATCGCACGTGGTGCTATATAAACGGATGCGTCACGGTGGGAGGCAGTCAGTCGACGTGAATATTTCACCAGCGAAACATCGACGATGTCTTCGGCAAGTTTGGCCAAGCTAAAAAAACACATGGAAATGGGTCCGATCATTTCTGATTTGACCATTACCGACGATACGTTGAATCAACTTCGGAATATAACTAAACGAGTGCTGGGTAAACAACAACAACAACAACAACAACAACAGCAGCAGCATCAGCAGCACGTTGACAGTTTCGATGTTGCGTCCACCGCCACCGCCAACGCCGTTCCAGAGTACAATCCCGACGATGCCATCTTCGTCAAGCCGCTAAACCCGGTGAAGAACAATTTGCATCCGACATATCGTCCAACAAGTAAGTCTATCGTCGCTGTAACCGCCATCACGAACGGGGAAACGAGTGAATATACCGATTCGTATAACGATACCACTACTGCTACTACTACTACTACTACTACTGCTACTGCTACTAAGCCAACTGGTACGACACCGGTGAAAAAATCGACGTCGAAAAGATCGAAAACGAAATCGACCGTGGAAACTGCAACGATAAAACCGCAACTTCTGGTCAAACTCCCGATAGCTCGTGAGAAAAAGAAACAAAATGGTAAATCTGATCAGAAGCGATGTCAAAAACGGAAAAGAGACACACATACGATCGAGGAAGATGACGATGATATTGGGAACGATACGGAAGGGTCCGAATTAGAGCGATCGATTGAAGCGCGGACGGTCGCCGTGACCACGAAGAAAGATGTACACGTGAATAGACTAGAAGCAGAAACAGCAGGCGAAGGCAAGATACAGGCGTCAGCCGTCGTCGAACCCGCAGCTAAAGCGAAAAAGGTTCGCAAGCAACCTACATCTCGGAATAAAATCAAATCGAACGGAGAAACTAGTAGCCACGATCAAAGTAGTAAGAGAATAACTAATGGCTCCCACGATAAGGAATCCATCTCAAGTGCGAACGAAGAAGTCATCCGCAATTTTCAAGAAAAAATCTCTCGTATCAAAACCGAACACTTCCAATCTGCCGAATTCGTCGGGCGTCACGATGTATTAATTAACGCGAGCTGGTTAATATTAAAACTGTGCTATTTCGAACAATTCGAAACTACCTTGCCGAGTTTCGATATAGTCACCGATTTGTTTTATATCACAAAAGAAACTTTTTTGAACAAGTTGATCGTTGTATACGAGAATAACGAAGATGCGTTCCACGCGGAGACCGGTCTGTATTTGACGGACGTTAGGCGAACGTTATTCGAAAGGAACATTTTATTCATAAATATACCCAGTTCGAATAGTATTTATAAATTTTTTGTAAACGAAATAATCCTCACGTATATTTGTTTCGTCAATTTGTGTGAAAATAAAGTGCCCACGATTTACAGGTGTCTGGGAAGCAAATCGTCGTCGTCGTCGTCCTCGTCCGAGCAGCAGAGATTTAACGACGTACCGTTCAAATCATTTCCTGTGAATGTACATTCTCATAAGTTGACTGATATATTGCGATTACTGAACGAATAAATACATTTATATTAAAGTTTTGTTAGCGTTTATTTTGTATGACTTTCCATTCGATCCGATCTCATCGAGTTTCGTGATCATGATGATGATAATAGTAATAATAATAAGAGACCATGACGACGGAGCCAGACTGGAACGATCTCGTCGATGATATGAACGGTATCTTATTGAATGATAGCGACGATGGTGAGATGTCGCTCAGCGAAGTCGACATAAAATGTAAAGTTACCAATGTTGACGCTGCAAACGATGATGATGATGGTGATGATACGAAGTCGTCACGAGATTATCACGGTAAGAATAATTGCAAGAGTAATGACGATAACGACGACGTGAACGGTGCTGTTACATCGAAGGTGTCGCGTGACTTGTCATCGGACGACGACGACGACGAAGAAGAGTATCTGTTCTCTGACGATTCAGATTGCGATAAAGTTATTCGAAACGATACGCACCCGACGAGATCATACGGAAGAGAACTACGACGGCAACGACGACGGGAATATCGCGATAAAGTTGTTCGAAGCGATACGTACCCGACGAGATCCTACGAAAGAGAACCACGACGGCAACAACAACAACAACAACAACAACGGGAATGTGGACGAAGGCGAATACGACGACAATCGCAACGATACTCGCGCCGTAATCGTCGTCATCGACGAACGCATATAAGCAGACACTCGATACAACGTACCAGTAGATATAGCGACGACGACGATAGGAACCGGTCAAGTGGTATCGTCGGCGGTGAAATGAATAACCGAAAGAATATGTTGTGGTTTATGGCAGAACGTTTGCTATCGGAATTCGTGAAGCCGTTTGCTTTAGATACGGAATTCGTGAACAAAATCGATAGAATAGCGTACATTAGTGCATCGATATGTGACGATAATATCGCAGTCGAATATCGAGGAAAATCTTACGTATTGGACAAATTGGAATTCGTCCAAAACGACATATTTGTACCGAGCGATTTCGTGTTAACGACGATGTATCCGGACGCTTCTATACCGGCGATCGTCAAAAGAAATATATTGAAAACTTTGGAAGTTAATCGATGTTACGAGTCAACTCATAACGTGGATCCTTTAATGATGATTCAGATGGTACACGAAGTATGTCTCCGTGAACATAATGTTCCGTCATTCGTTACGTGGCAAAGTCGATTCGATATGATGTTCCTACAAAAACACACGATCGACGACAATCGAGAGTTCAGATGTGCACATTGTGTCAACGTATGCAACAATTATACTCCCGTTCAGGCATCGACTCAAGCTTACTATTCGCTCTCGAGGGACAGACCGATTTTGACGTGCGGCCATCATCACGACGTAGCCGTATCGGGTATGGTAAAACCGTTATGGATCAACTTGTCCAGTCGACAACTGCAAGACGAACGATACGTGCTGGATTTTATGTTCCAAAATGAAATAATTCTGATGACCGTTGTGTTGGGTAGAAGCGATCACGTCAAATCTGACAGTCGGCGAGGTGGACCCCAATTGAATCTTTCAGAAGCACACTCGATGACACAGTGTTCAGAACCGCACGGGGATTTTCATTCTTCGACAGGCGACGTTCGATATACGTATTGTTTGTTCCAAAGATATTGGGAGTCGTTGAGAGTACGCTTACACGACGATCTCTCGCATCACGATACACTTGCCTACGATATTTCTTGAATGTATTTTGAAAATAAATATCTTTCGACACTATTTGTACGTATTTGTTTTAACCCGTTTACAGTCCACGTGACCGTCATGAGATACGAATTTCACCCTCATGAACATTTCGAGTAACATAACGTGACATTTATCGCATCGATAATATAACACCAACTTGGGTTGTCACACGAGTGGAGTCGGGAAATATGGTACGATATGTTGATACGCGATATTTCTTGAATGTATTTCGAAAATAAATATCTTTCGATACTATTCGTATGTGTGTATTTGTTCGAATTGACTTTCCTTTCCAGTCGTCCCGTCGTAAGCGCGTTTATAAGATGCGATAGAGCGCAAGCGAAAAGATCATCGACACGACATACGATAACGGCAATGTCGAACACGAAAAACCACGAAAGTTTCGGTGACGACGGTGGCGGCAACAACAATAACAACAACAACAACAACAGAAATGCCGAACGGAAGCATAAGATCATGATGACGCTGTTCGAAGAAATGTCGAAAGTCGCACGTATAACGAACGACGCCATAGATTACGAACGCGAGAGTAAATACGAAAAAGCGATAATTCGATATGCCTCGGCTCAGTCGGTGTTGTATAACGCGTGCTGTCTGCTATCCGGTGTAACGTTACCACTGAATCGGGTGAAACAACGGCGGCGGCGACCGAATCCTTCAGAATCGACCGAGCACGAAAGAAATAGAAGTTTCATAGCTTTCGATCGTTCGTATATTATCGAATTGATTCTCAATAAAATCGTACAAATTTATGATCGCATTCAGAGATTGGACGGTGCGATTTCGTCTGGCAACGTAGAAACTATATCCGTGATGAACGCCACACATATGTCGTTAAATTTGCACGGGAATAACAACGGCGACGGCGGGTCGCAATACAACGATTACGATAGCGTCAAACATGTGATTCCCGAACTAACGCTAACCCGTACCGACGACTTCGATCATATAATCGGCCATTCGGATACGAAGCAGAAATTGAAAGAACTAGCGCATATGTTCTCGTTGAATAGCAACAGCAGAACGAAAGAAATTCTACGCAACAGAGATATAACCGGTAATAGTATGATCATTCTGTACGGCCCTCCGGGCACGGGAAAAACCTCGTTGGCCAGAGCGTTGGCCACGTTTTGTCGCGTACCCATATACGAGATGAAATTGTCGCAACTATTCAGTAAATACGTGGGCGACAGTGAAAAACTGTTGACGGCGATCTTCGAATGGGCCATCCGATCCGTAGCTCCGAAAATCATTTTTATCGACGAAATCGATTCGATATTCAGTAGGAGGGGTTCGGCCGGCGAAGAGCCCATCGATAAAAAGCTAAAATTAATTTTTATGATGGAAATGAACAAGTTCAGCAGCTCCGATGCCGAATCGAACGTACTGATGATATGTGCCACGAATATTTTTCAAGATATAGACGAAGCCATCACCCGGCGTTCGGTTGCGAATATTCTCGTGTCCAAGCCGGAAACTCCACAAGAATACCTCGAATTGGTGCATCGTTCGTTTCACTCGGCCAAATTGAACGTTAACGAGGATGTTATGCGACATATAGCGTCAGATATGCATCGAACAAACGCTTCACAATCGAAAATTGGCGATTTGGTGAAGAAAATATTTTCCAATCTTACTTTTTCGTTGACCGATACCGTTCGCGTCGTTTCCGTCACCGATATGAATTATCCAGTATTTTCGATAATCGGTACGATCATAAGTGCAGATTCCCCGAAATATGTTATTGTCAACGACAACGACAATGATGATGATGATGATCGAGTTACGACGGTATCGCTCGATTCGGATATTTCGAACAATATCGTATTACCTATCGTAACGCGACAAATGATAGATTTTCACGTCACCTCCCAGTAATAAGAGCACGGGAACCAGAATATATGACGATGATGACACCGGACGATATAAACGCAACTAGTGATGAGATATCGTCCAATCTCAAGGAACTGTACGCGTTTATCGGAAATAAAAAAAATCTCGTAATCGTAGACGGGGAAAGTAATCCAAAAGGAAGTAACAACAAATCGATCGCGATCGTTGCGGGTATCGTCACGGGATTCATGGCCGTATTGAGTCAACGGTTCGTACGACGTCAACCCGACCGTCGTCCAGAACGATAAAAACGATCGGCAACGCGTTCCCCCCTCGTATCCGTGCGAATCTTTTCGTCGATTTGTTATACGAGTGAAGTTGGGGTCTGTTACGATAGACTGATACGCACTCCCCTCCCCCACCTCATCGAGCACACATATATATATACACCGGTCGTATCCGACAACGATCGATAGTAGTTCCGGATTGTTCGAGGTGTTACATTCATACTGCATACTGTATACTGCGAAAATGTCACTACTTTCAGACTATTCGAATATCGATGTGGTGGATGAAAATCGTACAGTTCCACTTAGCGATTCAACGAATGTATGCCACGAATCGACTTCTCCCGAGAACGTACAATTCGTTACAAACGACCCACGGTATTTTGTAAATATATATTTTTTTCGAATCGTCGAATACTGATATGTTTCAGGTGCGACGAAACGTCTAAATTGACACCTATACGGAATCGATGCTCGAACGAAAATTTGCCGAACGAATTTTCCGAACTGAAACGTTCAATCCTTAGTCGTGACCATATCCGGTGTCCACCGATGTGTTATGGAACTTTTGAAGATGTGCGAGGGTTGATCGTTGCGGTATGTCGTTAACTATAAATTCGATTTCAGTTTCAGTAACGAATTTTCTTTCCCAGATGGCCAACCATCGTGACGAAACAGTCGATCAGTGTTCGTCCGATATCGTACAATAAATGAATCGTAATACGATAATTCGTTTTCTTTTTCTCCTACCCCTAGTAGATAAGATATCATTATGTCAGCAGAAGCTTTTCTGCATTGTATGTCAAACACGACAAATTCGATCAACAACGAATCTCAGGCCATCGATACTATCGAAAACTTTGACCAGATTGTCGATTTTAACTGCAAAACGAAAGAAATCCGATTGATCAAAGGCAGACATCCCTTGATAGGGCTGTGTGGCGGTTTATTCAGCGATTCCGTTATATTCTACGATACGATACCCATTAAATACAGTTTCGACAAATTGGATCTCTATAAACCTCGTATCGTCAAAAAATCACAATCGGAATTGAACGTAGAGGTTATAAAGGCGGATAAATTTAGATTCAATAAGCTAATCGACACTGGAAACAACGGTAATAATAGTGAATCTGGAGACGGGCAATCGACTAATCGAGAAGCCGAGAACGCTGCCAAATACAACCACTCGTATGGCGTAAAGACGTATCAGATTAAATGTTAATCTCTCCCTCTCTCCCTCTCTCTCTCTCTCTCTCTTTATTTTTTTCTGTTGAAAAATAAGAAATGGAACATATTTTCCCATATTTGAGATTGAGCGGTTTATGCGATTCGAAAATATCTCCGTCGGGTTTGGACGTGACGACAGATTTTATTTTTTATATCGCCTCTCAGAAGGAGCACACGCTGACCGACGACCAAAATAGAATATGGAAATTGAATATGCGACGTGCGGACTGTGAATTGCCTCGCAATCGGCGACAGCAGCAGCAGCAGCAGCAGCAGCGCACTCCGATCATGTTGCACGATCGCCTTATCGCATATAAACTGAAGCCGTACGACGACGTGGCATTGATGGACATTTACGTATATTATATGATTTGTCAATATGTCGGTGCTCTATTGAATTTGGTCGACGTATTGGATCACGCGAGGAACGTGAAAAGTTTCATTCATCATCGCAGCGAAGACATGTTCGGTGAAATGGTAGATCACACGAACTACAAACGGTACACGTTGCAACTGATAAATTTATTTGTCGATAATACCGAATCGGTCCTTTGCATGGACAAATCGAAAATTCTGGCAAACACCTTGGCTATCGGTGACGTTCCCGGGACGGCTGCCGACGTTAATAACGACGATACGGATGACGACGACGACGACGACGACGATAATATAGACGTAGACGATACGGACGACGATAATTGCGAGGATGGCGACGTAAACGACAATATATGGGAAAGCGAGTTATAAGAAATAGAATGGCAGATGAAAATGGAGTTTCTTCATCGTCGTCGTCGTCGTCGTCACAACCGTCGCCTGCGTTCTTACGACAAATGCATGGCACGATACGTGTAGGTGGTGACCGTGTCGTAATCGATTCCGATGCGAATTCATCGTCCATTTCCAAAATTACCACTCTGATCAAATTGGGTCGTCTAGCGTTCGGTAGATCGCCTACGTCGTGCACCTTCTACTACGACTCCGTGTTTCCCGTTTTTCTTTCGACCGATACTACCCAGGCTATCGTTCGAAATCTAGCGATTGACGTGATGAGCGCCGAAACTACTTACGGCGATGCGGTCGATGCGATAGAAGCGCATCTACAGACACGAGTGTTAGAGAACGAAGATAGAAGACTCCTCGAAATATATAGGAGTGCTCTCGTCGTTATCGGTGTGAAAGACGACAGGAGTCTGAGCGTTATTTTCGAACGTACGATCGACATGAAAACGATCGAAATTATGACCGTCGCGGCACGATCTCGAGACGATACGTTAATAGAATCGCCGACGTTACGGATGGCGAAATGGTGTTCTACGTTGCCCGTTCGTGCGGGTACGCTAATCTTGTTCGGTACGAACGGTATAATTTCGATGTTTCCCGAGCGAACGTTACGGTCGTTGATGACTTCGGAATTCCTCAATCTCGTAGGTAACCATATGATACCGGACGGTGGAAATATTCAAGATGTTCGATTTAGATTTCGAGTCGGAAAATTTTTGGTATATCTAACGTTGACGTTGATTCCCGCATCTTGTGTGTTCGACACAGATTTGTCTAGCAGATTCGTTAACGTCCAACGCGAACCGTACATGTTCAGCGCTTTCCACAAATACTACAGACTAGCCATGTCGATGTATATACCGGAAGAGATCGGTGTAGAGGAACTAGCGTACGTGAAAAATGCGCTGATCGATGATATGTTACACGCGTTGGATAGGAACGATAATTTCGTTCATATCTCGCATTTCACCGATCTGCCGTTGATACCGTACGGTGTGAGCGAGATGATCACCGGAAACAAGTACACTTTTCACGAAATTCTGTTCGATCCCGACATAATCGCCGACGTAGAGTGGACCAAAACTGCGGGGGGCGTATGGGACATGGCGACGATGCGGAATAAATTGAACGTTACGACCATGATGATACTATACAGACCTATAGCGTATTGTACGTTGAACGGTGACGGCAGGGAGCGAGCCGTATTCACGGATTACTGGTCGCCGGAAGATATACTACAATTTTACATATTTCCGGACGGTTACAAAACGTTCGCAAAGACCATCATGGAAGGCACTATGGCCGTAGGTTATCGAACTTCAGACGGGTTATTGACGAAAACCATCGAACCACGTGAGAACCGTCAAATGATAGCCCCGCTACTGCGCAATTACGCTCCCCTGTGTAACGTTTGGATGTCGGCGTACAAGATAAACGGAAGATACTATATAAAAACGTGGTCGAATACGGATCATCGAATGCTGAAAGAGAACGATTTGGGATCGAATTCGAACGTTCAACATATTCAAAACGATTTAAATTTATTGAATCGCCATATAACTTCCGTCGATGTGATTTTTCGTATCGAGAAAATCTACGACGGCAAAATAAATATGGTGGACGTGAGTACTAACAAACGGCCGGATGTAACGTTCACGTTGATATTGGATTTTCCGATGATATTCTACGATTACGAAGACAATCGACGCGTTCACGTCGCCGGCAACGAAGAAACGACGAACGATCGAATAAAACCCATAGCGGACAGGAAAACGTTAGAATCGATATTCACGCTGGGCGATAAGCGCAAATTGATTATGTGGCCCGAGAACGATAAGCGATTCCTGTTTATAACGAACGATTTGATAATAGCCGCTGCGATACTGGTCGGTGGAGATCGATGGACGACGAAAGAAGCGGTAATGTTGGCAAAGATGGATAACGACGCGTTCACCAATAAAAACTGGTTACACACCATACAGAATTATCTGTGCCGAGACATGATACGCGATTGTATTGTGGGTCGACGAGAAACTGACGACGACGACGACGACGACGACATACCACGTGTATCGCACGATGGACTATTATCACAACAATAATAAGAACGAGACATAATATATATATATATATGATGAGTAGTGGTAATTCACGATATATTTCTGCCAACATGTCTTCATTGCCAGATTTTCAATCGACATCGTTCAACAACGGAGACAAGCACTCTTTCTGGACGATTATGTCACACAAACCGTGGAGTGTCGTACTGGGTATCGTCGTCGTATTATTGATTTCCTACGTAGTTATTATAGTATTGAGACGATATACGACCCTGTTGAATAACAAATTAGGCAATTTCCTCGCTTCGTGGATTCCAAAGTTAGACCATACGAACAAATAGATAGACACAGAACATGCATATATGATACGCTCTCACACGCACACACACACGCAATCATTCTGTCATAAACTTTCGATATCGTAATTTCTACGATTTCCTTTCACGATGAACGATGATCGATCGTCAGCGTGTCTGTAAATATATATGTCCACACCACGATCGTGACGTTACCGTTCACAAGTAAGATTACAACAGAAGAAATAGAGATAGTGGAGAATCTATTACGGCGATGGATCGATATTTCGGTAGAGATTGGCTGAGAAACGACGATAACAACGATACCGATGGTTTGATATACGATGACGAATTCGATAATATTCCGACGGAAACACAACGACGGCGAGAAAAACAACAGCAACAGCAACAGCAGCAGCAGCAACAAACGCCACCGAGTGAAGTTGAAACGACCAGTCACGAAACAACTTATGGTGAATTCGAATCGTTCATCGAACAATTGAAAACTATAGATATGTGTAATTTATTCAAAAATAGACCGGATTCTTTCCATTTTGGTTATTATATTAATCGTATATTGGCTTTGCTGACGATCGACAAATATCGCGATCCTTCGCTGAAGATTATCATATCCGCTCTATTGCCAGACTGCGAACCGCGACAGGTCTCTGCTGCTGCTGCTGCTGCTGTTGCCGCCGACGAGGAATCGCAATTTCTCCAAAAGCTCGTACAATTCGTCATATTGATCGTCAACGAATGTCGCTTGACGGACGGTGCTCCCGAATTGATTCTATTGTATAATTTAATGCACAATCCGAAGAGTGTGATACGACGCGACGACGATAACGTCGCTGCCGACGTTCCCGTACTGATAAGTAAGCTCGATTCGACTCCGTATAAATTTCCGTCGCGAATTCGATATAAGATTTCTGTGACGGTTAGCGATTTGTTTCAGAAAGGATGTGCTCCCGAACAACTATTGAAACGTATTCGGAGTCCGTCGTATCAGTTTGCCAGTAAACGGTTCATATTCGAAAAATACGTTTCGCCTTATTTCGTTGACGCTTTGAAAGTTTCCGCTACGTCGATTCGAGGTCGTGAATCTGACGACCCGTTCGTCCGAAAATATTACGAATTTCTAAACGCGATCGGCAAATTAGATGCGCGACTGTCGTCATCGTCGTCGTCGTCGTCGTCGTCACGAATCAAGATAAACGAACAAAGACGGCAAATTTCGAACGACATTAAAACGGTTCAAAAATATCCCGTCATACGGAACGCTTTGATATCTAGATCTTTGACCGATTTGTGTAGAATCGCCTTATCGGTGGAGCGTTACGTGGCAAATAAGAGTTCGACGACGATGAATAACGAAAATTTCCATTATCCGTGTTTCGTTCGATTTTCCACGGCACTCGTCACCAACGTACGTAATAAGAAAGATGAGGCGATGCAGTAAACCGTTGAATGGATTGTTGTCGTGTGCGGTTCCTAAAACGACCAACGGTCGCATCCTCAACGTACTCTATACCGATTTACTATTAGATTTCCATAGCGTGAGAGAAGATTTCGGTTTGTTACTGGAAAAACTGAGCGAAGTCGATCCGATGACGTTGGACAACGACAATTATTTCGTCGTGTGCGACGATATGTTTTTCAACGTGTTGAATACGCTGACGGAACACTACGATTGCGTTCGAGTCGTCCCGATGTCGACCATCGAGCGTCAGATGAAGGGTGGCAATAAACGATCGGGGAAAACTACTTCTAAATCGCGTATAATGAAACGGAACGTCAAATCGGACGTGTCGGGACTGCAAACGTCTCCGTTCAAATTGTCGTCTATTCACAGGTTCCCCGATAACGACACCAAAAATTTGCGTTTATTGATAATCAACGTATACAATTTCAACGTGATACACAAATTGAAATCGGACAACGAACAGCTGGACGTCGTTCACGTAATATTAACGACTTTGATAGAGTTCAGTTTTATCAACATGCTCGAAAAAGACTTTTCCGTATTTCTGAAAACGAAAATACCGGGCGCGGATACGAACGACACCTCTACCGCTACGCATCGACGCCGCCGTCGTCAACATCAGCATCATCGTAGCTGTTCGTACGTACCGATAAACGGCAACGACGATATCAAATGTGAAATCGCAACTGTTGCCAAAAAAACGCGTAACGACGGTGTCGATCGGCACGTAGGTGACACTATAAACATTTCCATCGCGGATATCACGAACGCGACCGACACACTTTTGCAAAAAATAAAGCCCGACGACGCCACCACGTACGTTTTCTCCGTCGATGCGGCACAAACTCTGACGTACTCCAGAGTCGCACAATACGAAACGTATCGAGCATTTAAAGTTTTCTATTTTACGTTCGTCGCGAAAGGTGTCAAATGGTCTATATCGCCGAACAATAAACACACCGAAGTATTGTATTTCTTGAGACAGTTCTTCAAAGACGAAGTTGCCATAATGACTAGATGGTGGGCCGATAACGAAGCGGTGTCCTCGTTGTGGCCGCAGTTTCGATCGTGGTGTCCGATTCTGTTCGATTCCTACGTTAACGAGTGGTTCTTCAAGTGTGACGTTAGCGATCTGTTGGGAATGGCGTTCAAGTTTCAAGTCGTTAATTCGTTGCCACCGACGTACATGAGATCGGTCGTAGCCGGAGGTCGCGTATGGGAGGTGAATACGCTGACGTATATGTTAGTGGCTCGGTTATCGATCGGAAACACGATGGATTATCATCAACAATCGGACACGTATAAATGCGGTCTCAAAACCATAAACGATTATTATAAGTATATATTCGGTTTAGATCATGACACGTTGTTCTAAGTCGTCGATATTACCATATAGATATCTCGTCGTTCTGAGCGTAGTAACATGTATCTCGATGCAACACTTGACAGCTACCATGATATCGTCACAGTCATCGTTAGCGAAACCGTCCCTTCCTGTACGAAACTCTACATCTGACGAAACGACAACCGAAATCTACGATGACGATGAACATACGACATTCGTAGAATTGGACATGAACAAATCGTTGTCGGTCGGGATAATACCCAAGAAGAAGAAGAAGATCTCGGTGACAAGTATCGAGAAGGAAAATGTGACGAGTGACGTGATAGCGGAGACGAAATCGATGCCGACAACGATGGGAAATTCGTCGGATGTGAACGTATCGATAACATCGAATCAACCTCAAAATCGTTCGAATATCGTCGTCGAACAATCGAATAATCGTAACGTCACGAATCGAGATTTTATGAACAATGAAGAAAGGGCTGCGATTCGTTCGATCGACAACGGTACTGCTTCGGTCTCGATTACTCCCGGTACTAATAATACTACCGCTCTCGTCGTCGTCGTCGTCACCGCTGCCACCACCGCCTCCACCGCCGCAGTCGCAAATATACCAGATACGATCAGAATACAACGAAGCCACGATTCTTGTCGGAACGTATCCAGTCAAAAATGTTATACGTGGTCTACTTGTTACCAACACGATAGCATCTTGTGCAACGATAGTATAACGACGAAACAGATACCGCACGTTTTCGATTCGTACAAGTGGTATAAAAATAAAAATCGTTCGTTGTCGTTGTTCAACGTTTCCGTCATGCAGAACGTATATTTGCGACGTGATAATACTAGTTCGACGTGCGCCAAATACACGTGTCGATATTTTTTCATGAATTCGACTTGTCCGTCATCGTCATTGCCCTCGTCGACAGCACTCCCATCTTCGTCGTCGTCGTCGTCGTCGTTTGTCGATAAATATTGTACGAGTAACGAGTCCGATTTGATCACGTTGACTGGACATTGTGACGTCGACGGGAGCAATCCGCATTGTGTCGGCATACGAACATTACATCTATATATAATATGGTCTGTAGGTGCTTTTATGATTATCGGTTCGACGCTAGCGTGTATACTTGGAACGTATGTATCGACACGAAGAATGAGACGGATGTTGCGGAAGATGGACCGAGAAGAAGCCGAACTACGACAACCTTTCAGAGTGTATAACGTCGTTTCCTCCATCGATGAAGACGAAGAGGGCCAAGACGTTTGCGGTTGAACCTTTAGATTGTACAATATTGTATCGTGTAAATAATTTACTATTTTTTCCGAAATAAAGTGTGTGCGTGTATGTGCAAGTATGTCGTTTATTTCTTTTTCCTATACGTATTTTGTAAGATATCGATATCCAACATACCATAAATAATCGCATAATCGATAGATGATCGTCGATGCGAATTCCATATTAGTATTTCTCATATCGGTCCACATTTTGTGGGTTTTTCATACGATATTGCTTACCGATTCGACCGATATACCCATGTTCGATATGTTAGCCCGTTTCGTTTCTTCCACGAAATTGGAAAACGGCGTGTTCGCCGACGTATTCACCAATACGAACGATATTAGTACCGGTAGAGACGCTCGCTTGGTTATAGTGCACCCGTTCAATTGGTACATATTGAATATGAATTCGAATATATACGTATATTCTACGTCAGCCAACGATACGAACAAGTGTTCGGAAGGATACAATAATACGTTTGTTAAATTGAAACATCCGTCGAGCGGTCACTCGCTTCAAAATTTACATACAGTTTGCTTGCCCGTTAGCGTTTCTGATCTGTTGATTCATTTCAAGCGTAAGGTGCGCACTAGAATGAAAATAAGACCACACGAACGGTACGACAATAGGAAAATCGTGACTGTCGTAGATGTTATAAATCAATTGCTTTCGTCGGGAGCGATCGTAAATTACATACCGTCCATCGCGAATAACACGAACGCCGTCACATAAGAATCTCTCGTTATCACGAAAACGAAACAAGATATAAGATAGGTATGGATCGCATCCATCGCTAAAACGTACAGTATTCACGAAAATATAAACGAATAGAACGATGGCATTCGTACGTTATTTCCCACGAATAGGTCTTCTAGATGTTCAGATGCTTCAAGACTATTCGACGGGCGACTTCATCGTAAAAGAAATCGCCTGGAAACAAGTAAACTATCCGTTCGACATCGAAGATTACAATTACGGAGCGACTCGCACTAGTTATTCGTACGACATTCGCAGCATCATGTTTTCCATTCCCAAATTCAAGTTGTACGGCGACGACAGATCTCCTTACAGGCATAGCAATATACGTAAAACTAATCGTTATTTGACGGCGAATTACATAATGATCGACGGATCGGTCGGACACGTCCCGTATGCCGACGATATAGTATACGATATTCTGAGTCAATTCGACGTGATCTTCGTGAAAGGTTGGAATAAACGATATAATCTGTTGCGTTTGTTGGACAGGATAGCATCGTCGCAGTCGTCGTCGATCGATTATGGCACCATTAAATCGATCAAAATCATAGATATCGATACGGACGATAAGATCGAAACGATTTATCCGCTATCGGTCTATTATAACGATCGCTCGCTGTACGACCTGAGGAAATCGTTGTGCACGTACGATCACGGACGGTGTTCCGTATTCAACGTGTTCGTGATGTTCGTTTATTGGTGGTGTCCGTTGTCGACTACGCTATATCGAAATAGTCGGAAGCAATAATAAGATGTTGAAACGGAATGCTCTCATGTCTAACGAAGCGAATAATAAGTCTTCCGTGTTCGATATCGACTACAAAATTGACGGTCCTGGACCGAACGTGTTACAAATTCTCAAGTACGTTTCGATCGCAGTGGCATGTTTTATTTTAACTTTCCTAGCGTATTACGTTATGTTTGCGAGAGATAAAACGTCTCACGATTCCGATCAAAAACATTGGACGGACGAACACGCTCGACTGATGCAACAGCAACAACGAGAACGAGACCGGCAACAACAAGAGCAGCAGCAGCAGCAACAACAGCGACGAGAACAAGAGCAACGGCGGCGACAAATATCGATCGACGAACGACGAATCGATCGATCACATCGATATGATTCGGTTCCGGTTCCCGTATCGAACAGATCGTCATCGATGGATAATCCACAAAATATATCGGACCGTTACGATCCACGACGACGTCAAGAATCGCGTAACGGATTACGTTCGGCGACGTCAACAGCGTCGTTGCCGTCGTCGTTTCCGATATCGAACGGCGGCGGCGTCGATAAACCGAACGACGTGTGGTCGAGCAAAAAATCGAAAAATACTCCGATGGGTAGCATAATATGGCACGACGGAATGAGTCGTATATTAGACTTGAACGTTCTATTAGATATGGTACCGATTATATCGATCCGTAAAAGCGCGGAGCATCTCGTCGATTATTACGTAGCACACTCTCGTCAGAATACCGATCAGAATATCGTTATCGAACGGTACCGCTACCCGTATAATCACGAATCGTTCAATACGAAATCGTGGACAGAACTCGTCCCAGATAAATCGACAAAAGGTATAAAATTGAAAACGCAAATTGGTACCAACAAATATTCCTACGTGGCGTCGACTCTAGAAATTACCGACTACGAACTATGGTCGGTCAAAGATCTATTAACGTGTGGCATCCTAATTACCGAGACTGCCGGCGACAACGACAACGTAATATACAGTACGATTAATGACGGTAACGCTATTAACGTGTTCGGTGGGTTACACAAGAAATCTGGCCAGCTTCAAACTCTGATTATGTATAATAATCTCAAGTGTAACGTGACGGGAAAAAAGAATATGTCGGTAGGAGTATCGGCGGCCGTCGTGAAGAATCGAAACGCGCTGTCCGATCTGTGGGCCGAAACGAAAAAGTTACTTTTCGGTAAGAACATCGACAACTTCGAATTCTTGACGGGCAGGCAGAACGCGATGGTTCGTATAGTGAAGAATAAATACGGTGTCGTTCAAAGGTCGAGCTCGCCAACGTTAAAGACCGACGTATTGCTCCTTTTGCACGCCACCTACGCGATTCAACTGAACGATTCCGACGATGTCGATTATAACATGAAAACGTTCGAACAGGACTTCAGTCGTTCCGAATTGTCACAATATTTGACATTGTTGTATTGGGGCAACTCGAACGGAACTTTCCGGACCGATTATTTGGATGAATTTCCTGCATCCGTCGCTTTAGACACCAATCGGCATTCTCAGCGAAAGAAATTTGCGCTAATCGACGTTTACATGGCGGACGTGAACAGTGTCATAAAGTATGGCTATTCGATCGAAAGTTATCGAACAGATAATTTAGCTCTTTATCGCGGAGACAACTGTGACTGGTTGAAGACGATAAAGTTCTCCATCCTTCCGAACGACCGTATCGTACATAAGCGTACGAAACGATCCGCTTCTATCGAACCGGTCGACGACGAACCTATCTACGCAGAATTGGAGAATTTCAACGCTGTCCTCGAAGAAACGTCCAGCGTATCGACGATGCAGTCGGACGTCGACGATAGCTGTACCAAAGATTATAGCGACAACGACGACGACGACGACCGCGACGATAATACGAACACTACAAAATCGATATCCGATCTTCTCGACGCAGCGAATAACGACGACCGGGACAACGAGCCGTCGTCACGCGTCGAAAAAACATATACCGACGCGACGCCGCGTTACGATATAAACGAACACATAGAAGAGCTAGAACGGATGAACGTGACCGATTACAACGCGGAAATGAACGGTATGGCCCTATGAGATAAGACATGAACACTGGCACGAGAAATATCACCGATATCATGAACGGCATTGCTGGTGCCGCCGACACCACTTCTGGATGGGTCGGTCTTTTCGACAACATCACGTTGAGCGACGCCATATCGCTGGCCATGTGCTTCTCGGTAGCTTGTTCCCTATCCGGATTCGTCATTTACTCGCTCAAGCGTTTTCGCAAAATACAAAAGATACGATATCACGCGTTAATATTGAACGAACGTGAAAATAAGACCGTAGTATGACGTTCCAAGCGTTCGTATACAACGTCGATGCGAAAAATCTGACGATACGTTCCGTTATTCCGATAGACACGTTCGATAATGTGACGACTGTGTCATCGAACGGAGGTATAGTCGACGACTTTCACGCCGACGACGAAGTCGACTTATCCGTGAAAATTGGACATTTCGCATTGTACGATATCGACTCGACCGAAAGCAGTACGATCAGAGGGATGTTAATATTGGAAATTCTATCGAAACGATCTGCCTTCTACGACCGCGGGAGCATCGGTGATGGGAACGACGGTTGGAACTTTATGAGAAAAAACAAAAATACACCTTTACATCGTTTATTCAATGAAATTAATTCACAATATGTGATTACGTAATATAGCTTTGATTTTACCATTATTATCTGCCTCGAATTTGTCATATCTAATTTTATATTGTACTAGTTCTACGTGTCGCAATAAAAACAATAATTCTTCGATATCTTCTTCTTCTTCTTCTTCTTCTCCTTTTCCTTTTACGTTACTCGAAACGACGACGGGAGCAGTCGTGGTGGTACTATCGATAGCGGTACGATTGGTGGTAGTGGTAGTGTACTTCGGGTTGTCGGATACGTGCTGTTTTTTTCGTATGACGAATTCGATCAGGACGATGTTGGAGTCCATGCCGGTCGAATACCATCGCAGTTTATTAGCATCGAAATCGCGTATCGTTAGATCGCGGGCGAGGAAATCAAAGTTCTTTTCGTAGCTGGTTAACGTCGATTTGCACAAGTCGTAAATCAATTCGATCGTTTGATACAATTTCAATTTTACGTATAAACTTTTCGTTCCGTCGCCGAATATAACTATCGCCAATTTACCGTCCGTCCGTTCCGACGAACGAGCAATTTGTTCGTCGTGTCGCGTTGCGTTCCGTTTCGAATAGAAAAAATAATCGTCGAACAAGTGTAGCGGATAATCGTAATGATAATAGGTGAAATGCTTATCGTCGTGCTTGTGAAATTTCGAGATCAATTCTAGCGAATATATCGGATCGATTTCGTGAAAAGTTCGTGCGATTCTCGTGATGGTGTCCGTTTCGGCGTACGGCTGACTCTTCGTGTTGGGATCGCTCGAATCGAACGCGAATCCGTGTAATTGATTTTTACCGTATAAAGATACGCCGTATATTTCCGTCACTACGATATGATCTTGGCTGATGTCGTTCATACCGCTCGTCGTGGCATCGTCGTCGTCGTCGTCGTCGGCGTCGTTCGAAAACATCTCCACTTGCACTATCAATCGTTGTAAGCAGTACGACGGCAAATCGAATTCTCGCAACGCCTTCACGGTACGCACGACGATTTTGTCATTTTCCCATACGCCGGTGCCACGTATACCGTTCCATTTGGGAGCTACGAAAACGTTGGTCATGTTCGAGCGTGCGTCGAATCGTACTTTCGACATGAACTTGCCGTATTCGTGGGTGAAATTTCGCGCGTAATCTTGCATCAGTTCACCGATACGCTTTTCATCGCCGATACAAATACGCTTGGCACCCACCACGATTTCACGTAGCAACGGTACGGGTATCAGAGCGAGTACGTCGTCGACGAACGCTCTTATCGTTGCGGACGACATCGACTTATCGTGACATAGCTTACTGTCGAATTCTTTCTCGAATTCCAAATAGTAAAACTCGTCCATGGGTCTTCGTCCTTGCTGCGTTCCACCGAAACTGTAACCTTTACCGATCGAAAAACGTACCCTTTTATCGGGGAAATTTCTCAGACATATTCGTGACTGACCGAAAATCGGTATGAACGAACCGTCGGTATCGTTCGAATTATCCAGCACGGTCCGTTTGAACTCTTCGTAAGTGAGACTTTCTTCGTAGCTACGTTTCCACGTACATTCCACCAATATCTCCGTTCGTTCGTCTAACGTGAACGGCACTATCGTCGACGATCTGGACATCGTTCGTTTCCTTTGGAACGAGAATTTATCGTTAAATGTTGCGGACGACGACGACGACGATACTAATCGTTTGATGTTCGCATCGTTGAGCATATCGTCGTGTAACGGATCGATTAATTTCTCTATATCTGCGTAGGGTATAGGTTGAACATCTTTAACGATGACACGATACATCCCTTGAAATCGATCGTAATCGTCGTCGCGATCCGTACGAATGCCATAATCGCTTTCTTCGACATATCTTTTGATCTCGTCCAATCGCGTCGTCGCCTTTCCGCTATATCTGATGTTGGTTTCGTAACACCACGTTTTGTCGTCGCCGTATTTATCCAGTACGAATTGACCGGTATCGTAGAAACTTTTAACGTCCATCAGTAACGTGACCGTAAGTTCTTTCTCTTCTTCGAGTTGCTGCATGTAGCCACTTTCTTCCCTCTCCGGTCCACGTCGAAATAATCGCTAACGGAACTACCGTGATAACGGTATGGTGGTGGTGGTGGTGGTTGTTGTCCCGTTGGCGGTGACGGTGTTGTATGAACGTAGGTTAGAGGGAGACTATACGGAAAACGGATAAGACGGTTCTTTGCGCCTTCTACGTTTGATATCGTTATTATCGTCGTTTTCGTTCGGCTTATCCGAACCGCTTCTTCGTCGTTTAGAACGTGAAGTTTCTTCGTCCATAGGTATTTGTGTATCGTTCGTTATTCTATCGACACAAATAAATTGATAAAATAATATAGGTCGTTTTTTTTCTACGAATATAACCGTACAGCCGGGGAGATGATGACGACGATAATCGGCGTGACATCTAACGTTGGCCGTCAATATATTAGAAATCGAATTTTCGAATAACGCAAAAATAACTTCCAACTGGTGAAAATTTATCAACAATCTGGTACCGAATTTGTACGGATGGCTATTATCGACGACGGCGTTTTCGGAGTTGAAACAACGCAATAAGCCGTACGATAACAATCGAATACTTCGCTCGCTGTTGACGTACGAAGGTTCCGGAAAACCTTCGACGACGACATCGATATAGTGTACGGGTCTGACGTTATTATGGAAATTACTCGTCGTATCGTAGAATAACTGTTCGTTAGTCAGGATGATGGAAGGCGGTGGTGTCGATGGAGAGCGACGACGTTCATTTCTCGACCCCAAAACGACCAGCGTGAAATGTGGTAGGTGACGGGTATGGTCATCGGCAAGGAGGTTACGTTGTTGTTGTTGTTGTTGTTGATCGACACCGTCCAGTTCGATTCTGTTCAATCGTATCGACGTATAATTCGATCCGTTCGTATCGACATCGTCCGTCGAAGGATGATCAGAAGGAACAGCAGAAGAGGAAGAAGAAGAAGAAGAATAAGAAGAAACGGTATTATCGTAATACCACGTTTCGTACGCGTACCACTGTCGATCTATTGAAAAAATTATCTGATCGGTAACGATAAGTATCGTCGTCCAATCGATATTTTCGAACGTATCGTGGAATATTCGAGCCTTGATCACCACGTTCGATTTTTCCGTATACAGCGTAACGTGTTTTTCCAACGTGGATTCCATCTTACTGTAAGATGCTCGTATTAATCGTGATACTATGTTCTTTGTTGTTTTTAATCTTGTCGATCGTTACAAATAAATCTACGTTAGACGAGCGGCCTCCAGATTTTGACGTGATCGTCGCAGACCGGCAAACGAAATTAGCGATCATCAATTATTGTCACTATCTACGACGACGACGACCGTCTTTAAAAGGCTCGTCAAAACTTTATTTCCCGTACATTCCAGTCGTTCTTCCCGATCACTCAGACCCTGTTTCTCGTTCTTCTCCTTCGTCTTCACCACCACCACCACCACCACCACCACCATTGAGAATACCTGTATATGAATTGAGTTTTCTCGATAACGATAGTACCGTTCAAATCAGACCGTACAAATACGTTGACTTACCGTTGACGCGATCGCGTTTGTCGTTGTCTAGGTCGCTACGGAAAAAATTCAACGTAAAATATATGTTTCGATTCGATCGAGGTACGTTCGACGTCGTTAGATCGATCGGACAGGAGGAAAATTTCAAAGTATCGGCCACGCTCGAAAATGTCCACGTAGAATGGCTAGATAAATCGATAACGATAAAATTGCCGCACCGATTCGACCCCACAGACAACGAACAATTATTCCCCGTGAATATATGCGAAGCGGGTGATGATATTCGCCGCACGCCCGCGTTTCCGATTCCTATCACCGGTTCGTTTTCCGACAACACGATATTGCAAGTATTCTCGGACGACAGGGCGTTATCCGAGTCTCGTTCTTTGGCGGGGTTCGGTCTAATCGGATGGAAATATAGATCGAATCAATACGGTCGCTGCGACGGCGACGACAACGCCATGTTCACTTTACACGACTGCCCGGAGCGCACGATATACGGAGGTGCGGGTAGATGCTTGTCGGTCGACGAGACCACTCAAACGTGCTTGCGTCATCCCGCGTTCACGATCGAACATCCGATCGATCGAGCGAAATATTTTCAGTGTACGAACGAGTTTCCATTTTACGAGGAGAAATCTTGCGGATCAGACGAAACATTTTCGGTCGAAAGTTTGAAATGCGAATCGAAAAACGTATGTCGCGACAGGTCCAACGGTAAACTCGCCATGCCTCGGTCGTTGCGAACGATCTATTCGGGCGAAACGTACGTCGAATGTATCGGCGGTCGGAGTTACGTGAGAGATTGCGCCGTTAAATACGTTAACGCTAAATTGACAGAACTCGGAGACGGATGTTGCGACCCCGAGTGTAACGGCAAAGCCTTCGGCGAGGGAGACACGGTTGTCGTGATCACCGTCCAAAACGTACGAGATCGCATAAATCTAGTAGAATACCCGGGCGATGTGATCGTTTGCAACGGAGGTTTGAGAACTCCGTTCGACCGACAAGGTCTGGTAGATCAACGACCCACGCTTGTGACGAGACGAGAGGTCGTGAATAAATCGCACATGGCCAAAATCTACGCTTCCGCTAGCACGAACATGGACGTTGTACGGCTCAAACGCTACGAACTGATCGCCGAGTACGAATTACCTTCTTTTATTTTCGCACGAGACGACGGTGGGAAGGTGTCGAAGAAAACGTTGCATACGTTTCGTGACGCGCCGGAATTATTCAAAACGGGTAAAATACGTGTAATATCGTCTTTCACCGCAGACAAATCCATGTACGCGTTCCTTCGTTTCTCTATGTACCTGAATATCGAAGAGAACATCGCAACGTCCCTCACCGACGATCTGATATTGGAGTCGCGCGGAACGGTACCACCGCGCGTTTTATCTTCGACGGAAGCGGATTATTTCCGATTCGACAGATCGAAAGTATTCGGTCTGACGAATATCCAAGCTTGCTCGTGGAAAAGCAAGGATAAAATTTTCGTATTCGACGAGGCGTACGATGACTTTCTAGAAAACGTCGTTTCCCCTACGACGACCGCGACGAACGTAAGTAACGACGCGTTCCTAACCAATCATTTGTATCATACCGACCTGTTAACTTTACCGATCGTATCGCAACATCGTTCGATACCGTTCGTCGAAATGAACGAAGACGAATGTTTACGGACGTTTTATGAAAGTGACGATCATCCAAGTCGAATCGGAGGGTACGAATTGAAAAATGAACATCTAAACGATATCGGAGTAAAGACCGATACGTTCGTGGAATTCGCTTGTTCGTTGGTGGGATTTCGAACTGACGCCGGAAAAATGTGCGCGATATTGAAAGATGCGATATTCGCACCACAATAAAAAGACACGAGCGAGGAACCGCCGTCCCATAACGACGATGACTACCACGTACACGGGAGCTATAATACATATTTTCATTTCGCTATTCTTCTTTTTTTACAACATACCGTCGTTCGTCGATAACGTTTCGATTCTGTACGCATGGTATAGCAATACAGATGGCAGTGTAGAATTAGACGAGGAACGGGAGTGCGAAAAAAAATCGACGAGCGGTGTGCGAAAACTGTAGAGCGATGGCCAAATCCGACGGTCATTACGCGACCCCGAAAGTGCCGGCGGTGCCGGTCGAATGTGCGAGTCCAGCTTGCTCGATAGAAATCGATACGTCGAATCGAGATGACATTCGGTGTTCTGCAAACAGCGATGTCACTCTTGCCGGTTATATTCCTATGACGAGCATAACGCGTTTGAAGAAATTTTCCGTCGACGTTGATCACATATACGAACCTATGGACAATGTACTGTCAACGTCGGAAGGAACATCACATGGTGCTGTACAGTCTTCGTCGTCGTCGTCGTCCTATACGGCTTGCGATGCCGGACAATGTTCGACAATAATCGAAACCGACGGTGAGAATATTACAAAACCGACACGATCCCAGTATTATCGTCATCAGAGCGATGACGGTGCGTCTTCGTCTACGTCGCCGCAAAATTATTACCCAAGAACGGAATATTTGCCCGACGCGATCGATTTGACATCCGAAACAGATGCGTTTATCATCGATGGACCTACAGCGACAGCAGCAGCAGCAACAACAGTAACAACAGCAACAGCAGCAGTAGCAGCACCTTCTTCGTATCAATCCGACAATTATTATAAAATTTTATTATGGATCACGATGACGATCGGAATAGCTTCGCTGTTTTGTTCGTGGACTTCGGTGTATTTTATAATGAATCCATCGTCCCCGCCTTCCGAATTGTGCGTGAATTTTTCGTATCCGCTCGACTACAGATGGTCGTACATGAAATTGCTCGTATCGTCGGATTTTTTGGTAAATCTAACAGAAAGAATTGATCATATGAAGATTCTATCGGACAATCGCATAACGTTGAACGAAACGCGATTTCTGTTCTACTATACCATAATGACAAATGCGAATTATTATAATCGGGTCCCCTCCGTGTGTCTCGAGCGGTACATCGTATCTGGATTCGACGAACGATACGTTAGAATAACATCGCACGATAATTTGGGACGTTTCACGAGACTGTGTCGATTTATTGATGTTTTGGGTAAAATTTTAGCGATACATCACGACAACCAATCGCTGTATTATTTTTTAGATCAGAACGTTGAATTTTCCGAACTTGTCGATATAATTCAGTGTTACGTTAGAGCCTTGGAAAATTTGATACATCGAAAGGAGAATCGTCGTCGCTACTCTCAAGAAAGATCGGATTTCGAAAAAATTGCGTTTTACAACGTGATAATAATTACTTTAGAATTTTATCGTGAAATTTGTACTGTCTGATGTTTGTTTTAACCCATTTACCTCCAACGCGACCGCCATGAAATACGAATTTTACCATTATAAACATTTGGAGCAACTACATTCGGTAGCGAATATTTTACAGTTTCAATTTCCGAATTACCGAATCTGTGGATGAGATAGGTTTAATATTGTACGATCTAACCTCAATCGACTCGGCTATTGGAACTGAGTACTGCGTTCATTTGTTTGTGACGAATAAAAAATATGTTCTTAAATGTTTTTGTTTTATTTTCCTATTACATATTTATTAAAATGTTAACCATGCACTGTAATTTCACGATTCTATCTGCACACGGTTCGTCTCGCGCATGTGTGTCTGTACAACCTAACACGTCGTGGAAATCGTCCAAAGTAAAGTCACGATGATTGACATCGTTCGTAACGATCGTGCGACTCCATACCATTGTACGCACGGGAAATTTGTATAAATCGTATCGTATCAAATTCTTCAAAGTCGTCCCCTTCAATGAATACCACTCAACCGTCGTTGTTATTCGGTCGTTAGTAATTAGCAATACCAAACCTCTATTGTCGTATACGAATCGGAAATATCCGTCGAAAAATTCTTCATTTTTATCGTCACTCCAGCTCACGATAATCGCCGGTGACTCCGGACAGTGACGACAAATAGTATCAATCACCGTGATCGGCGAAACATTCTTGCTGGTATCTTCCCATACCCCGGCCAAAACATGCTTTCGAATACGATCCAATTGATCATCCGACATTTCTCGCAAAAATACAAAGTCATTAGTAATCTGAAATTTTCTTTCGGTATTCAAATTATGTGGAACGCCATTCAAAACTGTAGTCAGATTCCCTCGCCTAACAGCTGCGGCGATATATATAACATTCGAAGCACAACGTAAACATTCCATACTAATAAAGACAGCGTTTGCGATCAGAGACTTGCAACTTTTCTCGGTCAGAGCCCAACAGCTATCCTCGATGACTTTATCGCGGGTGTGAACGATGAAGAAATCACCATATCGAACAGTCATCGACGCATCTCGTGAATCAGAATATGTACTCGACCAATCTTCCACGTCCGAAACACCCAAAATGTCAATAACGGACGAACTATCCGATGAAGTCACCTCGGCACATTCCTCGTCGTTTTCAGTAATAGCTACCGGAATAACGGACGAATCATCCTCAATTCGTTTTTCGATAATATATTCCGATGAGATCACCTCGACACCGTCGTCGTCACATATGATAGGTACAGTCAACACTCGTTCACTATTTTCGACTTTTCTCTTTTCTGTGATAGCTACCGGAATAACGGACGAATCGTCCTCAATTCGTTCTTCAATAATATATTCCGATGAGATCACCTCGAAATTGTCGTCAGGTACCGTCAAAACTCGTTTACTTTTTTTGACTTTTTTTTTTCTGAATATTCGATGTGCACATTTTTTCGAATTAGCACGTACGTGATCCAAACCGCCACACGTTTTACACTGCATATAGACTGAAAGTGACACACGAGCACCACCTATCGAACATTTTATACAGAATGAGGCAACTCGATGAGATACACTGTGACTAGTGTACGGATGAGTGCCACCTGTCGGATTGTTATAGAAATTTCTTGTTATAACATACGGAGCGTCACCTGTTGAAATGTAATGCGATCCCGTTGAGGTAATGTAAAAAGCGCCATCTTTTGGAATATAATACAATTCCGATGTGATAACTTGATGAGCGCCACCTATCGAAATGTTATATCAATTTGATACAGTAAGCAGATGAACGCCATCTGGCGGAGTTTTTTCAAACTTTCATCCAACACGTACAGTGTGAAACGTACCATAGACATACTATGTATTCTCAAGAAATTACTAAATCTGTAGATGGGGTGGGTTTAATTTTGCACAATCTAACCTCAATCGACTTCGCTCTCAGAACTCTGAATTGAATCTGATCAAAATTTTACCCCTTCTACCGTGATTTTCGTCAGAAATCAGTAGATTTTAGGATTTTCGTGACGTCAATTGGCTCTAGTCCAATGAGAATCGAGTATTCACTCAGCTGACCCCAAATTAACTATATAATCAGCAAGCTTCTCGCCCGCGATCCTAAACCTCCTTGACCAGAGTAAGAACAACGTAGTAGTAAGAAGGAGCAGGCCGTCGCGGAGGTTATATATATAATATATATATATTATATATATAGGGGTGCAGGGGTGCTATGGGGGTACGTGGAGCCCCCTTGACTGTCTAGACTTAGCGCTAGCTTCTTGCGAGAGCTGGATGTTGCGTTCCACAATTTTCGTTGCCCCCGTGATACGTCACGCATACGTCACGTGAATATGAGTCATCACTGCTGTAAAAGTTTTTGCAGCTCGAAGAAATCTATCGGTGAGATTTCGTTTCAACAAATTTCATTCGAGACAAAACTGTTTCTTGATAGGGCTAATGCGCATGACGAGGAACTTATAAGTTTGGAGATCCGTTCGACGAGAGATTCTACGCGGACAGAGTTTGTTGGTCAGAAAATATTTTACGATTTCATTTCTCGAACGAGATTCACGTTCAAAGATTTTGTAGCTCGAAGAAATTCACCGGTGAGATTTCGTTTCAACAAATTTCATTCGATACAAAACTGTTTCTCGATGACGCTAGTACGCATGACGAGGAGCTTATAAGTTTGGAGATCCGTTCGACGAGAGATTCTACGCGGACAAAGTTTGTTGGTCAGAAAATATTTTACGATTTCATTTCTCGAACGAGATTCACGTTCAAAGATTTTGTAGCTCGAAGAAATTCACCGGTGAGATTTCGTTTCAACAAATTTCATTCGAGACAAAACTGTTTCGCGATGACGCTAGTACGCATGACGAGGAACTTATAAGTTTGGAGATTCGTTCGACGAAAGATTTTAGGCGAGCAAAGTTTGTTCCTCAGAAAATATTTCACGATTTCATTTTTCGAACGAGATTCACGTTCAAAGATTTTGCAGCTCGAAGAAATCCATCGGTGAGATTTCGTTTCAACAAATTTCATTCGATACAAAACTGTTTCTTGACGGGGCTAATGCGCATGACGAGGAACTTATAAGTTTGGAGATTCGTTCGACGAAAGATTTTAGGCGAGCAAAGTTTGTTCATCAGAAAATATTTCACGATTTCATTTTTCGAACGAGATTCACGTTCAAAGATTTTGCAGCTCGAAGAAATCCATCGGTGAGATTTCGTTTCAACAAATTTCATTCGAGACAAAACTGTTTCTTGACAGGGCTAATGCGCATGACGAGGAACTTATAAGTTTGGAGATCCGTTCGACGAGAGATTCTACGCGGACAGAGTTTGTTGGTCAGAAAATATTTTACGATTTCATTTCTCGAACGAGATTCACGTTCAAAGATTTTGTAGCTCGAAGAAATTCACCGGTGAAATTTCGTTTCAACAAATTTCATTCGATACAAAACTGTTTCTCGATGACGCTAGTACGCATGACGAGGAGCTTATAAGTGTGGAGATCCGTTCGACGAGAGATTCTACGCGAACAAAGTTTGTTGGTCAGAAAATATTTTACGATTTCATTTCTCGAACGAGATTCACGTTCAAATATTTTGTAGCTCGAAGAAATTCACCGGTGAGATTTCGTTTCAACAAATTTCATTCGAGACAAAACTGTTTCGCGATGACGCTAGTACGCATGACGAGGAACTTATAAGTTTGGAGATTCGTTCGACGAAAGATTTTAGGCGAGCAAAGTTTGTTCATCAGAAAATATTTCACGATTTCATTTCTCGAACGAGATTCACGTTCAAAGATTTTGCAGCTCGAAGAAATCCATCGGTGAGATTTCGTTTCAACAAATTTCATTCGAGACAAAACTGTTTCTCGATGGAGCTAGTGCGTATGACGCATGTGAGAGAAAGTTTCTCCGCAGCTCGAAGAAATCCGCCGTTGGAATTTCGTAACGAGAATTATGCCGGTTTGGATATTTGTTCGACGATAGATTCCGAGTCGACAAAGTTTGTTCATATAAAATGTTTTACAATTCCATTCTCCGAACGAGAGAATCGTGGAAGTTGGTCGATGAACAATCCAGTCGATAAAATTTCTCTACGATAGAATGAATTTCATTTTCCGAGCACGACTTACGTTTTGAACGAAAGACGAAAAATTTACAATAAATATCACATTATATATTTTTCAAAAATAAAATAACTCAGTACATTTTTAACCATACATCGTAATTTTTTGCTTCTAGTCTCACAGGACTGTTGCTGGTCATGATGTCCGTGACCGGTGGCACTCCCACATCCTAACACATCGTGGAAATCGTCAAAAGAGAATTCACATTTCCCCGCGAAATGATAATCGGTGGTAGTGTGGTTATAAGTCAATATCAGAGCATCGGATGGATGGTGGAATAATTCATATTGAACGATATATTTGAACTTTGTGCCTTTCAGTGTATACCACTCGACTTTTTTTGAACATTGCCGGTGATCCAACGTGAGAACTATCGTCGCCCTATCGTTATCCCACGTTTTATGTAAATATCCGTCGAAGAAATCCTTGCATGCATTCTCGTACCAATTCACGATGATCGGTAATGGCTCGGGGTCGGTGAGAATATTTTGGACAATCAGATTCGGTGAAACAGTCTTCTCTTCTATTTCCCAGGTGCCACAACGTAAATTTTTGATCATACCAGTAAATTGATCGTTTGTCATGGCCCACAGTTCTCCCAGCTCTCTGAATTTTGTAATAATTCTCCCAGTTGTTGAATTATACGGTGCGCCATTCAAATGAGTAGTTTGGTCTCCGCGTGTGCCAGCAAATTCGAAATATATTTTTTCCGAACAATATTTATAATATTCGCAATCGATGAAAAAAATTCTGTCAATCAATGTATTGCATAGCCTCATTGTATCGATGTATACTTTTTCTTCCGGGTCGTTGTAGCATTCCTCAATGGCGGTTGCCGGTTCTTCTATTTCTTCCGTCAAACGATCCTCCTTGTTTTGCACGTATATTCCTAACAAACTGTTTAGGGTTGTTATTTCATTTCCGATGGTATTTACTGTTATCTCGTTCACGATCGGGTATTCAGAGTCGGTCGATAATTGTCCTTTATCGTCGATGTTGCGTTCGCTGTCGTGGGATTCATCACTTGGTTCTGCTCCATTTTCCGATGATGCTGCTTCGAACCATTCGTCGTTTTCGTAATCGTTGTCGTCGTTAACGCTTCTTGTATCAGATTTGATATTAACATCTTGTTGTGGACCTGGGAAATCTTCCTCCATCGATGAATATTCGTTGTCGTTTATTAATTTTGGAAATCGGTTGATATTGTTCGAAAATTGATTGAATTTTCCCAATATCCATAGGATGAACTTGGTTGCACGTTTCATGATGTTAGACTGACTGAATGTTCGCACGGAACGCGTTATTTTATACCTTTCGATTTGCTAATGTGCATTATATTTTCAAACGAATATTTTATTAAAATGTGAATACAACACTATATCGGTTTGTTATTTGGTTCCGTCGCCTATCGCGTTATCGATGTAGTCGTACATTGAGCAATAATGATCGACTTCGTTCTTGCATTTCATAATTTGTGAACCATGTTATATAAGCCTTGCGATGTCAACGGAAGAAACAGTATCGTCGCAACTTTCACGTGTTTCACATCGCTAGATTTCAATAGCTGTAATAATAATAATAATAATAATAACAATTGGTTCTGTTCGCGCCATAAGAAGTCGTTCAAAGTTATTGAGAAAATATTTTCAACGTTGTTGTTATATCGAATATATTATCCCCAGCAATGGCCGGAGATGGTTGTTACCAAAATGTAGGAGCGAAGATGGCCGAAGCTAATCGTTATCAGAATATCGGAGTGCCATCGATGCCGTCCGAATATGCCAATTTCGATGGCACACTAACGACGGGGAATCGAACGATTGCCGAGGTTGGTCCATATCAGAATGTCGGAGTGCTACCAGTGTCGCTTGCTGCTCGTTTAAACTCTACACCGAAAACAAATCGAATCGATACAAAGTCAGCAGGCGATGTCGTTACTGTCGCTAGTTATATGCTCATGAATAGCAGGTCGGCATTAGGAGAGATCCCTGGTAAGGACGAAAAAGATCATATATACGAATGTATGGATGATATACCGCGAACGGGAGTATGTTCAAATACATCATCGCAAGAAAGAAAACATCTATTGTCCAGTATTAGCAGTGATTCGGAACATCGTTCGGTAACTATTGAAAATGACGATAATTTCGTCAAATCGTCGCAGGTACAGTGTCGTTGTAATCGAGATAATGACCTCCCGTCGTCGTCGTCGTTTTCTTTTTCTTCGTTGTGGGGATCGAAGCAATCATCACCGTCGGATAATTTCGAACTAACGAAAAATATTCCCAATACGGCAGTACCGAGATACGAAAGGGGTCCTTTCATAGTTGGAAAACCTGTAGTGGTTAACAGATCGTTATCGTGTCGTGGTCGGTCCAGTATATTACTGATGATCGTAATAATCGGACTAATTTCGGCACTGTGTTCGTGGGTTTCCATATACTTCATATTGAAGTCTTCGGATTCTTCGGAGTCGTGCAAAAATCTATCTCGCTTGCACGATTATGAGTGGTCCTATATCACATTGCTCGTGTCGTCGGCATTTGTAGTCAATTTGACTGAAAAAATTGGCGGCTATGTGGAAGTCTTACACGATGGCCGCATAAGATTGAACGAAACGCGATTTCTATTCTATTACACGGTAATGACCAATATGGATTATTACAATTACGTCTCGTCCGAATGTTTTGAACGATATGTATTATCTGAATTCGACGACCGCGATATGTCTAACGAAAAAATCGAAATTGAATATTCTAGAAGAATGTGTAAGTTTGTGGATAGTCTCAAGAAAGATATTCTTGTTCATCGCGATTATGAAAATATTCAATATTATTTCGATCAGCATGTAAAATTTTCCGATCTCGTCGACATCGTTCAGTGCTACGTTAGAGCTGTCGAAAATTTGGTCCATCGAAAATATGTGCGTCGACGTAGTTTGAGCGAACGACTTGGTTTCGAAAAAATTGCTTTATATAATGTTATTATCCTTACTGTAGATTTTTTCGACAATATATGTGATTTATAGCTGATTTGTTTTTTTTTTTTTTCGTTGTCGTAAATGTTGTAACACATTCAGGGATTATAGTGTGATTTCTACGGATACCCGAGTTACAACATGCAAATAACATAAGATTATACACTTTAGCCAGCTACATACCCTAGCCGCGACTGGCGAGTTTCGCACCGTCTATTCTATAGAATAGACAGATTATACACATTAGCCGTGTCATATATATATATATATATACAGTTTATTAAAGGAAATGATAGATTATCGAAAATATATGTACAAAAGAAAATAAATATTCACACCTACTCTAAATGAACAACAATTTCATAAAACTGCTTTAAATAATTAAGTCCTGTATTTGACCTAGTCGGGATAATTCCCAACAATTAAATAATCGGAAGTTTATAATATAATTCAAATCAGGATATGTATTCGAGTGATACAGTTGTTTACATCTAACAGATGGTCTAAAAAAAAATTAGACGCCAAGTAGTGTACGTTTGGAACGTTGACCCGCAATAAGAAACCAGCCTAAATAATAGTTCTTTAGTATCTGTATAGCACGGTCGACACAGGTGGTGGATTCATTTCGAATCGTAGTAATTTACGTGATCGCTAATAGTATTCGAGTTCTTTAAGGATCGGGTCAATTCCTCAACAAAAATAATAAATTATTTCGTTTTCGGTACTTGAATTTAGGAAAAAAACAGACAAACAACTCTTAAATAAATAATACACTCCTAATAGTACAAGAAATAGAAACAACCCCTACCTCGTATTGAGCATGACTAACGTTTTATTACACAATATGGCAATATACTCCTCACATGTGTCAATAATATTGATGCCGCCTCAATATATTTACGGGCTTTCAATAAAAATCGAACTGATTTTATTTTCTTCAATATTATTGCCATCAATATTATTATTTCAATATACTCCTTACACGTTGCATATATTGATCAATATCGATATTGCTTCAATAATATTGACCGTGTAAGGTACGCTTAAGGTATGATACAAATGTTTTATCTAGATGTCCAATATTTTTCATCACAACAAACTTTAATGTTATTTGTTCACATTTTCAATAGTATTCAGTGTATTATTAGTGTGGTCAGGTGAGGTTATTTATCATCATGTAATTTAAAAATGTAGTCAGTTCAGTTTATTCAATATTATTGTTTATTTCAAAATTGCAATGAATGTATAATGCAAAAACTAAAAGTTCTATGTTGTCAAAACACAGAAAAGTGAACAACCAAAAATTGCATGAAAGTAGGATAGTATAAAAATGAAATGTCAATAGTAGTAATTAATTAAAACGTCAATATAGCATCGTAACAAATATTACAGAAGTTATTCTTTCGTTTTTCAAAATATATCAAACCATACAGTCCACGTACACAGTTTTATTTGATATCATTTTTATTATACATTCCTTGTTATTCTTCAAATCATGTTGCTCTGTATTGTTTGTCCTATAATTGTGTTAACCTATACAGGGTGTCCTCGAACTGCGTGGCTAAAATGAAACCGAAGATTCTTTGATTCGAAAAAAGTTTGCTGAGCATTTTTACTTTTGCCTCAAGTGTCTTGCTTAGCCGGTAGAGGGCTTCAAAGTTGCAAAAATAATTTTGTTTTTTCGGAATAACTTGAGAACGTGATGGAGGACTTTTACAATATTTGGCAGGTGAGCTACTGTCAATAATAGCCGTTTTTGAGGGCAGAGCATAGAGCCTTAGAGATCATAGAAATGGCTCAAACTTGAGGATGTAACGGGAAAAGTGTCCAGAACTTTTTTGTGGTCGATGTAATTCACTCTATATTTTTTACATAGATAGCTTATCTAATTTGAAAACTTTTCTTACTATTAGAAAATTTTGATAAAATCAACGGATTAGCTTGAAAAAAATAATTTTCGAGTCTCTGCAATTTTGGCTTACTAATTTTACTTGATTAAAATACCTTAGTTGCCTTTGCTTTTCTAATGTCATTTTGGCATTTGGAGAATTTATTCTCAAAACAGTCAGTTTTTACTTTGCTTTCCGTAAAAATTTTATAAAATTATCGCTCAAAATTTCACTAACACTGAAATGGTTAATATCTCGGTAAAACACGAATAATAAAAGCAATAGAAATGGGGAAACGATGTGATTATTTAGGAAAAACAAATGCTAAATTAAAAGAAACAACAAAACTTTTTGGGAAATCGCTAAGGCATCAATTGTTCGAAATGTTGCCCATTTTCCTGAATACACAAATTAATTCGTTTCAAGAAATTGGATTGAACTCTGGCTAGTACTTCAGGATCATTCTTCAATAAATCCGCTTCATGATTAATTCTTTGCAACAATTCCTTTCGTGTGTTTACTGGAGCTGCATAAGCTTTCGACTTCAAAGCGCCCCATAGAAAGAAGTCGCAGGGCTTCAAATCAGGGGAGCGGGCCGTCCAGTTCACTGGAGCATCGTGTCCTCTACATCTCCAGCGATCTGGATATTCCGCATTCAAATGTCGCCTCACAGCTAATGTGAAATGAGGAGGTGCACCATCATGGATATACCAGGCCACGACGAATGTGTAAGGGCAAGTCTTCCAACAGTTCAAGTAGCCTTTGTTCCAAAAAGTTCAAGTAGTTCTCCCCGTTCAATCGATCGGGTATAACGGTAGGGCCAATAATAAAGTTATCCACAATTCCAACCCAAACATTGATTTTAGTTTGATTCTGAAAATATGTAACTTCCGTTTCATGAGGATTTTCATCAGCATAGAAATGTTCATTATGGAGGTTAAAAAGACCACATCTCGTGAAAGTATCTTCGTCCGTGAACAGAATTCTTCTACAAAAATTGGGGTTTGCGTTTTGTCTTTGGACAATAAGCCGACAGAAATCTAGCCGATGACCTGGATCCATGGGCAATAAGCCTTGAACTGTTTTAATATGATAGGGATACAACAGTTCTTCTTTCAGTACATTATGAACTAAAGATTTTGAGGCTCCAATACGAAGTCCCAAACGTAATGTGCTTATCCCAGGTTCAGTTTCAACCGCTTCCAGTATCGCTTCTTCGAGCTCTAACGTCCTTCTTATCCGTCTGCGTCCAGTTTCTCTGCGATTTGCTTCAAATTTGCCAGTTTCGCGAAGGTTTGCCGATTTGGAATTCTGCGATGCGGATATCTTTCCCTTCTCCGGCCATTGCAACGACAAAGTCCATAAATCAATAACATATCAACCATTTCAGTGTTAGTGATATTTTGAGCCATAATTTTATAAAATTTTTACGGAAAGCAAAGTAAAAACTGACAGTTTTGACAATAAATCCTTCAAATGCCAAAATGACATTAGAAAAGCAAAGGCAACTAAGGTATTTTAATCAAGTAAAATTAGTAAGCCAAAATTGCAGAGACTCGAAAATTAATTTTTTCGAGCTAATCCGTTGATTTTATCAAAATTTTCCAAGATTAAGAAAAGTTTTCAAATTAGATAAGCTATCTACATAAAAAATATCGAGTGAATTACATTGACCACAAAAAAGTTCTGGAGACTTTTCTCGTTACATCCTCAAGTTTGAGCCATTTCTATGGTCTCTAAGGCTCTGTGCTCCACTCTCAAAAATGGTCATTATTAACAGTAACTCACCTGCTAAATATTGTAAAAGTTCTTGATCACGTTCTCAAGTTATACCGAAAAAACAACATTATTTTTGTAATTTTGAAGCCCTCTACCGGGTAAACAAGACACTTGAGGCAAAAGTAAAAAGGCTCATCAACTTTTTTTCGAATCAAAGAATCTTCGGTTTTTTTTTGGCCACGCAGTTCGAGGACATCCTGTATATACCATATAAATAAATACATAAATGAAGTAAATTGCTACAAATTTAATCAAATAATGCAACGTCTATAGCAGATGTTGTTATAGAAATATAATCGAGAACATGGGCAGTTAATCATTCATATATAAATACGTTGTAGTTTGGCATTAATAATGTTATTTTGAAATAATATTGCTATTATTGATATGTGATCATACTACAGGGTTTTGAATGAATTTAATAATGTGGCATCTTTGAAGTTATAAAGAATAATCTCATATTCATTCTTGTTCATTTGAAGAATTAAAATAAATTTATGTTAGAGATTCGGATATTGAAGCGCCGAATAAAACAAAGGAATAGTATGAAACTTCATTCGAGCAACTCATTTATACGTGACAATGATCCCAAAATTATCATATTACCGTCGTTTATTCAAGTAGATAGTCTACGTACGTTATTCAACTAGCATCAGGCAAGAGAATCTTTTTTCTATCGTCAATAAATTATTTCGAGTAGATAAGAAGTAATCCGAGTATCTCCGTAGGGAAGTTAAGTAGAAAGTGCTAATGATAAAATTTATCTTAAGGAGAAATCGATACCCCATGAATTTTGCCAATTCTCACACTTACTCCTTTATCTTGTTCTACGGTCAATTGGATAAATCACCCGAGGATTTAATTCTACACCATTAGCTAATTTAAGCATAAAAATAAATACGGTTTCTTAAAATCCATTGAAAACTAATGATGTGAACGGAGTACCATTATTACAAATAAATCGCACGTTCACTAACCACCGTCTCGATACTCGCGCCACTATATTGAAGCTTGCAATAAATTGAATCATGTATCGATTCCAAGAGGATCATATATTTCCTATGATACATCATTAATATTTTACATAGAAAGATAGATAGATAGATCATTTATTCGTTCAAGCTTACAAATATGCCCTCAAGTGGCGTAGAACACGTCAGATAACAATTGAATAGTTAAAATATAATACTGCAATAAAATGAAATATTCAATGAATAAATTTAGTGAAATTATCCTACAGATAAGCAACCGCATACTCTATGGAACATGAGAAACATTTCCATCTATACGGAGATCAGTTAAATAATCATAAAGCGTATAGTATGCTTTATGAATGAGTATTTTCTTCTATTTGTTTTTCAAGAATGGAGTAGGCAGTTCTTGCAGTGAAGAAAGCAATTTATTGAATATTTTCAGTAGTGGTATCCCTAGGACAATGATAATAGACGAGATAATTTTATGACAATCCAAAGCTCGTTCCTTGGTAACAGCCCGAAGCAACGAGCTTGGGAAATTTGTCATAAAATTATGAGGCATTTGTCAATGTCCGAGTTACATTCGGCGGAAATTTTTTTTACAAAAATGTTCGTAACTCAACACAACGAAACATTCATTTATCCATTGAAAGTACAGTTAGTGAAAGTACAATCATTGAAATTTAACTAAACATTAGATTCGTTGATGTTCTCTACTATAGAAGATCTTTTACCACACATGATATATATGATCTCGTTGTGGTGTTCTAGATCGAGATTTAAGTATGGTTTTATAGAATTTCGATTGCTATGACCAGTAATTTTCAGCAATTGTTGTTCTTCTACACCGCTTTTTGCCAATTCGCTAACAGCAGTTTATCTATTCGAGTGATTTGTTATCTTTTTATCCTTTACATTCAAGCCAATTGCCTCAACAGCAGATTTAGTCCATTCTTTTATTGTATTTCTTTCAACAGGTACATTATCGTACCATTTGATAGTTTCATTTTTCCAGTGTCGATTTGGTTTTAAGAACAGTCGTGGTGAGGTAATATTGTCGCCTCGTTTTGATATTAGCTTATGAAAAAGACGTACAGGGCAGCTTTGTCTTTCACTATTGGAAACCAACCATTTACTACTTGTACAGCTTTTACCTTGTGACGTTTTATTGGACACCTGCCTCTCCTCCTCGCCACGCAAACTCTACAGCAGCAATATGGTAAAATTTACGCATATGACTTTCAGGAGTATTTTCATCCCATAGCAATATTATTTTGTTAACTTCGGATAAATTTTACGAAACTGAACTGGACTTACGTTCACATGGATTTGCTTGTAGCTTCTTCCTGATTGCATCGCGGGCATCTCGGGCTGGTTTAAATACTATACTGTCAAATTGGTCAATCATAATATTATAGTCATTATAGTACTTTTCTTGCAAAAGTTTGCACGAAACGTTCCACATTGTCTCCACCGTTGCTTCTTCAAATTCGGTCCCGTCTTTCTTTCTCATATTGACCGCCCAATCTTTTAGTATCAACGCCAATTTTTCTAAGCTTCTATATTCATTTAATTCATATTCTCGTTCGCAGCAACCTTTCATAAATATTCTCCAAATATATTTGTAGGTTGTATTATTGTGAATTTTCTCTTTGATTAGCGCATTTATACTTTGAACATTCCCATTGCCAAAACGTGAAATTTTGAAATTCATTTGGAATGAAGTTGTCAAACTCAATCGTGTTGTCATAGTGATTGTTAATTGCACTGAATGCAATTATCGGTTATAATTGCACAAGTGCATGAAAATTACCTATAATTTTGCAAGAAAGCGAGTTATCTAAAAATTGCACAAGATTTTTTTCATATTTTGTCGAAAGAGCCCGAGTACGAAGGAGGAGGGCTTTTTTACAAGATATGAAAATAACGGAGTGCAATTTTTATAAGATAACATGCTTGAATGTAAAATTCTGGTCATTTTTATGCACGTGTGTAATTCAATGGAATATTTCTCAAATAAAGAAATAAGTATTGATTTTTTTCTGAGAAAAATCACAGAATCTACTTACTGACAAAGACTATGAATAAAATTGTGCTAGACACGCTTTTAAACAATTTTATTTTCAACACACAAACTAAAAATTACAGGAATTATAGTTGAACACGCAGTTGTAAAAGTTTTTGGCATTTTGACTGGATGGAGCCGATACAGGCGCATTTAGAGCTGCAGCTGACACATTATCGGAATTCGAAGCAAAACTTAGTTGCGGTGCTACTTCATTTCCACGCATTTTTTCAACTATTTCTTCATGGTGACCTTCGTCTAACTGCAGATACGGTGTAATGGATTTAGTGGTCGAATGGCCGGTAAGTTTAATAAGCTGCTCCTCACCGACGCCTTTTTTTGCTAAACTTGAGATAGCTGTAGACCGTATCGAATGATTAGTTATCTTCACGTTTTTTGTATCCAGGCCAATTTTTGCTGCTTGTTGGGCTGTCCAAAAGCTCACTGTATTCCTTCCTACAGGAATATTCTTATACCATGCTCTGCATGACTTCCAAGAGGGGTTTACAGTAATAAAGAGTCGATCCGACTTAATTCCCTCCCGCTTCTCCCAAAAAGGCCTGTATAATCGTATGAGACACAAATGAGAATTCGTTTTATTCCTAATTAACCATTTCAATGGAACACACGGTTTTTCCCCGCCTTGTGTTGTTTTTGAAAAAATGGGATTATAAATTATTCTTCCCGTCTTTTCACCATTATTATTCTCTTCTTCCTTGAAGAATGACGTTAAACACTTGCTACCTTCTCCACCACGCCAAGCTAACTCAAAAGCAAAAACGAAAAATAACTTTTTTTGCAATCCATCTGGTGTCTCTTCGTCACAATTCTGAACCAAATTTTTGTATTCGTCACCTTTGAGAAACACTGAACTCTCCTTTCTTTTCTCGGGCATCGTTTGGAGTTGATTTCTCTTAGTTTGTTTAGCGTTCCTTGCTGATTTAAATTTAATATCGGTGAACGGATTAAAAATAATACCATACTCCTTGTAATACTTTTCTACCAATAATTTTGCGGTAACATTCCAGATTGTCTTTATTGTGAAGTCCTTATATTCCTGACCATTCTGCTAGCGCATATTGAATGCCCACTCCGTTATTATTTTTGCCAGTACGCTTATAGAGATCTCTTTGTCCAGGAAATATCCTTTGGCCTTGCAAAAATCCATAAACTGTCGCCATATATAATGTCTGTTGGATTTGGTATTTTTTGATTCACTTTCAACTACATTTTCCTCAATAGATTTTATGGACCACTCACCAAAACGTGACATTTTTCACTTTTTGAAGTATGTCTGACATTTATCAGTATTGTCAGTCAGAGTTGTTGTTATTGGTGTCATGCCGACGGGATGTTTTCGCCATGCAATTATCGCTCCGCAGTGCAATTACCGCTGTAATTTTTCGATAATTGCATTCCTCTTATGACAAATACTATACATGAGGGAAATATTTAGTGTAATGTTGACATGATTGGCTGAAATTGTTTCGTATGACACAAAATGACAATATTTGAATGGTTATTAGAACTGTCAAAAAAATTTGCAGGATAATGAACTCAAAGTTTTCTTGTAGATACGTATGATTTAATTAGTTGGGAGTTGTTTAAAAATCTTGTGTCATAATCGTGTTTCTGTAAGTAGTCTGAATATTTCCCGATTTTTGCGAACAGAGATCACCTCATAAATATATAAGCTATGTAAGGTGAGTATTCCATTCCCTACAAAATACTATTTGCTGCTTCCTCTCTAATGCAATTCGAATATACATTAAACACATCTTTTTTGAAGAAAGAACACCCTCTGAACGTCGCCCGAGTTGCCTAAAAAACTATTCCATATTTTAGAGTAGTCTGGACATAAGCATGATATGCAGTCATGGAGGGTTGAATATTCACTAGTACTGAAATAGTTCTTAGGGCAAAACAATGCCTTGGTAGCGATTTCATCACCTTGTCAATCTGCATGAACCAGTCAAGTCTTGAATCGATTATAATACCCAGAAAAGGACAATACCTCACAGAAGATTTGAGGCTGTCTACAGAGTTGTTAGTATAGTTTCCTTATTTGTTTGATAACTTAATTGCACTAACTGCATTTTGTCACAGTTCATTCTCAAATTATTGTCAGAGAAACAACTAGAGTTTTGAAAACCCTCAAGTCAAGTGCATCAGACGGAGAAACTGAAAGTGTAATCGACGTGTCATCAGCAAACTGTTCAGAACTTTCCAGCAGATAATCAGGTAAGTCATTTGCATACACTACATACAAAATAGGTCCCAACACCCATCCCTGCTGTACTCCCTTGTATATTTCTAACTTGTCTGATTTTACTAGATTTCCTGATTTATCTTTGCTGATTACATATTGGTAGCGATTTGATAGGTATGATCTGGAAAGATTCAGTGCTATTCCCCTGACACCATGCATTCCCAATTTATCGAATAAAACATTGTGGTCCACACTCTCAAATGCTTCGCTCAAGTCAAGGCACATCAGGAGAGTTATTGTTGAGCGAGCTTATAATTCCACGAAGAGTTTGATATATAGCTGTACCAGTAGATTTACCTTTTCTAAACCCATTTCGGATATTACGTTATGCCTCTCTAGAAACTTCATTAGTCTTGTGCATATGTTTTTTTCAAACACTTTGCTCAGATTGCTTAGTAGAGAAATAGGTCTATGAGTCGAAATAATATTTGTTGGTTCCTCCTTATGAATAGGTAGAATCTGACCAAGTTTCAACTCATCTGGAAATGGGCCCTGACTCAGACAATTGTTGATAATGTACGTGAGGAAGATTGGATGAATAAACTGTTATTTCACGATTTCGCACTTCAATCGATTCTTCCGATCGTTTGAATTATCGATTCAATGGAGCTTGGAAACTATTCACTGTGAATGATATAAATACATGGAAAATCACATACCTTTGGAATTTGCTTAATTGAAACAGGTCGACCCAACTCTCACGTAATAGGAGTATCGTAAAGTTGAGTGTAAACATATTTGTTAACAGAGAACAATCAGATTTCCAACATGCTATGCAGATTTGATGAACAACCAATATTAGAGAGATTTAGTAAGGTCCAATTATCTCTAATACGTATATAATAATTATCGAATCGTAAACTTGAACCTCTGATCACATGAACAGGATCGAGTTTAACACATGAGCCGGCGATCTAGTTTAGTTATGTGGCAAATATTGGTTTGCAATGAGTTCACTCAACTTCCATATGAACAATAACTGGTCAGATACCGGGGAATGATTCAATTTGCACTGCTGCTGGATTGATTTTCAAAGACATGAAATAATTGACGAACTAACTGACAATGTGTTTCTCTTTTGTTCCATTTGTAGCTATGGATGGATCAAGCTCATTTATATTTTCCAAAACATCCATGAATGATGTTGTAGATATTGACAAATTGTCGGCTTACTTGTAGAATCCCTAAGTCATCATTTGGCGATTTTTGAGTTTTTGAATATTTTAAATGCTTTGGAGCAACATCTTCATACTGCAATACCTTCTAAGTCCATAGCAGCATTATTACGCCATCGTGTAGTAAATATTGAAACCATCAAAGTTAACTGGTGTCAAAACGTTAAGAAAACCTCCTATGTCTGAATAATTTATAGGTTATATTAGCGCTGCCGGTTAAAAGTGTTTTCTATTGTTGATTTGATGCCAAATTGAAGAAAAAATGGACAAGGTAAGTACACATTTTGTACTTATTTGTAGTCATGGAGTAACGAAAACTTTCAGAAAAACTAGTTTTGACTTGCGGACTAGGCTTGGAAGGTTTTGTGGTTCTATTTTATTCCATTACTACAGTACTTAGGAGCATTTGTTTCGACAGTTGAATTGAGATGTAGGTCTAAAATGAGTTGTTTTCCAATTTTTGCTAATCATGGCTGTTTTTCTCTCTAGGGTGTTGCAACCACCTGGAGCATCAAGGGGTAGAGTTATTATCAGCAAGGTTCTTCAGAAAGATGGACCTTGAACATTGGACTTGGTAAGTCAGAAGAATAAAAAGAATTTCGTCAACGACCGTATATCAAGGCTAACCTGAATGAGAGCAACATACAGCGTCCTATATGAACTTGGGGATCATGAAAGCTAATTTGTATTATCGCATTCAGATATCACAAATTGAGGAAAATCAACAATGGAACCATTAAAAGAAGAATGTGCAATATAAAAAGAAATGGGAGATTCGAATATGATAGAAGAAATGGAAAGTTTACGTACAGAAATAATAGCCAAGAAATCGTTAAGGTCTGCAGATGATATTGAAAGTAATAAGTTAGATAAGACTAAATAAGAATCAGGACGAATCGAAAATAGCAATGATGAAGAATATAAACTAAGTGAACATATCGAAGACAGCACATAGATTCAGAGGCTTCAGAGAGAGAAGATCTGAATGCAATCGAGGGTCCCAAACGAAAGAGAAAACCCGATATGCAGCGGTGGAGCAGAGACCAATACAAATTGAAGCGACAAAAAGGAGAACTGTATGAAGGTATGCTAAAGATTGATGAAGGAAAGGGGGTAATTGACAATGGAGCTAGCTAGCTTTTTTTTTGTCATCATTTAATCAGAACTCATGTCAAATTTTGATATTAACAAATACACGCTTCAGCTTCGTTTTAGTTTAAATAAAAATATGTTCAACAAATTTTTATGTGAAAATAATAAATTCCTTTGTACAATTAATAAACTTAAACTTCACTATACTAGCACTTTTTTCCCCAGTGGAAATGTTAAAATGAACCGTTTTTCCTTCCTCCAGAAGGTTTCGAAAGTAAGTCGACAGAATACAGGTCAGGTTTCCTTTGAGTAGGCCAAACATCAAATATGTGGTTTATTGTGTATAACTTGTATCACTTCTGATCATAAATCACCCAGCGAATTCAGTATTTTCATAAGGCCAATGATGTTGACAGTTGAGTTTTATTCCGATATTCTGGTAGGAGATGAGTCCCACGGGACATATCAGAGCTGATTCTTGCTTCATCTGGGCATTCTCAGAAAACGTGTTCCGTAACTTCAATATCCTCTAGACATGGTCGACTTTAAGCGTCTTTCACTGAGTCAAGCCTTTGCAGACTTAATCGCCATGTGTCTTGTATAAACCAATAAGAGTACATATTTTTAACATGCTTTGCTCTATAAGTATTCGAGCTCTTGTTCCCGGAGGGATTATAAGCCCTTTGCTCCAGAGTGGGCTGATACTGGTGAGATTCAACAGTAAATACTCACTTCCAGTCTAGGATGATACTTGCCTGAACCAGAACCTTAATCTCTATGAGCAGGGAACTGTCATCTGAGTAAACATTGGCACACAATGGGCATTGAAGAAGACTCAGCTTGTAGTAGATGTGGAGAGGCGGATGAAACTGCCTCTCACATCCAAGCAGAATGTCCAGCACTGGGTTCTCATAGGCTGCAACACCTCGGCAGCACACATATGCCGCTTGAAGCCATAAGAAATATCAGTTCATGCAAAATCTTAGCCTTCGGCACTGCCTCAGACCTGATTTACTGATTCTTGTACCTAGGAGCACACAGTGGACCCAATCAAGCGGTATAGGAGCTCCGGACTTATCCGCTCCGTTTTGATTGATTGATTGAGGATGATACAGCAATTACAGCTGTGCTTGCAGTTACACGAAGCAGTGGTTTCCGACCGACGAATTTTGAGGCTGCACCGTCCCTGGCATGAGAGACCGCTATGAATGACCAGGTACCCTGATATCTAAGCCTTAACAACAAGTACAACTTAAATCATAAAATGTTGTCAACAATGTTACTCACACTCAACCCCATCTTCCATTATTGAACTCATAAAAGCGACAATTTAAAATTCTGGGATTGTTCAACAGGTAGGAGCCACTGTTCAACCATAACTTGCATTCCTCACCCACATGGCAAGACTGGGCAACTACGTTTGGTGGCATTTTGATAGTTAGGATCGATGAAAACATGCTTTGGAATTATCAAACTAAGAACATTTGCTCCTTGGTGTTTTTACTCGTCATTCATTTAAATTGTGAGGCAGGTGTAGTGAATTTTGTATTATTTCCAAATCCAATGTAGTTTCATAGAACAACAACAAGATATTATACTTTTTGATCATCAATCCATCAATCCGACCAACTCGAATTGGTTCCGGGTGCCGGGTGTGAATCCGGATCTCATCCGGGACGTAGATCAGAACTTTAGTCTTCTGCATTTCCCCAATTTCAGAATTTATACTCATTTGTTCTCAGGCAGCACAAGGAAAGTTCTTTCACTTCTACCAAACCACAAATTGCCGGAGCTTTAGGAGATGTTGAAAAATAGAAAGACTGGTACAAACTGAAATATGAAGAGAGGAAACGGTTTGGAGAGGAAGTCAGTACAAATCTATTCAAATTTTTCTTCCATAGGAAAGGAAGTTATTTGCTGACTATATACTAAAATTCACAGAGCGCATGTTGTCTCAAAACCATCAGCTGTGGAATTAGCGAGTGGTCATGCAATAGCACATGACAAAATGGTACCAGAAACATGGAACAAAAATGAATATACTTGGAAGGATTAGCTTAGAGGAACTTTAGGCAAAGAAGATCACCAAAAGGTACCAGCCTTTCAAAAGAGATGTAGAAGATTTCGTCGACAATTCAGGAGAGGTAGAGGTGTAGCACTCAACCTATAAATCTGTGATATAACCGGATGTAATATGATGGAGAAGTGTACCAAAGTGGTTGCTGGTAAACATTCGGTTCACGGCAATATATGAAATGAGTTCCAACCAGAATAAGAACCTTTCATTGCAAATAACACGGTGCGAAGAAAGATAAACTAACCGTCGCATTAACGCATCATAACGCAGCAAATGACATTAATTTGAGCATTTTCAAATCTAACTATTTTCGACATGATGTATTTTGGTCGTATAGATTTGGAATTTTTCAGATCGGTTCAAAGTGGTGGATCTACCAACTGTACTATTCTTGGTCGTGGTAGCCCCTTTCGAGTGATATTTCTGACATCCTGCTTCATTCGTCCAAATGAAATTATGGTATTTTATTGAAGCGTGAGGATAACCTTGTTATTGTGGTTATGAATATATATCAAACGCATATATTCAACATACAGAAGTGTCCGAAATCCATATTTTAAGATTCAAGTGATGTCTTATTTCGGAGATCCCCCAACTGCTGATCATTAAACTGATCTCATTAAAACTTTATTGTAAGTCCATTCCTTGGTGGATTCTGAGGAAGAGCGACTAGACTCCAATTTAATGACGCATATTTTTATTTTCAGGCCTAAATAAAAATATTCACAGAAAGAAGATCAGTCTCAAAGCAGTTCAAATTAGTTGAACGAGTTCTTGGAATCATTGCACATACAATTTATTGAGAAACAATGAATGCAATTGAGCTAGTTTCTAGATCCATTGGAACTGAAGTCATCACGTTTTTGAATTAATTGCATCTATTTCAATGAAAACGTGGATAATTACTAGGCTATTATTGTTCAATGTTGTGTAATTGAAGAATTTTCCTAATTCATATTATAAAATGAAACAAATTGTTATGCTAATGAAGCTCAATGAAATTACTAACGCTTCACGATGGATAATTAGGCTCAGTTATCTAGAAACTATTCGCTTGAAATATTTTAAATTTGCTGTATCAATAACAAAATTGCTATTCCACTAATTATGGAAATGATTCTCTCTCTGTTTACAAGCAATAATTCAATAACAATTGTTATACTGATTTCCATTATTACACTGTAAATTTGCTCACAACTTTTGATATTTCTCCGAGAAATATTTAAATGACTAAATGAGAGAACATATACTTCATTTTTATCCAACAAAAATATGAAGTAATCAATAAACAATTCAATTAATAGGAACTAAAACACAATAGGGTCAATAAGATTATAATTCAGAGTAAGGGATCATCGGATATTCCGAAACAGGTAGATTCCGAATAGCAGAGTGAATTGTTCATCAGGATAATCACTATTCAACGTTACAAGAATTATTCTGAGAGTGCTTCGAAAGACGAAGATAAAGATCATTTCGCTTATGTATTTAATTTGGAACCTTCGGTTTGATTATATAGAATGCCTGAACTATCTAAATAAGGAAAGGTCTGACCTGTTGGTAAAAAATGGTCTTACTATACTTATTGGTTTTGTATTCAGCATCACAGATGGAAGAGTTCCGTTTGTGGTTTGAATCTGATTCTAAGATTACGGCGTGATAAAATGTTGGTAATGTTCTCGCTTACGGGACCAAAATACCTCAGGGAAATTAATGTTGTTGATATATCTATGTGTTTTATGTACAGGTAAATATTATAAAAAAATTAATGTTGTTATTTGCTGTTAATTAATTTTGTTATTTGATCTACCTAAAAACCATCATTGATTGCTATTTCTTAATTGTGTCCAATTCAACAGTGAGGTGTTTATTTGACAATGATATTGAAGATGCTGTATATCATTGAATGACATGCTGCTAATTTGTGGCTACGGGAAACTAAACAATGAATTGGAAAAAGAGGTGTCTTTATACGTTGGTTTCCTATAAAAGTTCATTCTATTATGATCATTCTATTTATTATTCTATTATTGTCATTATGGTATTAATATTATGTCCAAAAAGTTGAATATTCCATCTTTTTCTGTTTCCAATGTGAATTTAATTTTTGGATGAAGCTGGTTAATAAATGAAAGGAAGGAATTCAATTGTCTAGAAAAATCTTGGCTTCCGGATGGATTCCGCGTCATGATAGCACGACTTGATGTCGACGTTCCGCCAAACATTACAGGTGGCATCTTCAGGGCAGGCTTGAGGCTTGAACTGAAACTGATCCTACTGGTTTCTGTAGCCGTATTCATTGTAGGAAAAAATCCTTCACGCTCCACGGTTTACTGCCTTTATTCCGGGGGTTAACTCCGTCCTGGCATCTGAACCCGCCATTGTGTCATCATGTGCGAAGTGAAATTCTCGCGGATGAGTTTCCAAATAATGGGAAGGTAATATCTTGAGTCACGGTTTGGATTATTTGGATGTTTTAGGTTTCCTATAGCTTCAAGGAATTTTCGCTGATAGAATTTTGGGGCTCGGGCTGAGATCTTAGTATTTTCGAGAAGGATTTGATGATCAGAGTGAAACTTGAGTTTCGCAAGTGAAAATCTACTTAGCCTTGTATAGCGCTCATGTTCTTTCACACGAGTAGCTACTGTACGACCTGTTTCACCAATGTAGCCTCTACCGCAAGAGCAGAGATTGCTATAAGCTTCTAAGTGAAGAGTAGGAAGGGTGTCTTTGATAGGTCTGTGAAACTGAGATAATTTTGGAAGTGTGGAAAACCGAGAGAAATATTATGTTTTTTTAAGAATTTTTGAAATTCAATACGTTATATTTTCGATATATGGGAGATATGCAGTGAATAAAGTAGGGGGGGGGGGTTGTGATTGAGTTTGATTTGGAATTTTTGGCGAAGTGTATTTCTTCATGGATTTCTGAATGTTGTAATGATGGAAATTGTTCGATAATAAGACAGATGAAAGATGTTTTAATTCTGACTTCGAGGATTGAGGTTGAGATGAGTTGACAGTTCTGTGGACCAAGAAGATTATAACAGATTGCTTTCGGGCAGGGGGTGGTGGGAAATACCATTGAGGTATCTAACGGTGTGAGTGGGCCTCAGATACACAGAATGTCATAAAGTACAGTCTGTCGACTAACTAATACATTTAGGAACGGGACTGAAACTTGCTATTCAACATCCATGGTGAAAAAGATATTATGATGTAATAAATTCAAATGATTATGGAGGGGAATAGGATTTTTAGCGACTTTGTTGCCAAATAGCAAAAATGTTATTGACATATCTCAACCAACATTTTAGCTTGAGAACAGAATAGTCAATAGCATCTTGCTCGAAAGTTTTCACGAAGATATTAGCTATCACCGGAGAAAGTGGGGAACTCATGGCAGCTCCCGAGGAATGCACGTGAAACTTGCCATCGTACAGAAAATATGTGGAAGATGGACCAAAATCAGTTACCGGTAGTAAGGTCATTGAAATGTTTTCGGCAGGTAACAGTTGAGGAAATGTGGAAAGAGTGTCTAGAATGAAAACGTTGGTAAAGAGTGATTAGACGTCGAACTCGACGAACAAATCCCCTGGGTCAACTTTTAACGTTTGGAGTTTTTCAACGAAATAAAAGGAATTCAGGATAGAACTGTTGATATTACCTACAAGGAGTTAAAGAATAGATGGCAGATATCGAGAGAGTTTTCAAGTAGGGGATCAGATAGTGCTCAGGGGTACTGGGGGCTTATGCGTTTCAGGAAAACCATATAACCGGGGGTATTCTGAATGATGAAGGATAAGAAATTTCTTATCTGGATCGGGGAGGAAAGAATGACGGATAATTTGCGTAATTGAACGTTCTATAGAGGGGGTGAGATGTTTTGGTAGGCGTTTATAGGAATTAGTTTGGCGATGCTGCAAGATTTTGTTACCATAATCTGAACAATTCATGACAATCGCAATTAGAACATCTTTCATCTGTCTTATTATCAACATTCACACTTGGCCAAAAATTTTAAATCAACCCGAGACACTGACAGACGTTTGGAGTTCGTGCTCAAAAGGATTTGATGATTATTGTCAAACTTGTGTTCCGCAAGTGAAGATCTACAGGTGTCACGAAGCTTGTATAACACTGATGTTCTTCCACACGGATAGCTACTGTACCGCATGTTCCACCAGAGTAGACTTCACCTCAAGAACAGGGAATGATATAAGCAACTTCTATAGGAGATCTTTGATAGGTTTGTACTGAGATAGTTTCTGAAGTGTGGAAAAACGATTATGAATATTATGCTTCATAAGGATTTTGAAAATTCGATCTAATATATTTTCAATATATGGAAGATAGGCAGTGATCGCTGAGGTTCAGATCGATTCGAAATTTCAGGCGGAGTGTCTGTATTTATTTTCGAACAATATGATGAGACAGATGAACGGTGTTTTGATTCTGATTCTAAGGATTGGGGTTGGGATGAGTTGACAGCTCTGTGATGCAAGTAGTTTATGACAGATTGCTCTTTTGGCAGGGTTGTGGTGTGAAACGCCTTCGAGGTATCTATCGGTGTGATTGGGTTCTCGATACACAGAATGTCCCAAAGTACCGTAACAGTCTGTCGACTAACTAATATATCTAGGAGCGAGAGTGAAACTTTTGATCAACTTTCATGGTGAAAAGTATATTGGGCCGTAATGAAGTGATCAAAGAAGGAAACAAGATTCTCATCACCATATTGACAAGTAATAAAATAGTTGTCGACATATCTAAACCGAAGTTTCGTCTTGATAGCAGATGAGTCAATTGTATATTCTTCAAAAGTTTCCATGAAGATATTAGCTATGACTGTTCGTAAAACTTGCCATCGTACAATAAATATGTGGAAGATAGACAAAAATCAATTGACGGTAGTAAGTCCAGTGAAATATTTTTGGCAGGTAACAGTTGGAAAATTATGAAAATGGTGTCTGGAATGGGAAGATTGGTAAAGGATGATTCGACGTCAAGCTGACGAGCAAATCACCTGAGCCAACTTTTAACGTTTGGCGTTTTTCAACGAAATGAAAAAATTTAGGATACCTTCAAGAGGTTTGATGATAGATGACATATCGAGAGAGGTTATGAGTGAGATGATCTGATAGTGTTGACAATTGGTCTAAGGAGAACTCAAAGCTTATAAATGTCAGGGAAATCGTATAATCGGGGGCTTCTTGAACAATGAGAGATAAAAAATTTCTTATCTGTTTCAGGAAAGAAATAGTGACGGAATAGGGTGAGATCTTTAGTTCGGAGTTTATAGGAACTTGTTTGGAGACGCTGCAGGATTTTGTTATCATAATCTGAACGATTCATGACAACAGTGGAGTTTCCTCTATCAGCTTTCAAAATAGCAAAATAGCAGGATTTGTTTTGAGGTAGTTGAGGGCCTGGGTTGGAGGTTTAGGCTTATTTGATTCTAGAATGTTGGAGCGACGAAGAATTTTCGCAGATTCGAAACTAATTTCATCTGCAGCGGGATGGGGGAATTCATGTAGGGAAGCTTCTATAAGAGAAATGAGGGATGTCGTATGAATATTTTTGGGGGAGAAAACGGAATTAGAGCCTCTAGATAGGCTTCGGGAAGGGTATGAGCAGATGAATTAACCACAGTATTTACAAGAATGGTTGATTAATGAAGGTTCGTGTTGTGGGCATTGGGAGGCGAGAAGTTTGTTGAATTTTTGGATAGGACATTCAGAATTGAGGGTCTTGATCATAAGTAATTCCTTTGAGAAACAACCAATGATAGGGTTATTTTGATGGAATTAGTCTCGCGCCTAGTATACTTGATCCGTTCAAATATGTTTTTGGATGATATTTTGAGAAAACTGGGAATTACTTTATGATCACCACAACGGCAAAGAAAAGTAAGGGAACAAAGTGAACTCACCAGTTTGGTGCGAAGATTTCCCATGGCTCTGGACTTATTGGTAATAATATCCAGCGTAGCATCAATTCAAATAAAATCAAGTAGCTAATTGATAATCGACTACAAAATCGATGGTGATGGACGTCACTTTGTGATAAAATTCTATTGAAAATTGACTCAACTGAGTGTATCCTTTTACTTTGTGAGCATGAACTTTAGGAATTCATCATTATTATTTTACTTTTATATGGGGTATCATTTTGACGGCATTGTGTTAAGTTATACTCATGTCGAAATTTAACACTGCATCATTTACTTCATTGATGATTTAATATTGTGAATGACAGTTTCTTCAAGGATACAGTTTTGCAATACTTTATTTATTCAGGTATATAGAACCGTATCAATTCCACTTGCTTAAGAGCTCCCTCTCCTTCTCGTTTCCTTCAACTAGTTGTGAAGATTCTTCTTTCAACAACTCATGTGGAAAACTTGAACATAAATTTTCAAGATGATTGATCACATTGAGGTCAACTGAATATAAATTTCAAGGGAGGGATCGAATGAGATTAACTACAGAATTTTGATACAATTAATAAACTGATTTTTCCAAAAGTTTCAAGTTATATACGATACCATTATTAAAATCGTAATTTGATGTAATGAAATGTATACATTGCCTCAAGCATGACGCTAAACTGCGGTTGTTACGGAAGTTTCATACTTGAAAATATTGGAAAAGAAACATCCCAGCATAGCCAACTTTATTGAGGAACTTTAATTTCAACTTTACTCTCAATTGCATCGAAGTGATTTATTAAAATCGCCAATCATTTCGGTAACGCAAATTGTAACTTTGTGACTAGTTGAACTAATTTGATATCAAGAATATTAATTTGCGCAATAAGAAATAGAATAAGACTTGACCTCGAACTAATTGGATATCGATTCCATTCTGAGGCATTATATCTACGAGGAAGAGTACACCGACTGCAATGGGTTAAGTTCAATTGGGTTCTAGGATTGTTATCAAAGTTATGTATCAGGTAGCTCATTTGTAGTGTGTTAGTACTTTGTGATATTTGTTTGGAGGAGCTACTGTGTTTGCGAAATTTTATTTCATTGTACAGATTATTCTCATTCACACTATCATGGTGAGGTGTCGGAGTGTGAGGTTGGAAGAGTTTGTTGGACAAGGTGACGTTAACGTCTTCCAAACTCGGCCACACAATATTTATGCTCACGTAGAAAACCATCTGAGATACAGACAAACCCCATGCCAAAAATGATGTCTCAAGTCAAGAACAAAAGAGAAATGAATGAAGAACAAGTTTGGTGATTGTATCTGTGGGAATACACAACATCTGGTAGATTGGTTCATTGTGTAAATATATTTAAGATTTATATATTATAATAATATCGGAAAGGATAAATATTTCATTCATTGTAGTTTGCTTGGGAACCTCATTTACGTAATTCATCCATTGTAGCAAAGGTGCCTTATTGATTATCAATTAGAATTCATTCAGATATCAAACATGTTGCTGGAATTCAAGCTGGTTCTAAGAACATCAATGAACGTAAATAGAAATAGCATATTCTTTGTTCCCTCTTATTACGGACAAGTCAAGTACATGAGTTCATTTCTTAGTAGGACGGGAACGAAATGTATAGTATCTGAATATCTTTCAAGGAAAGGTCATTAAAATTTGTAAAATATCGACAAAGTCGAAAAGATTCCTCACAATAGTGGAAATGATTTCGAAGAAAACAAGTGCTTTACAGTATATAGGTAGTTAAGACATATGTTCATGATCTTATTCGAAACGGCAAGTGGATCAGTTGCTACGGTTTGAACAAAGGTTTTTTCACCCTGTCTTTTCCTTTTGAATATTGATTAGAATATTAGGTTGATTTAATTTCCATTCATACCTAAACTCAAAGGTGTCTAAATAAGATCATGAAATGAAGGTCCTTGTCAACAGAAAATAGAATAGTTCTTCAGTATCCAGCTCACTAGACTGAAGCAAGTCTCTCTGTTTTTGGGTAGAAGCTACTAACCCCAAACATATTGGTCAAGGAGGGGTGATAATCCAAGATAATGAAATACCAAACTCACCACTCTAAAGTCCGTTATATTCTAACTTCTTGAGTTAAATCTTGCTTTGACTATTTCACGAACTACTTAAATCCAAGTTTTCTAGCTTGCGTTGTGGTGTAAATGGTAGAATTTTCGCTAAGTTCATTAAGAATGAAGTCATATTGCTTAATAAATAAAATTTAGAATTCCTTGAATAATTAAATCATAATACTTTTGTTTAACTCTTCACCCTGGTACATCCAGGCTGAGTTAAATTCGTTTCACTTCATTTCTACATTTTAATAAGGTTAATTTTAAAGTTGAGGATTGATGAATTGTTCTCTAAATTTAACATGCTTTCTTAATTAATACATTAGTTATATTTAATCTTCTAGCTTTTAATTCATTTTATAATTGTTTTACTCCTTTATCATTAGAATATTAAATATTTTACTTAGCGTAATTTATGAACTACCCCCGATAACACAGTGCTTAATCAATGTGTTAGTGTTTCAACCAAGGAAGAGTGAGTATTACATATCTCTTTAACCGTATTGTTGCCTGATTTGCCCAGCTGATGAGAAACCTGTGATATCGGGTCACTTCCTGGTTATGGGTTTACTTACTGCAAGTAATACTGATTAATCAAGGCAAATGATATATAAGAATGAATTTGATAAAATAAATAATTTTATAACTTTTTAGCAAACAAAGTAAACCAGAGAAGGGCTCGTTATCACTTTATTACTATATGCAGTAAATTCATGAATGGCAAGGATTCCAAGGAAGTGATTCAATAGTATCACACAAATATTTGGAACATACGATTGGAGGAGGGTAGTTGTCACCCCACTACACAAATACGGGCAATAATCATCATGTCAGATTTAATGGTGAGAAAGTAGTAACCCTAAATCATTCGACCTGTAATAAGATTGTTACTTGTGAATAGAGAAGTACATGTGTTGAATATAGTGATTATTCAACATGACTTTTATTGCGTTCCACATACACATAAGTAAATCCCCTATCTCGGCCGCTACCTAGGGTTAGATCAACAAATGTAACAGAAAAATCTCCTCGCAATATTAGAAAGTGTCTCCTCCATAGTTAACAGTATCTATTACGATACTTTGGGGACAGAAAAATGGAAAGAGGATACAATTATTTTTCTTGTTACCATTGGAAGAAAAACACTAGGGTACAATTACAGTACCATGGTTGATATCATGAAGGTCAAGTGATCATGAAATTATCCTAATAATGGGAGCACGATATTCCAATGAGATGAATATCACTAGGTATGCCAATTTCACAAAACTACTATAGATACGTCTTTCAGCATTTCGACAAGAGGAAGTAATAGGAAATTGCATGTTTGAACGAGAGCGGTATGTTCCTGACAGATAAAGGTTCAAAAGTATGCTCGTCATCGTTAGAAGTAGAAGATTAGCACCCACTAATGAACTTACTCGACAAGTTTCATATCTTGATATAACGAGCAGAATGAAATGAAATGCCTACATCAAATATGGACGTTCCCCTTTGAATACCGTGACATGCAATTGCTTCATGCAAATCAGTTCATCCGTTCACAACAGTAGGTGTCATCCAACTAGATAGTTTAATTTGAACGTATTTCCTATCAAGCGAGTTTTCCTCAGCTATCAATTCCGATAGAGTAGTAGTTCAACAGCTGGCATAATTCATTTATTTCCACGTCCAGGCAGTCCAAGATTGATTGAACTTGGCAAATAGTATCTTTTCACATAGGTGTAATCTCACTTATCGATGATCGGTTTGTATAGGAAGTAATTCATATGTCTACGAAGATGGTCGATGAAATGTTATCCTGGTTTATATGAAACAACATTTCACTTCGAATCTTCCATTTATTATGTAACTAACATTTCAAAGAGTACAAATTATATAAAATGAATGATGCAAAGTGCTAGTTAAAGTACAATTATTAAAATTCAACTTAACATTAGATTCGTTGTTGTTTTCTACTATAGAAAATCTACTACCACGAATAATATTTATGATCTTGTTGTGGTGTTCTTGATCGAGATTCAAGTATGGTTCCATAGAATTTTGATTGCTATGACCAGTAATTTTCAGCAATTGTTGTTCTTCTACACCGCTTTTTGCCAATTCGCTAACAGCAGTTTATCTATTCGAGTGATTTGTTATCTTTTTTCCTTCACATTCAAGTCAATTGCCTCAGCAGCAGATTTAGTCCATCCATTTATTGTATTTCTTCCACCAGGTACATTATCGTACCATTTGTCAGTTTCATTTCTCCAGTATCGATTTGGTTTCAAGAGCAGTCGTGGTGAGGTAATATTGTCGCCTCGTTTTGATATCAGTTTATGAAAAAGACGTACAGGGCAGTTTTGTCTCTTACTATTGGGAACCAACCATTTACTACTTGTACAGCTTTTAGAACCATCTTGGCACGTTTTACTGAATACCGGGTTGTATTCAATGCGATTTGTTGAAGAGTTATCGTTATTTTTCTGGATTTGAAAAAAATCCACCAGACAAGCAGCTGCCTCTTCTCCTCGCCACGCTAATTCTACAGCATTAATACGATAAAATTTACGCATAAGACCTTCAGGAGTATTTCCATCCCATAGCGATATTATTTTGTCAACTTGAGACGAATTCAAATAAACTGAACTGGACTTACGTTTACATGAATCTGCTTGTAGTTTCTTCCTGATTGCATTGCGGACATCTCAGGCTGGTTTAAATACTATACTGTTGAACGGGTCAATCATAATATTATGGTCATTATAGTAATTTTCATGCAAAAGTTTGCACGAAACGTTCCACCGTTGCTCCATCAAATTCGGTCCCGTCTTTCTTCCACATATTGACTGCCCAATCTTTTAGTATCAACGCCAATTCTTCTGAGCTCCTATATTCAATTAATTCATATTCTAGTTCGCAGCAAAATTTCATAAATATTCCCCAAATATATTTGTGACTGTAGGTTGTATTTCTGGAAATTTTTTCTTTGATTAGCGCACTTATACTTTGAACATTCGCATTGCCAAAACGTGACATTTCGAAATTTATTTGGAATGAAGTTGTCAAACTCAATCGTGTTATCATAGTGATTGATAATTGCACTGAATGCAATTATCGGTTATAATTGCACAAGTGCATAAAAATTTCCGATAATATTGCAAGAAATCGTGTTATCTAAAAATTGCACGAGATTTTTTTCATATTTTGGGCGAAAGAGCCCGAGTCCGAAGGAGGAGGGCTCTTTTACAAAATATGAAAATAACGGAGTGCAATTTTTATAAGATAACAAGCTTGAATGTAAAATTATCGGTAATTTTTATGCACGTGTGTAATTCAATGGAATATTTCACGAATAAAGAAATAAGTATTGATTTTTTTCTGAGAAAAATCACAGAATCTACTTACTGACAAAGACTATGAATAAAATTGTGCTACACACGCTTTTAAACAATTTCATTTTCAACACACAAATTAAAAATTACAAGAACAGTTGAACACGCAGTTGTAGAAGTTTTTGGCATTCCGACTGGATGGACTCGATACAGGCGCATAAAGAGCTGCAGCTGACACATTATCGGAATTCGACGCAAAACTAAATTGCGGTGCTACTTCATTTCCACGCATTTTTTCAACTATTTCTTCATGGTGACCTTCGTCTAACTGCAGATACGGTGTAATGGATTTAGTGGTCGAATGGCCGGTAAGTTTAATAAGCTGCTCCTCACCGACGCCTTTTTTTGCTAAACTTGAGACAGCTGTAGACCGTATCGAATGATTAGTTATCTTCACGTTTTTTGTATCCAGGCCAATTTTTGCTGCTTGTTGGGCTGTCCAAGAGCTCATTGTATTCCTTTCTACAGGAATATTCTTATACCATGCTCTGCATGACTCACAAGAGGGGTTTACAGTAATAAAGAGTCGATCTGACTCAATTCCCTCCCGCTTCTCCAAAAATTTTTTGTATAATCGTATGGGACACAAATCAGAATTCGTTTTATTCCTAATTGACCATTTTAATGAAACACACGGTTTTTCCCCGCCTTGTGCTGTTTTTGAAAAAATCGGTTTAAAAATTATTCTTCCCGTCTTTTCACCATTATTATTCTCTCCTTCCTTGAAGGATGACGTTAAACACTTGCTACCTTCTCCACCACGCCAAGCTAACTCAAAAGCAAAAACGAAAAATATCTTTTTTTGCAATCCATCTGGTGTCTCTTCGTCACAATTCTGAACCAAATTTTTGTATTCGTCACCTTTGAGAAAAACTCAACTCTCCTTTCTTTTCTCGGGCATCGTTTGGAGTTGCTTTCTCTCAGTTTGTTTAGCGTCCCTTGCTGATTTAAATTCAATATCGGTGAACGGATTAAAAATAATACCATACTCCTTGTAATACTTTTCCATCAATAATTTTGCGGTAACATTCCAGATTGTCTCTATTGTGAAGTCCTTATATTCCTGACCATTCTGCTTGCGCAAATTGAATGCCCACTCCGTTAATATTTTTGCCAGTACGCTTATAGACATCTCTTTGTCCAAGAAATATCCTTTGGCCTTGCAAAAATCCATGAACTGTCGCCATATATAATGTCTGTTGGATTTGGTATTTTTTGATTCACTTTCAACTACATTTTCCTCAATAGATTGTATGGACCACTCACCAAAACGCTACATTTTTTCACTTTTTGAAGTATATCTGACATTTATCAGTATTGTCAGTCAGTGTTGTTGTTATTGGTGTCATGCCGACGGGATGTTTTCGCAGTGCAATTATCGCTCCGCAGTGCAATTACTGCTGTAATTTTTCGATAATTGCATTCCTCTTATGACAAATATTATACATGAGGGAAATATTCAGTGTAATGTTGACATGATTGGGTGAAATTGTTTCATATGACACAAAATGACAAAATTTGAATGGTTGTTAGAACTGTCAAAAAATTTTCATGAAAATCAATTGTTAATTGCATCAAGAGAAGAGGTGTAAAACGATTGAATAGAAATTAAATGATAATGTCGTTTTGTGAATTTATGGGGAAGATAAATTCAGTTTTGGTGTTTTTTGTCTCTTGGAGTTGATGAATTTCATTCAAACTTATTGATTTCGAAATAAAATGTATTCTCTTATATAGTTCTGAGGCGGTTAGGTTTCTATACTCACTCGAATAGAATATAGGTGTGAATGATGTAGCTCCGATTATTCGTATCGAGAAGTTATATTACTTTACCAGAAATAGTAACTCCGAGAGTTTGCAAATAACTGCCTATCTAATGTAAATCCAGATTTGGAATAAGTAGAATATGTATTATAGGGGACAGTCTTTTGAGATATGTAAATGTTCGAGATTCGATAGGAGATTCAGAAATTCCTCGAATTCACCGAATAACCTTCGGCGAAACATTGGAACAAGTTTCAAACTAATACCGTTTCGATCAATTTAAACTGGAAAATATACATAGACTACTTATCGGATATGCAATATAAATTCCAGTATCCCAACCAGAAATGCTCGGACATGTCACGATATTACATGACTCCAACGCCGGGTAACCACCCGACTTGACTTAGTTGCTTTACGTGCCGCAAGCAAAGAAGTTTATAAATATTCAAGACATGCCTCGGCGGTGTAACTAACATAGCGGAATGGTTTTAACTTACTTGAGCCTTTGAACGAGGAGTAATTAATTCTGGATTAAGTTAAATTTTCTCGTTCGATAGTATTAATGATTCAGTTCAACTTTTGTTCAAAAAGCAATCGTTATTAAATGCCTCACTTCCGATTTCTTGTTCAGGCAACCTCTCGAAACATATTTCGACAAAATTCAGTTGTTGATCACGTTAGATGATGTCCTAATTTGGAATTGGGCTTGAATGCAATATTCAAAATATTATGGATTCAAATGCAATATTCAAGCAATGATGTTCATGACTTGAATATTGTATTTGAAACCAATTCCAAATTAGAACATATCTTATTCAATTATAAACACAAAACAAAGATTAAATTCATGATTGATCGATCACAGTAATCTTTTTCTACCAAACTGATAAGTATATATAGTAGAAGTTATGTATTATAATTGTACCGGGATATCAAAAATTATCTTGGTCAAGGGTGGTTGTGGAATCTAAAACGTGTGTTTTACTTTACGTTTGAAATAATAATGTCATAATTAATTTCAAGTTTTTAAAAGTGTGAAATTTCGCAATTTGATACGAATATTGTAACACCCAGAAGTCTTTAGCGCTTTGGACTCCGGGATTTTCACGTGACCTATCGAAATTAGAAGGTTGGAATTATCTAAAAACATGATTGCATGAACGCCAGACGTCCTATGTAATTAGCTACGAATGAAATTATTTTGACATATGCATCGAGGAGCTCGCTGCGTGTAAGTTAGAGTTTATACATTTTACCTCGGTCTTGTTAATTTGGGGCCGTTTCTTGCCCCGTGCGAACGGCGCCAGTTGTAATAAAGTGTTTTTGGCTATGGGCCGCTAGCTTTTACCCGCTTATGTTATGTTATCCAAACAAAAATATGCTGTTATACTGCTGAAACATTATTCATAAGTAAAAATGTATGATTACTGTCTTGTGCTCTAGTCTGATCATTATGGCGAAGCAAGATTTCATATTCACTCTCAGTTATGTGTAAGTATGTTCATGTCATAGAATAACTGATTAGTGAAGGAACGTTTCATAGTTATTAATATAAGGGGATTAACAAGTCTTCAATCCACGAGGAAAATGGGCACTCGAGGCGCAGCCGAGAGTTATATTTTTTCGAGCGGATTGAAGGCTGTTAATTCCCGAATGTAATAGAGCAGTTAAAAAATTGTTGTTTTAAAAAACGTCAGATTTGACAAATTCATTTTGATCAAGAATATTGATTTTCAGCTGAAATTTAAAAAGTCCCAGTATCAGCAAGACTGGAAGAATTTGCAAAATCGACTAGAAAAATGACTGAGAATGCTGAGAATTTCTTTATTCCAGCTGAAATCCATCAAGAAAAAGCTCAAGAAGCAACATAACATCTGTTACCAGCGAAAAGCAAAAGTGTTCACGAGAAGGAATTGGTGAAATTAGACAACTGGCGAAAAAAGAGGCATAGAAAAAGGAGCAATTAAAAAAGAGGTTCTACTATCCTACTTTTGCAATGTGGATAAACGGTTTGTTAAGATAAATGTTAATAATAATTGTAAATAAAATGCTGTATAATCGAAGTGTGTTATTATGAATTTTAATTCACTAATGTATGAGAAGGCTCCGTATTCACGGAAAACAAACCTTCCTAATATAGTGATCGTGAATGAAATATTTACAGTGTGTATCTTACATATGCCATCTATACAGGCTGTCCCACGACGTTTTGACAGTCCAATTTCTCGAAAACTGTTACCATGACATGTATAAAATTTGGCAGATATAAACAGTCGAAACTGATGCTATTTATTATAAAATGACTCTCGTTTTTCCTGTCATTTCGGGTCACGTGACCCCAACATAATTTTTTTAAATGGGACAACTGGTATAATATTACAATTTTGGATATGTCATTCGAAAAAAAATTCAACGATACCACACTTGTCATCATTGTATTGTGCAGTAATGATAATAAGAGCTATTTATTTTTACTAAATTTATTAAAGCAATTTTTTGCACTCAAAAATTTAGGTGGCTATGAAACAAATAACTATTGTAGCAACGACATAGGTTGTCATTCAGTATTGTTAGGTGAAGTATATTCGAAAACTGTCATTAATTATTAGTAACAATCTAGTGAAGACACTGTAATAATAAGTGAATAATGCCTTCAATTTTTACTTACGATGAATATGTTGACATGCTGCTTATTTATGGGGAATGTGGAAAAAACAAAACTCATGCTCAAGGTTTGTACAGAAACCGTTTGCCTCATAGAATAACTCCAAGCAAAAATACTTTTGCCCATGTCGAACGGAAGCTAAGAACTGGTTCTTTTCCAAGCGGTAAAAATCAAGTTCCTCGTCAAAAGACCGCTCAGACAGATGACAATGTGATAAATATTTTGGCTTATCTTCAGGTAAATCCACACACCTCAATACGATTTCATGAACAAGAATTACAAATAAGTAGAAGTTCAATACAAAGAGTATTAAAAAATCACAAATACCATCCTTATAAAATACATTTAACACAAGGTTTAGTCCCTGCAGATCTTGAAAGGAGACTAAATTTTATTGCTGAAATGTTAGTACAAAGTAATGATGACCCTTCTTTTTTAGAAAAAATATTATGGAGTGATGAAAATAGATTTCATAACAATGGTATTGTTAATCGCCATAATTGTCATTATTGGTCGCAGGAGAATCCAAAGTGGATGCGCGACACCAATTTTCAAACAATATGGGGAATCAATGTTTGGTGCGGTTTACTTAACGGTCGGTTGATTGGTCCCTATTTTCATGAAGGAACATTAACGGGGCAAAGATACTCAGATTTTCTTCAAAACTCTCTACCAGAATTACTTGAAGATATTCCCTTACATGAAAGGCAAACAATGTGGTGGCAGCAAGATGGAGCATCTCCTCACTTTTTTGGGCCAGTTAGAGAATATCTTGATAACACATTTCCTGAAAAATGGATTGGTCGAAATGGTGCGATTCTGTGGCCACCCTGTTCTCCGGATATTACACCCTTAGATTTCTTTCTCTAAGGTTTCTTAAAAGGTCGAGTTTATGTCACACCCCCGACTGATTTAGATGATTTGAAGGATAAAATAAGACAGGCATGTAGGACCGTAACACCCTAAATGATTGCAGCAGCACTTACAAGAAATCTTTTAACAAGGTTTGAACATTGTGTCAATGTACATGGTCATCAATTTGAACATTTCCTTTGATTTTTTTTATTACTTGTACTTTTTAATTCCCTATGTTACGTTTTTTAATAAAATAATTTATTTTCGGTAGCCACTATTTAAATCTATACAGATGTTCATTTAATTGCCCCTATTATCGTTACTGCACAATACAATGATGATATGTGTGGTATCGTTGAATTTGTTTTTGAATGACATATCCAAAATTGTAATATTATACCGGTTGTCCCATTTAAAAAAATTATGTTGGGGTCACGTGACCGAAATAACAGGAAAAACGGGAGTCATTTTATAATAAATATAAGCATCAGTTTCGACTGTTTATATCTGCCAAATTTCATGTATGTCATATCAACAGTTTTCGAGAAATTGGACTGTCAAAACGTCGTGGGACAACCTGTATATTTTCGTGACACTGTATTTCATTCAACAATAGATACATAATTGACATGCCAAGAAAGTGAATAATGGCAATTTTTCTCCAGTAAAGAGTTTTGCATTGGAAACGCCTACAAAATAAAAGAGTTTGATAGAATTATAAGCTATTTAATTACTTGCTCGTACAACTGAAAATGACCATAGCCATAGCCTTAATATATTACCATGTCATTTATTAGAAAATAACCGGACGTCGTGGGGAGTGAAGGAATATGCAAATATATTGAATTGAGCCTTAATTAATATATTATTTGGGGATGTATTTAACGTAGCCAACCACTAAATGTAAATCCTAAGGTATATTTAGATACTATTTACATATAAATTAAAGTCCAGCCCTGCTGCTTTTAAAGTGACCATTTATGGCAAGAATAATTATATCTGAAATACTTTGCATACATTTTCAGTTCTATAGCTTGTTAGGAGTCTAGGATTTAGGGAAATATCATGTAAAGAATACGGGATGCGTGAAATATTGGATTAATATAGAATAAATTTACATAATGAAACGTTTCCTTTACGACATTAATCCCAAAAATGTAAACACTTATTCCGTACTTGATAATTCTTCGAACAATTGAATGTTTCCAAGATTATTATTATGCATTTATTGTAAGAACAGGAGGAATGCGTTAGTTCTTGATCTATTGGAAGCATTTGTTGCTGTGAATAATTTAATATCACTAGAGAAGCTATTCGAAATTGGTTTATGAGCAAATGGTTTTGGTCTAACGCTTTGTTATCTGAAATCTAGCAAATAATCAGATTAGTATTCTGAATCCTATCAAATTTTGAGAATGCCTCAAGGCTTCAATCTTCGACTGCTATCTATTTTTTTTTCTTGCGGAGGTGAAGAAAACCCTTCATGATGAGCTTCGGAGTCTCATGGTCTACTGTGAGAGTCACCATTCCAGGCATACTCACTGAAAATTTCACCCCCTTTGTAGGCTTGACTGACTATTGCCTCCGGTGACACTTGGGACTGCTGGCCCATTGTATCTCGCCTATGTTCTGTTCTATTACGGTATCGAATAGAGTATTGTTGTACCTTGTACGAGTTAGTACAAGTCCTTCACTGGGTTGGACACTATACGTATCTGGTTCGCCGTTGTGCTTTCCAAAAATCGTTTGCGATCCAGTTCCTCGCATTTAAACAGTATGTGTGTCACTTTTTCTGTATTCTTACCGCAAAGTATGTATGTCATTGTTTAGGTGCTCTTCTAGTGCCGCATGGCCAGTCATCAGCCCTGTTACGACTTTTATTTTTTCCCATTTAGTGCTAATAGGTCTGTCGTTCTTTTAATACACGTTGCTTTGATGTATTTCTTCCCATGTATGTTTCCTGGAATTTTTCTCAGTATTCTCTGTGGTTTCACATGATCCAGTCTTATATAGACGTTCTGAATGTACGTTTTGGTACCTCAGTGGTCTGTTCTGGATCTGGAGCTTTCTCCGACCCTCTTTTCGCAAGTTCGTCGGCTTTTTCATTGCCTATCGTTCCTTGCACCAAGCACAACGCGGTTTCGGTCTGCCAGTATTTCAACTTCTCTTTTGCTTGTTGATACCAGACGGGATGTCACTTTCTGACTTCCCATTGCCTTAAGTGCATCCTGACTGTCTGTCAATATTTGGATCCGCTCCTCTTTGATGGCTCTTTGATTGGGAGACAAAGATGTGTTTACCCAATGAATAGTTCATGCCAGTCTCTGGGTTTCTTGAGTATACTCTTGCACCTGTACCGTTTTCAGTCTTAGACACGTTCGTATACCAGATATATTGATACCCTGAATGTATTGTTAAAAGAGTATCGCTTTGGAATGTTATCTGTTCTCATGCCTAACACGTTTCTGCTCACGATTTGTACTAGCGCAATGTGAACATTCTCCAGTGTATTTTGTATTCTGAAAGCACCCAGCCTTGCCTCTCCTTGGATTACCAATTGGAGCGGAGGTAATACCAGTAGTGTCTCCACTGCTGCAGTGGGCGACATAGCCGCTGTGATCTCAAGATGCAAGTCTCTGGACCTTGATAAGTCTTGTCGTGATCCCTCTTTGTTGTATTTCAGGCCACCATTCCAAAGAGGCGTATCTTGTTGCGGGTTTAACCATCATGTTGTACAACCAGTAGATAATTTCCGGTCGTAGCCCACATTTCTTCCCGAACAAAAGTATGGCTACAAATAATGAGGTCTCCGCTTTTTCAATTACTTTTCCCGGATGTTGGTTCCAAGACAGTTCCGAGTCTAGTGTCACCCCGAGATATTTAACTTTCCCTATCTGTAAAATTTCTCCTCGATTATTCAGAGGTCCCTTATCCTCTAATTTGCGCTTACGAGTGAATGCTGCTATGGTGGCTTTGTGGGGACTGATATTCAGTTTCTCTGAATCCGTCCATATTGTTACCAGGTTCAGAGCCTTTTGCGTTTTATATCTGAACGTGGAGTTGTATTTTCATTGTACCATGGCAAGTATGTCGTCGGCATATTCAGAGGTTCTGTATCCTTTGTCCTGGACGGTTCTCAGTAGCTCTCCACGACCAGATTCCACAGGAGTGGAGTAAGTACTTCCCCCTGTGGGCATCCTCTGGCCACTTGGGCTACTACGGTCTTCTCCATCATGGTTGCATGTATCATCCTGTTTCTCAGCATTGAATCTGTCCAGGGAACACATGATTCCTCGATTCCTCTGTGTTTGAGGGACCTGATGATTGAATCAATGCTATCATTTACTTCATATCTGAATATCCCACCTGAAATATGAGCATTCATTATTTTTCTGCTAATATTGCTGCTGCTAGTGTATCCGCATATATTCTAGAGGAATCTGATGATACGATGCACGCATTTTCAGAATTAGAGAACTGATTCAAAGGAATCTTTCCTCTTTAATGTAAAATGTACATGAGTGAAACTTATGTTAAATTGGAATACAAAAATTCTGTTAAGCTCTCAGGACACGTTCAGATATTTCCTGAAAACGAAATGTAGATTATTCAGCCACCGAGATGAGTACTTTAAATTATCAACTCTTAACGATAACATGTTAAAAGTATGGCATTGAAGGCACAGCCTTACATCTACTGAAATCATTCTTTTCAAATTAGGATCGATACGTAATAGAACGTTATGAATATGGGAATTAACTCAAGTCTAAAAGGGATATGTTGACGGAAGACGTACCTACAGGCTCAATCCTTTCTTTCTGTATCTGATATATTCAAATATCTTAGCAGCATGCCTAGATGAATTTATTGGTATGTAAGCGGGCGATATTTCTGCTGTTCTCGAAGTAGAATCTAAAATCATTGACGCTAAACTTAGGAATACTTTGGAGGCTTCGAATAACCTAAAATTAAATAATCGAGAGTCTCCAATAATGTGATTTATATATTCAGATAATACGACTCCCAAACCAATTTGCCGAAGCAATTGAATTATCGGTTTATACTCAGTGATAAGTAGCTTGGAGAAATTCAATACAACAGAAGCAGTATCGTTCCTTGGAGTACAGATTGTACTGTAGGCTGGATTGTAAAAGTCAGTGAATAAATATATAAATAGTTCAGGTAATCTTTCGAAATACTGCTTTGCCTTGAGGATAATCTCCTAACAAATGAATGCGAAAACAACTCAGAAAGCACACTTCACAGAATGCGCTATGGAATAATTTTCTCGGCTAACCACCCTGATGCCAGCAGAATTCATACTACGAATCAATTCCCATCTAGGGAAGAAGGAAAGTTACAAACCTCATTCCAAAGTCACTATTTACTAACCTTTCATAGTATGTGCATATCATATGAATCTATTCTATCCATAACAGAGAACAGCGTATTATTCCAAAATCTCGCTCCTTACTAGGCTCGAAAATTATTTGATATACGAACAAATTTTCAATTTTCAATTGTTAAGATTTTCGAAATTTCCTTCGAAGTTGAGAAATAAGTATCAAACAAAGCTTAAAGAAAGTATATGGAAGAGCATCTTCTTGCAGTGTTAACGAATATCTTGAAAATAGTGATATTATAATTGAATGATGCAATCATGTATACGACTTACTTTTTGAATGCTTTTATTTTTCAGGCATATTGGGTTCAATGTTAGTTGAATTGTATTACTATCTATTGTATTTTATACATATTTTCACTGTTCATTTTACTTATCTCAATTTCAAGTGACGTATTGTTAACTGTATTTCACACCCTATGAATCAGTTTCAACAGATCCTATATACAGTTTATTATCAATATTATTATACAGTTATATTTTCAAATTAGGTTCTCAACCTGCAAACAGTGATAGCAATTCAATTTCGAAAAGCAATTTACATAAAGCAAACGACCAAAGATATATTGTTAATGTAACTCCCTGGATAGTACACACATCAATTTTCATTTGGATGACTCTCAACAGACTACTGAATTGAACTACAAATCTGTAAGACAAAACATAATCTGAACGTTAGTTCCAAACCTCAAACTAAATAGTCTTATATTTTGTTCAATGCTGAAGATAGAACGTATAAGTTCACCGAAGATGCAGCTTATGAATTAACCTGTTTAGAGTGTCAGAAATTTCACATTGGTAGATCAAGTCGAAATGTACAAATCAGATATAATGGATATCTTCGATACCTTAGCCTCAATAAGAACGATTCAACTTTCTGCAATCATATCTTAGAGAAATTTGGAAAGCTATATCCTTATCTTTCCAATTTATGTGATGGTAATATTCTAGATAATCAAAGTAGAGGTTTGAAATTAAATACCCCAGAATCACATTTTTGAACATATAAACAATGACAAACGTGTACTTCCAAACGATCAATTGAACTGGCACTGCAGAATTTTTTTTTATGTCTTGATGACATAAAATTTAAATTTATTTCTCTTACATTCCCCTACCTAGTATAACTTCGCATTAAAATTCCCATATTACCTTGATGGCTTCATCTTATTATCCTTTTCCAATTATTCAATTTCTGTCATGTATATTGAAACCGCAGCCACATTGGATGTTCCTAGCTTTATTTGACAATGAATATCTCTGTATACAATCTTACAGCGTTCAAATTAATTTGCTCTGTCGCTACTATAGAAATGGTTCATTGCAGTGAAAAAAGTAAAAGCTCACATATCAATAGAGATGGAAAAATTATTTGACAGTTGTTCAAAATAGCAATATAAACTGTTTTATTAATATATCAAAACATCTATATGTGATATTTCTCAATCATCATAACTCACGTTGCTCATTCCAGATTGCAATCGAACTCCACTTCGTCACATCAACTTCTAAATAGACTCTAGACTATTTGTTTCTTATATCTCAGTGAAGCTGAGATTAATACTGGTATCGTCTTCCCATTCTCATTCCCGATAGACTCTATTGTATATACTTGGTTATCTTTTGTCTTGCAATCATCATAATGATAAACATTCAGATAAGATAAAACATGTTTACATAAAAATGCTCAAAATATTGATTTTTCTGTTGTATTAAACTACAAGGCTGTGAATAATATTTTCAACTGGAATATTTTCACGATTTTCACCTTTGATATTCTATTTTATCTCAATAACCTCTGCATGGTACTACACATTCAATTATGTGGAGTCAACTTGATGTTACTAAATTTTCATCAGCATAATAATGTTGTATATATTTTAGAATGATTGCTAAGGTTATTCATCTATTTGACATAAACAATTTATTGCTATCATTTGATGTTACGCTGCTTTTCCAAATTTCTCAATATCGATTCATCATTATCTCCATGTCATATTTATCATCGAATCATTTGTTATCCTGAAGGCCAATTTTCAATGAATCTATTTCATCCTAGTAATGTATTATTATTTCAGGAAATAGCGGATGCGCCGGGTTCCGCAATTTTAGGTATGTAGTATCTGTTTTCCACCACTGTATTAGAATAAATGTTATACTAACTCCTATTAGTCGAGTCAATTTAGCAAAAGAGCTCGGAATTTTTTCCAAACAGACCAATCAACTTAATTTTTTCTGCAAATCGTTCCTGGACGGAGACTGAACGATATTGAACTTTAAGATCTAGTCACTCGACCATTTTTCACCCGTTAATACGGAAATTCGCCAATTTTCATGGGAGAATTTATTGTAAAATTTGTAAAACTGGTAAGTATTGCCAAAATTGGCTGGAAAACTCCACTCGGGTGTTTTCGGGGTCGCTGATCACTATTCCGAAGTTAGATTTACCATTTTCGATTGCAGTATCTAGAAATTGGCCAATTATATGTCTGAAAAATAACCAAATTTAATAATTTCGTAATTTTTGTTGAAAATGATTGAAACATTACACTCGAGAGTTTTCGAGGTCGCTGATCACGATACCGGAGTTAGATTTACCATTTTCCACTGCGGTAGCTAGAAATTGGCCAATTTTATGTCAGAAAAATGGATAAATTAGATAATCTCGTAATTTCTGTTGAAAATGGCTAGAAAAATTCACTCGGAAGTCATTTGATATTGGATATGAAACAAATGATTTATAGTCACGGATAAATTCCCTGACTTGTGATAGCAGTGCCAATTTCAGCAAAAATTACGAAATTATCTAATTTATCCATTTTCCTGACATAAAATTGGCCAATTTCTAGCTACCGCGGTGGAAAATGGTACACCTAACTCCGGAATCGTGATCAGCGACCTCGAAAACCCCCGAGTGAAATGTTCTAGTCAATTTCAACAAAAACTGCGAAATTATTAAATTTGACCATTTATGGGACATAAAGTTGGCCAATTTCTAGCTACCGCGGTGGAAAAGGGTAAATCTAACTTCGGAATCGAGTGGTGTTTTCCAGCCAATTTTGGCAATACTTACCGATTTTACACATTTTGCAATAAATTTCCCCATGAAAATTGACCAATTTCCGGTTTAACAGGTGAAAAATGGTCGAGCGACTAGATCTTAAAGTTAAATATCGTCCAGTATCCGTCCAGGAACGATTTGCAAAAAAAATTAAGTTGATTGGTCTGTTTGGAAAAAATTTCGAGCTTTCACATTTTTAACGTCTAATTTGACACGACTATATCCTCTTATACACAGTAGCAGTGATAATGAATGATCTGGTACAATTTTACACTGCGAGGGTTACTTCGATCGCATGTAGAAGGAACGCTGTGTAAGACAAGCACAGTATAATGAGGGGTATAAGAAAAGAGAGTATAATAGCAGTTGCTGTTTAATTTATTTTAATTTAATTCCAATTCTATTAATTTCCTTACTATTTAATAGAACAACTATATTCGACGAATCGGAAATTCACAAAATTGATTGTGTGTCATATTCAAAATGTTGTAAGGGTCAAACCAGATGCAACAGAGAACATTTTGCGCATATAAAGAAGGATAATTGAATGTAGTTAACAGATAACCAATCTCTAAAATATGATTCGTGGGGAACAGCAAAAATGTGTTTACGTTAAAATCGTAAACGTAACAAACTCTAGTATCAATTTGTTTCAAGGATCTATATGGATAGTATATCACATAACTAGAGTGGGAATGTACCCTATTCTTCCGACGACCTCATATTGATGCACAAACTCAAAAAACATATATTTTTTTCCGACTTTACTAAGAAAACTAATGATTGAATATGATAAAATTGGAATAACAGCTACTTGGAATTGTAGAAATTGAAAGTATGGACCTCTAGCTGTTGATGTAGGGCTCAGATTCCCTTTATGGTGAAGAAAACTAACAAATTTAGGATATTTTCCTCAGAAATGCAAAAGTTTGTTCAGGCGTTCTTCATAAAAGAACCAATAACTGATCCAAGTGTAAAAAGTAAAGTTTTCTGTTTTAAAACATGGAACCAAAGCAGCTAATTTGAAGCTTATAAAAAACTGTACTTATGTTATCAATTTTACCTGTTCACTTGATCTAGACGTGAGAAATTGTTAAAATTTGAAAATCATTTGAATTTAAGAGCACTCAACAAATTTGGAATGTTAAAATGATAAAGTCGCCTCTACTTCAATTGGTTCAAATATAGAGCATTCCTAATCCACAGCCCCATTTATAGATATTATATTAACTTTTTGGAGAATAATGAATGAAGTGAGTCTCAGAAGGCAATGATTAAGGGACATTTACCATAAATCTATTGTCGAAGGTAATTTAGAGAATGATCCGAAAATCAAGTTTTTCATAAATTTATTGAATCGGCTAGCTACGTGTAAATTTGAATAAATTTCACTTAGAACTCAGTCCCCATCTGGCAACCCCGTCTGAACAGGAAGTCCTTATATAATATGTTCTAAAGAATGAATGAAACTTTTGTTTTACTGCCGGTATTGCAGTATTGTGCTTCAACAATGGTGACCAGAGGCAACATAACCTCTGGTTGATGACGTAACGATCGAGCTCTCAGGCCTAGTGTTATAGAAGGTATCAGTTCGTTTCAATCGCCTCGTCTCCAATTCCAACATGCGATTGCAGCCATCGCAGTACCGAATAGAGAGGCTTCATATTTTGTATGATAAGACTTGTACCATCCCTCACTTCAATACCTTGATTTCTACTCAGGATGATCGAAAGACTAGTAGCCACTTTCAGTTTAGCAAGTAACAATTTTTCTTTTATATTTTGACTACGAGGGAACGAAATCTTCAATGCTCATCGAACGTCGTGTGAGCCAGCGATGGAGTATTGTGAGAGGAGGTGGGCATTGACATCTTTCGTGAAAGTTTGGGAGATGAAGACAACCATTCCATTCCAGGTTGCCAACCTAGAATCGCCCGTGATAGAATAAATGACGAGATACCTGATATGCACCAGACCATGAAAATATCTCTAGAAGAAGAAGAGATTGCTAACTTCTCTACGATGTTTTATAGAAGCCAATAAATTCGTGAGTGTGATATTGCCAACAAGACGAATGATCTCTTCTGAATATCTATGAACTGTGCTTTGTAGAACATGACTGGGGTCTTGAGTAGCTCTTGTTGCGGCATAGACAACCAAATGGTCTGTTACTGATCGGTTCTCGTGATGTACCTCACATGAAGATTAAAATTAGTTTTCAATCGGGATTATCTTCTCACTGCAGCTGATAGTAGATCATGGGAGGTAATCTAGCTATGGCAAGCTGAAGCCTTCTGTGGCTTCTATGGGTCACCTTTAGTACATTATTCTCATAAACTATGAATTCAAGCGAGCCAATTGGATAAGAATTAGGAGATATTTTATGGAGAAATATAAATCAACCTTAATATGTCGGCAATGTCATTCATTTCTTGACAATATATTCTGCTACACTCTTTTTCACTTCCATGCACGTTAGTACTGCATATTATTTCGGATGATTCAAAAAATTTCACTTTCGGAAGTAAAGATTGCAAGAGTTTCATATAGTTACTGCGAATACGGTACATTCCGAAAATTTTGAGTTGAAGTTATCCTGAAACTTCCAAATGAATAAATCAGTCTTCAAATTATTGATGCACCCTCCTAAGCTAGAGTCATAGAGAAAATCTTTGTAATTAACAGTTATATCAATAGTAGTAGAATAGTCGATACTCGAAGTCGAATTACATTCAATATCGATGAATTATATTATACTAACGTCTTCTCATCATTGTTGTTGATTCCAGTGGAACAGTATTTGCAGCTGGATTGCACAAGATCGTTAGAAATGTTTGGAAATGAAATGCTGAAACAGAATTAATTGCACAATGCAATTTCTAGAGATTTTCCATGCCATTTCCCGAGCGTCTTTTATTAATCGAGTGGTGTTTCTATGGAAGTGGAATCTCCCAGTGGAAAACAAATGAATGTGCGGTAAACGTCCGTCCAATGCGTCGTCCACAAAAATTTCAAGCGACCGGAAATACGGCACAAAGTCCGGGAAGCGACGCCTTTTAAAACGATTTTATAGCAGTCCAAATTTATTCGACATCCTATTACCATAAACAAGTTTTCTCCTGATACTGACCTCAACTTAATAGAGTATAAATTGAAAATTTACATCGTGATCTGATTCATTCTCACTGGATTATTATGAGGTTTAAAATTTTTCAATATGCATGATGTGTAATTTTGGAAGGAGTCGGAGAGTAATTACTGATATAATCGCATTCAATCACTGGAGTCATTTCACGAGAACATAGTTCATGATAAACTTTCGGTGTAAGGCTTGCATTCGCTTACAATTTACAAATTTATGTAGCGTGGATTGAGTCAACTACAGCTAGGATATAATCCCATTATGGTGACCCAAGCTGCTGTATCCTCTAAACCACTTTGCATCTTCGTTCAAAGCTTTTTCTGTCCAGTCGGAGCTTTAGTTAATCAAGGAAAATGGTCGACATCCATCAGAACAGCTTTTTCACCAAAAACGAAGCTAGCGCGGAATAAATTCTGGGGTAGTTTATTCTTATTTTAACATCGTGAAGTTGTAGGTCTCTGCACTAAAAATTTCTTAAATATTATAGTAAGATACTATATTCATGAACGCTAGAGAGAGCCAGAACTATGTTTATCGTACTACCACTTTGCAATAAAAGAGCGACAGTGGTAACAATATTGAATTTGAGAGAAAAAATTCAGCCTAAATGCTATCATTCTTTGAACATGGTATTATCAGCTATTTGAAAAAACGTGCTAGAAACGTGTTCACTGTATAACTAATTTTCCACAAAAAAAGCGGCCATTATTACAATATTTAAATTACGAATAATCATTTTATCGCTATGGCAACATAACTGTGAACATAGCATTACCAACAGTTCAAATGAAAACTTTTGCCCTCCAAATTTGCTTATAGCACAATGAATATGCAACAAAAAACCGCCAGTGCAACATTTATTTTTCAAAAATCAATTTTCATTTTCAAGTGGTCTTCACTTTGATCTTGGCAAATACCAGCCGTTTGAAGAAAAACTAGAGAGCTAATTTCACCGAGCACTGCTGACAGGAGTGGAAACTGACATTATGATATAACAAATTTATTTTATGAATTTCATCCAAATTCGTATGACTTCACCAGTATCATCTCTTTCTACATGACACAATTCTCCGACAGTGCCATTGGACAATCCATTCCCAACATCTATTTTATTCTTTATCATGTATGGTCGGTTAAGAACTAAAATTAACTCGTATAGTAATCCACCCGTATCATAGGTTCTCATTTTATGCAACATCTGCCTGACGAAATTTTGTTGCTCAGCATTATGACAACCAACGAAGACATCCGATGCCACAAATACTATTGTCTACGGAGTTTAGTATGGAGTTGTTGTACTAGCTGTAGCATCCGAAATTACAATTTTATTATTCTCAAATGAAAATTCATATAATTATTTTTTCTCTAGTTTTCACAACTTTCAACATTTCAGTCAACAATTATATACATTCTTATATTTAATAATAAAAAACGTGTAATGAGCGGTACAATCCCTGTAAAGAGTATGAATCGGTTCTCGTGCAGACGAAAGTTATATTTTCATTGAATTTATTAACTGTACATCGTCTACTTAGTATCGTATCTACGTGCAAGGTTTTGAATATTGTGAATGTGATTCTTGTCATAAGAATATAACATTAGTGATGTGTATAAGTGAGAACTTTTGCATGTGTACCACACATTGATGACGTTGTGTTATATCTAGTTCTTTATTTTCATTGTTCGAATGTTGGATCACAGCATCAAATGTAATAGTGAGTATCATCTCGATGTTTTTTTTAAAAGTACAAAATTTTATTCCAAATAATTATTTGTGGTGTAATTTACGATCATACTGACATTTGACGGAAATGTTTATATGTTGTTTACATTTTGCGTTTCTTTTTAGATTATTTGTTCATTGGTCCGAATTGAAGATGTTTTCTTTTACCACCATCCGTAGACATCTTCAGCTCGGACCAATGCTGTTTAACATTACTTTCATTTACATCGATGTAAATATCGATAAATAATAGGTTTACAATTTACAAATTTATGTAGCGTGGATTGAGTCAACTACAGCTAGGATATAATCCCATTATGGTGACCCAAGCTGCTGTATCCTCTAAACCACTTTGCATCTTCGTTCAAAGCTTTTTCTGTCCAGTCGGAGCTTTAGTTAATCAAGGAAAATGGTCGACATCCATCAGAACAGCTTTTTCACCAAAAACGAAGCTAGCGCGGAATAAATTCTGGGGTAGTTTATTCTTATTTTAACATCGTGAAGTTGTAGGTCTCTGCACTAAAAATTTCTTAAATATTATAGTAAGATACTATATTCATGAACGCTAGAGAGAGCCAGAACTATGTTTATCGTACTACCACTTTGCAATAAAAGAGCGACAGTGGTAACAATATTGAATTTGAGAGAAAAAATTCAGCCTAAATGCTATCATTCTTTGAACATGGTATTATCAGCTATTTGAAAAAACGTGCTAGAAACGTGTTCACTGTATAACTAATTTTCCACAAAAAAAGCGGCCATTATTACAATATTTAAATTACGAATAATCATTTTATCGCTATGGCAACATAACTGTGAACATAGCATTACCAACAGTTCAAATGAAAACTTTTGCCCTCCAAATTTGCTTATAGCACAATGAATATGCAACAAAAAACCGCCAGTGCAACATTTATTTTTCAAAAATCAATTTTCATTTTCAAGTGGTCTTCACTTTGATCTTGGCAAATACCAGCCGTTTGAAGAAAAACTAGAGAGCTAATTTCACCGAGCACTGCTGACAGGAGTGGAAACTGACATTATGATATAACAAATTTATTTTATGAATTTCATCCAAATTCGTATGACTTCACCAGTATCATCTCTTTCTACATGACACAATTCTCCGACAGTGCCATTGGACAATCCATTCCCAACATCTATTTTATTCTTTATCATGTATGGTCGGTTAAGAACTAAAATTAACTCGTATAGTAATCCACCCGTATCATAGGTTCTCATTTTATGCAACATCTGCCTGACGAAATTTTGTTGCTCAGCATTATGACAACCAACGAAGACATCCGATGCCACAAATACTATTGTCTACGGAGTTTAGTATGGAGTTGTTGTACTAGCTGTAGCATCCGAAATTACAATTTTATTATTCTCAAATGAAAATTCATATAATTATTTTTTCTCTAGTTTTCACAACTTTCAACATTTCAGTCAACAATTATATACATTCTTATATTTAATAATAAAAAACGTGTAATGAGCGGTACAATCCCTGTAAAGAGTATGAATCGGTTCTCGTGCAGACGAAAGTTATATTTTCATTGAATTTATTAACTGTACATCGTGTACTTAGTATCGTATCTACGTGCAAGGTTTTGAATATTGTGAATGTGATTCTTGTCATAAGAATATAACATTAGTGATGTGTATAAGTGAGAACTTTTGCATGTGTACCACACATTGATGACGTTGTGTTATATCTAGTTCTTTATTTTCATTGTTCGAATGTTGGATCACAGCATCAAATGTAATAGTGAGTATCATCTCGATGTTTTTTTTAAAAGTACAAAATTTTATTCCAAATAATTATTTGTGGTGTAATTTACGATCATACTGACATTTGACGGAAATGTTTATATGTTGTTTACATTTTGCGTTTCTTTTTAGATTATTTGTTCATTGGTCCGAATTGAAGATGTTTTCTTTTACCACCATCCGTAGACATCTTCAGCTCGGACCAATGCTGTTTAACATTACTTTCATTTACATCGATGTAAATATCGATAAATAATAGGTTTTGGAAATGAAATAATGTGTATTTATTATAATGACTATCGGGTTACATTCATGCTCTTCACAGGGATTGTACCGCCCATTATATGTTTTTTATTATCAAATATAAAAATGTATATAATTTTTGATTGAAATGACAGTTGTGAAATATACACTTCGCTAATGTTATATTCTCATGACAAGAATTATATTCACAATATTTAAAACCTTGCACGTAGATACGATACTAAGTACACAATGTTCAATTAATAAATTCAATAAAAATATAACTTTCGTCTGCACGAGGACCTAGGATTGAGTAAATGAATAACGTCGAGTATCCGACTCAGATATGCACACGTGTGTGAGCGTATAGAGAGACTGCCTGACGCCTGACCCGAGTACTTGTACGGGCAGCAGTATACATAATACTTAATATATATAGCTACAGCGTGACGGGACGTGACGAACTCATGGCTTTACCTCCCATCTGAAATAGCTCATCGCGGCTAAAGGGGTTTTCACCTCAAAAACGACAATGATTAATACAATAGTTACAGCTTTGAAAAACACAAAATAGGAATAATTACGTACAATAATTGTATCAGCTTTTCAACATACCCGTTAATTCTTCTTTTCACACTGAGGAGAGAGTTAATTTAATGTTATTATGCAACTAAAATATTCACTCCCGTTTATTCACGCGGAAGTTTTTCTTGTTCTGCATAGACAAATCGTAATTTCCATGAAACTTCCATTTCCAATACACCAATAATCCTGTTGAATGACTTTTTCAATTCAGAATATAGAATAGCTCCAAATTATGTAAGGGAGTAATCACATCGATTTGAGATTGAAGTACCATGCAATCGCTATTGGAATTTGATAATATTTATTGAGAGATTCTAGTTTTCCAGAGAAAAAGAGCAAATGCCGGAATTCCTGCATCAAGACTATAACACAAAAGTCTCGATGGTTTTAAAACAAATTCATGAAATATTCTCCGCATTCTCTGGTTTTATGAAAAACTCAATAACAAAGAGTTCGCAGTAACCTGAACATTATTTAAGAGGAAAGCTGTAGATGGAATAGATTTAAAAGTCATAAATCTAGGCTAATATCGTTGGAAGAGCGAACAGAGATTCAATAACCCTCATCTACAGTGCCAGTAAAACGCCCACAATCAAATCCGATAGACAATGAATGATTATCAGATATTCGCTAGAATACACTAGAGACATTACAGGATTCTCCTCAGTGATATTTAGAATATATGCTCGAGCCGAAAGGAAATTAATTTAATTCCTTGTGAAGACAGTAGGAAGTTAATCTTAAGCGGAGAATTGTTTTCTGGATGGAGTAACACACTCTCATTCTAGTTATTCCAACTTTTCCTTCGGCGAAGCTATTGAACATTTTTGTGTAAGTTGATGCTTCAAAAATCTCCAGATTTCTCCTATCTTTAACAGGTTATCAGTTCATTCTGCATCAATTAGCTGGAGAAATATGTATATAGTGCTTATATTATTGACTGAATTTATGTGATATCAATTTAGCGACTAATATAGCAACCTATCAGATTATTCCGAACTAAATTTTGCATTGTCATCTGTGGAAAGTGAACCATTGCCGTTTCAAATATCGCAAATTTGAAATTCCTAACTGGTTCCTTGCAATCTAACTAACTATCGAACTTCTCCACACTTAGGTTTGGCAATGGAGTTACTAGTATATCTAAAGGAGAATCCATCAAATATTGATGAGTTATCTATCTCATTTATGATGAGACAAAGGAAACTGTATTAACCTAAAGAAGGAGTGACGCCGCATTGTGTATGAATCAAGATTCTTAAAATACTCACTTCTGCCACAGTTGAAGATGATTCACACAGCTTTGGTTAAATCTCCTTTTTGATGATGGAATTGTACTTTGGGAGGCACAATTAATGTACACACGCATGGACTTGGAATTTCACGAAATAAATTCATAAGAATAGTGATTGGTACAAACCATCCAAATTCTTCTAATGAACGTTCCAAAAATGCTGAGTTTGTCAGATATAAAACAATGTAGCAAGATCCCAGTACGAACCAATGTCAATATTCATAACTAAATCTTTTTAGCAAATTTGAATTTTATGTAGGTAAATGAAATATAAAATAACAAGGGTGGAAGAATTTTTAGATTTACCAGATGTCTTCTGTTTTATATCTTACAGTGAGGAACAGTGAAAAAATTTCTAAAATGAACATGAACTAGTTCTCACCCGCTCCAAAAAGGCTGATGTGATATCAAATCAGGTTGAGGTGAAGAGGGTTTTGATAATTTCTCACAAGTTTCAGTTTCAGAGGATTGGTGATTTAGATGTGAAGGAAATCATAAATCTGTCAAACAACAATGACCAAAACAGGACGGCAAACGAATCGGTTAGGTTTTTAATGTCAACCATCTGGAGATGCTTAGGTAGCGGGTTGTTCCAGAACCGTTGTTGATCATAATATGGAAGTTACATAATTAATCATACTGTACGTAAATCGGGACGTAACGTAGTATCGATTCATCACTATTGTTATTGAATATAATCTTGATTATAGTTGAAATAATTGTGAAGAAGGGGATTAGTTAGTAATATTCAGAAAAGGACAAATAGGTTCAGAAACCCTCACCGAAAACATTCTGAATTAGAGGACTCAAGAGAGGGAAAGTATCGTTTACTATCTCACTACTTATTGGTTCGATCATTCTTCCAAATTTACTAGAAATATCATTGTTACAAAATTAAAAGCAGGATCACTATTAGTAAAATTTTTAGTTGAACGATTCGGGGATCCTTCCCCTAATTGTAGATTGATTTTTGAGAAAAAGGACGCATTATAAATAACTGCCGCTATGTCAAAAACTTTGAGTTGTTTTTCTCTAGATAAATCACATGGCATTTTGTCAATTCCAATCAATTTCACTTAATAGTTTCTTCAGAGTGTTTTTGAGAAGAAGGGTGAATTCCTGAGTCTGGTGTTGAAGGTGGTGAAACGGATTTGATATATTATGAAGTTTTTATGCAAAAGATATAATCGCGTACAATTTATATGGCAGACATGGATAAATGGATGGATCATTATCACAGTTCAGTGTATGTGTTACAAGACAGGTAACGTTTAAATGACGAACAGCTGATACACTGATAGTCACATAATGTCTGTGACAGAGCATTTCATAATATAGATATTTCTCTTCATTCGAATGAACTTTCACAAGATCTATAGTATAATTTTATGTCTTTACACGCCTTAACAATTCTACTCATTTGAAATTAGATGTATTGTCTTGAAACTATGGCGGCGGCGAGGTCAACGGGTTTTCTACTGGTATCAGGTGCTGCTGAATGATAGAAAAAAAGAATGAAGTAGTGCAGATATAATTCAATAATTATGATGTTAGCAGGGAGAAAAGGCGCACAAAATCACAAATAAACTGGAGTATTTCATAATCGATGGGGCAATGCGACACTGAAGGAATCATGGTGATTTTATAAACAGTTGATGAATGTAACAGGAAGACCATTTGAGGGTGGGATCACCATGTTGAATAGAAAGGTTCAGCGAGATGTGGATTTGAATTATTCTTGCATTATCTGAAAACTGTGACCACGAAGTCGAAAATGTTCCAAATCAATCAAAAATGTGTCCTATGAAATACGATATGTTCAATTGTTTATATAGATCTCCACGGTTTCTTATGTCCCCTAGGGAAGTTAGTCATCAGGCTTCGTATAGAATATAAATGAGACCGTGGATGCAGTGTGGCACCTTAGGATGTAATCCTTCAAGTAGTTGTGTTTCTTCGATTAGATTAGGAGATCATATCGCAATGACATATTCAATGAGAGGCCAAAAAACAGTTGGTGGAACAACTCTCTAAATGCATTTTGGAAGGCTTTTCTCAATTTGTAGGGGGCATAGTTGGCTTTGCAAATAAGCAGGCTGATGTGCTTGGACCAACTCAATCTGTAGTAAATTGTAACACCAAGATCGATTGCGGTTCCAACAGGAGTAATGTGTAGCCCTCTACTTGAAGTGTAAGATATAGAATTGTACATTTATTCAAGTCGAGGGGATATCTCATTCAGTACTCCATATTCCAACTGAAAATAGATCAGATTGATGTTCTCGAAGATGTGTAAAAGGATTTCCGAATATCTTGCCATAACGAGCTCAAAATGAATCCAGGCAGCTTTAAAACTGTGATATTTCTGAAGTATATTGTAAAAATAGTTGGAATCCCTGTGTAACACCTCAGTCAACATTATGCAACATGCACAAGGAACTATTGGCTCAAACTGAGAATGATATGTTGGGTAAAAAGAAACCATCCATTGAAGCAGCTTCCCGCCGATTTCGAAAAAATTAAGTTTGGCTAGTACCCTAGTAATAGCAACACGGTGAAAAACTCCTGATGAATCATATGAATAAAAAAGAATCAAAGTAGTTTTTCGAAGAAAGATTCACTAGAGCATACTATGTCGCAGCTGAACAAAGCTTTGTTTTATAATATAATATCTTGCCGGTATTTTCAATGATATGTGAGTCAGTCGTAGAGACATTAATTGAATATAATCCAGAAAATGGAGAATTTATCTTACTCGAAGAAGTATTTTCTCGATCAAGATAATGACTGTGTATAAAGTATCAATTGTTCACACTATTCGATATCACTGCACAGTAAAGTTTCCCAGCATTGTTCCGGAAACAAATTAAATATAAAACGTCAAGTGAAAATGTGCAATCCTTCTTTCGGTTCAACTATTCCACTCTTTGTCACAGAATGCTCGCTATGTGAAAATTGGAAGAAGGTTATATCGGAAATACCGTATTCTGAATGTGTCACGTACAATCCAATATCTATCCGGTATTATTCAAATAACGTACCTAATAAGATATCAACTCAAATATTATATATTTTGTATTAATCAGCCGGTTCTGCATTATAATACGGATATAATGTATCTCTGTGAATAAGTATTGCCACGCGCCAGTTTCTTGGTAGAGCTGAATGTTGTTAAGTGAATATTGGTTTGGCTTATCCCTGGGGATTCTCATTTGAGATATAGTAAAGGTAATTTGAAAAAAACAACATCGGTGGAAATAACTTATAATATATAACAATCGAATTTAATAAAACAAATTAACAATTAAAAATAAAATAAAGTGAGTACGTCAAATTTTGTATAACATAAATTAGTTTAGGTAATTTAAAAAACATGATGATAAATAGTTTTGAAATCAGTTTAAATAAATCATTGATTCTCCATTACATGTGAATGAAAACACGTTATTAAGATCGATGCATACACGCGCCAGAAGAGGGTTCGAACACCCCACTTCTCCCCTGTCAGTGACTTATACTGGGTGGGCCAATCAAAACGAAATATGGCCGATATCTCATATACCGTTCGCTTAAAAAAAATTGCTGCAACCCGTCGATTTTTATTTTTTGGGGAATAGATTTTGTTTACATCACCAATCATGTCACTTTCACCACCTACCGGAGGTGAGCTTCAACCCCAAAATCTTAAATAGGAATAGGGGTCGAGTGTCACCTTATTTTGAAGGTAATCGAATTCTCTGTTAGACGCATCTTAGATTTACAAATCTGATGAACCCGTTTTTGACAAAATAAGGGAACAACAATGGAAACAAAACGATTCCTCAATAATTATTGCTCGATGCAAAAATGTTAAAACCTCTCGGTTTCTATCTCGGAGAAGAAATCTTTTGTGAATAATTTTCAACTCTGTCACTTCACCCCACCGCAGAGGTGAGCTTCAATCCTTAAATTAAAATGGAATTAAAATTCGTGTGATACCATATTTTAATGGTCACTAAATTCTCTTTCCAACATATTCAACATAATTTAATAACTTTAATTTCTCTTTATTATTTATTTTAATAAGGAAATGTTTTCTAAATTCCTCAATCCATTCACCAGTAACAGATGGTGATAAAAATTCTAATTTTATCGGTCGAAGAAAAAAGTACTTCATTTTATCTGCTGTGGAATTCTGTTTTTGTACAAAATTTATAGATTTTGCAGTTCCTCACAAGTTCCGAGTATTTACATTTGATTCATTTCAATTCAGTATCACGCAGGGTTTGTCTATGACTTAACTTCATTTCGATCTGAAATGGTTTATTCTTCTGCAAAAAGAGTATCGCTGATTGAACTGTATTATGAAAATGGTAGATGTGCTAATATTACAGCACAGGTATTCAATGAAATGAATCCAGATAAACATGTCAATCGAAAATACATAATTGAGCTGGTAACAAAATTTTGGGAGACAGGATCAGTGACAAACCCAAAACCAATTGCACCAAATCGAAGGATAGTGGGAAACGAAGCAGTGGAAGTTGCTGTTTTGGGCCTCGTCAATATGAACCCCACATTGAGCACCAGGCAACTACCTGTGGTGTGTGGCATATCTCGTACCAGTATTCGCAGAATTTTAAACACACGTAAATTTCACCCTTCAATTCATTCTTCTTGTACAACATTTGAACGAAGATGACTTTGACAGACGTTTGGCATTTTGCGAGATTATGACTGGACGAATGATGAATAATCCGAATTTAGTGTTCAACATTTGTTTTTCCGATGAGGGTTCGTTTTTATAAATGTAACTGTTAATCGTCAAAATTTTCGATATTGGTATGACGAAAATACAAATCTATTCCATGTGGTTCACACTCAATATCCTGATAAATTAAATGTCTGGGTTGGAATTTATGGTGATTGTTTAATTAATCCTTATTTTCTCCCAGGATATCTAAATGGAGAAATGTATCTGCAACTATTGGAAGACGCTTCCGATCCTGCATTGACAGCAGCTCTTGAAAATATTAACAATTACAATGCCGAAGAGTTAACATTTCAACAAGATGGTGCACCTCCTCGTTATACCCTTGATGTTCGTGAATATTTAAATCGGACATATCCTGGAAGATGGATCGGCCGAAGAGGACCAACAGAGTGACCTGCAAGATCACCTGACTTGATCTCCTTAGATATTTATTCTATGAGGTCACTCAAAATGTAAGATTTATAAAACTCAGCCACAGTCATTAAATGAATTACGTCAGCGGATCATTGATGAATATCGGGCCATTACACTCGAAATGCTTCATAATGTCAAGGATCGTTCTGAACAAAATCTCTATTATTGTGTGTGAGCAGGAGGTCAACACTTTCAGCACTTATTATCATGAACAATTAATGAACTAAATTTACATTTTGTGTCTCATCTTTCTTTGTAAACCTAAACCATACCGTAAAGCTAAGCTCAAAAAGAATAATTTTTTTCACAGAAACTATGTTATTACATAAAATTAACGCAAAAATCGATACAAATGTTTTATCAGTGTTCACTTACTAACTAACTGAACTACCTACTTAATTCTTGAAAATTGTTAGTACGTGAAAAGACATTTTGATGACCTTTGAATTGTGGTATCATTTGACTTTTAATCCCATTTTTATTTAGGGGTTGAAGCTTACCTTTGCGGAAGGTTGAAGAGGCAGAGTTGGAAAGAAGCGAAAAATAGTTATTTGTTTTACTAGGCATAAAAGCACAAGATTTAATGCCGCGGCTGGTGTTTCACAGCCGAGCATAGCCGAGCGTAGCGAGGCTATGAAACCAGCCAAGGCATTAAATCTGCTTTTCTGCTGTGTGAAACATATAATTTTTTCTTCAAACTTGTTCCAATTTCACGCAAAATCGACTTTTTCATATTTAAATTGCGTTTCATTATCAATATCCAAATAACTAAATTATTTTATTAAAGGTAACTGGGCCCTGCGTTACTATGTTTACCGCTGATGACGTTTGTTGAATATGTTTGTTTACTGTTTACTTTGTCATTGTCAATTTTGAAAAGTTGTCATGTTAGAAAAGGATTTACTGCAAAGTGAGGATGAATTGATGCAATTAACACCACCTGAGATAAGAGACCAGGCGCGAGATGTGGAATTTAACCTTTTACCGGAAGAAAAATATAGGATCTTTTTCTGAAAATGTGCTGATTGTCTATTTTTCCAATCTTTCAAAGAAAATGAAGCCTTCAACGTTATGGTCTACCTATTCGATGTTGAAAGCTACCCTGAACATAAAAAATAACATTGATTTGGCAAAATACCAGAAGTTACGGGCTTTTTTGAAACGCCAGTCAGACGGTTTCCAAAAAAAAATTCCGAGTTTTTCAAAGAGAAGAAATCGAGAAATTTTTATCAGATGCCTCAGATGAACTGTATTTGTGTACGAAGGTAGGAATATATTGAAAATGATCTATTATGGATTAAAGAACAAATTTTCAATTTACATTTTAGGTTGTAATTATTGTTGCAGTCGCTGGGGCTTGTAGATGTGATGAGCTTTTGCAAATGAAAATAGATGATATAAATGATATGGGCGACAAATTGCTAATTATGCTACCAAATACTAAGACCAAAAGATCAAGATCTTTTGTAGTAACGGAATATTTAAGCGTTTACAGAAAATATGCAGCCTCCAGACCCTCGAATTTAAATAATCGGCGTGTCTTCTATAAATATGCGAACGGTTAAGCACATCATCAATTCATTGGCATTCACAAATTCGGTAAAATGCCAGAAGAAATTGCTACTTTTCTGGGACTATCCCATGCGAAAGAGTATACCGGGCACTGCTTTCGCAGAACTTCGGCCACGTTGCTGGTGCATTCTGGTGGGGACATAACAATGTTGAAGCAACATGGAGGATGGAAGTCTTCCGCTGTCGCGGAGGGCTATATTGAGGACTCGCTAGCCAATAAGTCGAACATCGGCAATAAAATATTTTCTGGCGTTTCCGGAGTATCAAGTGTGGATAGTAAAGTTGTTAATTTTACTGGAAAGGAGGGAAGTGGACAGAGTTCAATTGTATTAAATAATTGTTCACAATTGACCATAAATATATCTAATAAATAAAAATTTCGTGTTGTAGTTTGTAGTTTTAATGCAATAAAACCAGCTTATTATCATCAGCATCATTTTGAGTTTTCTTAATGTCATTGTCAATTTTAATAACCAGTTTGATTTAAATTATTACTTGGAAGGTTGCCTAGCAACGAACTTTTTCTGCCTAGGCAGTAAAAGTGGACTTTTTCTGCCTAGGCATTAAAAGTACAACTTCTAAGCCTGCCAAGTGTCATTAAAAGGCCGCTTTTAATGTCATTTGGAGAAAAAAACTTTTTTCTCGCTATAAAAATCAACGGATCTCAACATTTTTTAACCGAGCAATAATTTTTCTGAAAAGGAGATTAACACCGACTAACAGGAAATTGCTTAAGGTAAGTTTTGTGATCCGATAATACTTTGAAATAAGATATCTGAAAGATTATAGGAAGAATAAAAATGATTCACAATATTGAAGGAAAATATAGACAGGTAATAATTGAAATTAGTAAAAACGGAAACGTGACATAAATGTCAGAAATGACCCTTTTCTACTGAAAATACTGTTAACGTACTGAGTAACAAGCAGTCATCATAACAGTAAATAGTTTACTCTGATAACTTGGTAGATGGAAGGTCCTCAGTACTTTTTATTTCATAGTTCATAGTTAATTATATATCTCATTGATTTCATCGAAATTGTCATTCGAGTGAATTGATAAAACTGGTCGTATAGTAGGGGATATAATACTCGTGAGGATGAAAAACGTTGGCCGAGTGCAATTTGTGGTATACAGGACGATATCAATGTTGAACATAAGCTTCTTTGTTGATGTATGATACCGTTACAAGACTATATAAAAGATAGAGAGACATCCAACGTCAAAAGTGAAAAAACAATATATAACGTCAAAAGTAACTTGAGCTTTTTCTTCTTCTTGACGGCTTCCGATAGTGAATCTGAAACTTGCAACCCCGTCGAAATATATATTTCAACTCCAGTAAATTTTCTTTTCTCCCCAGGAATGGTGCTTCACATTTATGCGTTTGGCTCTATCACGCTACGATCATTTTGTGCAAGACTTTTAGCTTCTTGGTTATAAACATGAATTACTGTTGCCTTTGTGCACTGATTGGAATCCTCAGTCAACCTTCTTAATAAATTTTCAGTTGTAAAAAGATCTATTGGAAGTTGACGCTTAGTTGAGCACGAGATGACTGTATCATCTTTCAAAACATATCCAGTGACTGATCCAAGGTCATCTAGATTACTGGCTCAATCAGCATATGTATAACTAATGATCTCACTTTTCTTCCTTCCTGAACCATACAATTCTAATGTGAACTTCAATGTACCTCTCAGATATCTAAGGATACGTTTCTTCTTTGCGATTCAGTATGATGATTCCAAATTGTGAGTGAATTTACTCACTATTCACTTCACAGAAGTAGTGGGACGATTATATGAAAGTTAGAGAGACAACCACTGGCAAAAGTCAAAGAACAATATATAACGTCATAACTAATTTGAGCTTTTTTCTTCTAGAATGCTTCCGTTGGTAAATCTGTTACTTACTCCTCCGTGGGAATATATCTCAATTCCGGTAAATTTTCATCTACTTTTTCTTTCCAGGAATGGTGCCCCACATTCACGTGTTTGGTTCTTGCACGCTACGATCCATTTTGTGCAAGACTTTGGGCACCTTGGTTTCCAACATATATTACTGTTGCCTTTGTGGTCTGATTGAATTCCTCAGTCAACCTCCTCAACCGCAAAGCTGCCTGCGCTGCCATTCTGAAAGCCATATATTCGTTTTCAGTTGTAGAAAGATCAACTGAAGCTTGTCGCCTAGTTGTCCACGAGATGACTGTATCATTTTTCTAAGCATATCCATTGACTGATCTACATTCATCCAGATTGCTGGCTCAATCAGCATCTGCATAGCCAATAATCTCACTCTTCTTCCTTTCTGAACCATGAAACTCTAATCTGTACTTCAATGCACCTTCCAGATATCTAAGGATACGTTTTTTCCTGCAATTCAGTTTAATGATTCCGGATTTCAAGTAAATCTACTCATTATCCTTTTTCCAGAAGTATTGGGACGATTATATAACAATTAGAGGGACAACAAATGTCAAAAGTCAAAAAACAATATATAACGTCATAATTAACTTGAGCTTCTTTTTCTTCTCGACTGCTTTCGTTGGTATATAAGCCAATTGGTTCTCCTCGGGATTATATCTCAACTCCAGTAGATTTTCATGTATCTTTTCTATCCAGGAATGGTGCCTCACATCCAAGTGTTTGGTTCTTGCACGCTACGATTAATTTTGTGTAAGACTTTGGGCACCTTGGTTGTCAACATGGATTACTGTTGCCTTTGTGCTCTGACTGAATTCCTCAGTCAACCTTCTTAACCACAAAGCTTGGAGGGGTAACTATGATTCGATAGAGTTGTAGAAGTGCCTATGTCCACCTCCACGTGGCCCCCGCCGGGAAATGCTTTTGGGACTGATGGATCCTGAACCATTCATTGCTACTTCTCAGAGTGAATCGCGGGCTCCTATGAAGCCGCTGGGTTTTATCTCAACTACAAGTAGATTTCGGCCTCAAAACCGACTCTTGATAGGTCCTCACCAAGTCCAGCAGCTGCCTAAAATCAGCTCGTCTTGGAAACTAGTGGGGGCGGTGCGTAATATTAGCTTGGAAGTGGCAGGGACGGTGATGGTCAAGTCGGACCTAAAAGTAGCTAACGGACAAGGCTAAATGGGAGCACAACCCTAAAGCCACCTATCAGTACAGTGGCCGACCTGATAGGTGTATTTTCGGCTACCCATGTGTTCGTGCCGTGCATGGCGTCCCGTACGGGTGGATGAGAGGATCCTGGTGGTTGAGCCTTGTCGGGGCAACACACCACTTTGGCCAGGATTTCACCTTAGACGGGCGGTCAGGACTAACCCACCCTGATCAATCGGCTGCGCTGTCCCGTCAGAGGGCCGGTAGGGTGAGCCTCTGGGTGCAATGGGGTATGCAGCGGCTGTGGGCACTTCGGTACCTGCAACTGCTCGCGTGCAACTTGCATCTGGAAACTATGTCTCCAGGGTAGCCCTGGCGTTGAAGTTCGACGCCCCCCTTTGTTGGGCTCCGTGGCGGGTGGGGAGCTCTGGAGATGAATTTTAAAAAAACCCAATATGGAACACAAACAAACAAAACAAGAAGGCGGGTCACAAGTGCCACTTCAAAAAAACCAAGGGCCGAGGAAACATCGAATCTCCGGAGCCCAACAAAAAAAAGCGGCAGAGGGAGAGGCGGCTGCAGGTGGCTTTAGAGGCTGGCGGCAGCAACCCTTCATCTGCTACAACATCGGCTACCGCTAAGACCAAGGCTGACTTGCCAAAACCTAAGGGTGATGGCAACCAACCCAGGACGAGAGGCGGCCCACAAACAAAAAAGAGGTAGAGGTCGGAGAGGTCCGACGGGTCCTCCCCAAGGGTAAATCCCAAAAGGAGGGTCCCCGGTGGACCATCCACCTCAACTCTGAAGTTCAGCGATGTGGTTGCTACCCATTTGAGGGTGGCAATCATCGACAAACAGAACTGGAACAGCAGTTCCCTAGGCCGGCTTTCAGCCACCCAGGTGGAGCTGCTGAGGGAGAAACTGGACGGCTGCCTGGACAGTACGCTGGCCGACGCCGAACATGCTCCACCAATATTCCGGTCCTCTACCTATTCACAGGAGATCCTCAGGTTCATCTGTGAAAACGAGATATCCTTGACCTGGTTAAGGAACACAGTATCAAGTTTGCCTCCCCTATGGGACGGGGCAAAACTAGAAGTTGTCCCCGTGGACCTGCTACCAAAGCTGACAAAGGTGACTCTGTGGATCCCGGGAAACCCTGGAGAAACGGAAGACATCCTACGCCGCTTGGCGGCTCAGAACCCATGGGCGAAGATTGGTGACTGGATCACCTTCCACAGCGCGGCCAAGGACGAGCCGAAAGGCAAAATCCTTGTGTTCGGTGTGAGGGAGGCTGATCTTGTCTGCCTGAACAGACGGGATGGAAGGCTGAACTATATGTTCAACTCCCACAAAGTCAAAATCCACCAGACCACCTCAACGGCGCAAAAAGAGGTCGAGTCCCCTACCCCGATGGAGAAAGGAGAACCGATTTCCAAGACGTTAGAGGCTGTCTCCATAGAAGAGGGTGTCTCGGGCTGCTAAGAAACTAGAGCACTCTCTCCACCCCCCTCTTGTAAGATCTTCGAAATGTCAAACAGACTAAACTTCTCACAAGCAAACATCCAACACTGTCGGGCCGCGGTCGCAACTGTATGCCGCCACCTAGACAATGCAAAAGATAAAATAGCTCTCATCCAAGAACCTTGGTCTGTAAAAGGCAGAGTTTGTGGAGTGACTAAACTAGGTGGTAACATTTATGTAGCCCCAAATGTAGACAGGCCTCGGACGTGTATTTACATCCCGAGACAAATCCAGGCCAACTTGATGCCGCAGTTCTGCACTGCCGACCAAACGGCGGTAAGTGTCGGTTGTGACATCGGAAATAGCCAAACAAACGTCATTATTGCGTCAATTTACCTACCCATCGACTCGGTAAATCCTCCACCATCCAGAGAAATGCTGGAGTTGATCGAGTTCTGTGAGGTAGGAGGCAAACACCTCATTATTGGTTGCGACACAAATGCTCACCATTCATTCTGGGGGAGTAAAGACAACAATAAAAGGGGTAAATCACTATTTGAGTATTTAGCTACCACGAATCTGGAAATAATAAATCGAGGATGCGAACCTACCTTCGTAAACTCCAGATGTCAGACAATAATTGATATCACTCTGACATCCATAAGTATTTCAAACATAATCTCCAGTTGGCATGTGATGTCTGAGGCATCCATGTCCGACCATAGGTGGATAAGTTTCTCCTTAACGTGTAGTGGCATAATGAGCAAGCCCTATAGGGACCCTAGGAAGACAAATAAGGAGCTGTTTCGACAACATCTTATCCAGTCACTGGGTGAACTAAACGGTCCACAAAACTTTACATCGACTGAGCAGATCGAGGAAGGCGTTGCCCTTGTCAGATCCAGTCTGGTCGAAGCTTTCGAAAGTTCCTGCCGCTTGCGGACTGGGGTTTCAGGGGGCCAGGCGACACCATGGTGGAGCGGGCAACTCGGGGACCTCAGACGAAGGTGCAGAAAACTCTTTAATAAGGCGAAGAACTCTAGAAGTACTACTGACTGGAACGCTTATTACGTGCAACGGAAAGTATACAAACGAGAAATTCGTCAAAACCAACGCACAGCATGGAGGACGTTCTGTAGTGGAATAGAATCTACTACTACAGCGGCTCGTCTAAAGAAGATTATTTCTAAAGATCCCAATCAGCAACCCGGCAGTTTGAAGCTAGGGGATGGCACCTTCACTGCCAACCTAGCCGACACTGCTGAACTTCTTTTGAACACACACTTTCCAGGCTGCACTTTGGAACCCGGTGGGAACTGGCCTGACTATGCTACCCCAACACCTGTTGAAGAAGATTGGGCTGTGGCAAAACAGACGGTGAGCGCCGACAAAGTAGCCTGGGCAGTCAAAACTTTCCTTCCCTTCAAGTCACCGGGAGTAGATGGCGTGTATCCAGCCCTCCTCCAGTGGGGGCTGGAAGACATACTAGATCACCTGGTACGAATCTTTCGGGCTTGCGTCGTTCTTAGATACATCCCCAAAAAATGGAGGGAAGTACGTGTAGTCTTTATCCCAAAGCCAGGGAAAAGTGACTATTCTTTGGCTAAATCATATAGGCCAATCAGTCTGACGTCATTCTTGCTGAAGACATTAGAAAGGTTGAGCAACAGAGAGATTAGGGACACGGCGTTGATGATTCATCCACTGCACCCCAACCAACACGCGTACATCCCGGGTAGATCGACCGATTCAGCACTACATTCCGTAGTTAGCAGAATTGAGAGATCAATGTTCACCCTGGGTTTGTTCATAGACATCGAGGGTGCTTTTGATCAACCATCCTTTGATAGCATAAGCACTGCCCTAGAGGAACATGGAGTGGCCCCCGCTTCAAGTGGTTTGACCCGCCATATCCTCGAATGGAGAGCAATTCAAGTAACTGTAGGAGCCTGCACCGTAAGAGGTATCGCAAGTAGGGGCTGTCCGCAGGGCGGAGTACTATCGCCGCTAATATGGATCATATTAGTTGACAACCTACTTCGGCGACTCAATGAGTTGGGCTACTACACCATTGGATACGCAGATGATCTTAAAATCCTGCTTACAGGACTTTATCTTGGAGTACTCTGTGAACTAATGCAGAGCGTTCTCAAGATAATTGAAGACTGGTGCATAGAATGCTCTCTGTCAGTGAACCCCACAAAGACAGAGCTAGTTCTGTTCACAAAGAAACGAAAGCTGGACCAGATGGTCCTACCAAAGCTTAAAGGTACCCAGCTCAGGTTGGCATATGAGGTCAAGTACCTAGGTATCGTGCTTGACAGCAAGCTAAACTGGCATCGACACCTTGAGGTAAAAGTCAGCAAAGCATGTGCGGTTTTTTGGCAATGTCGTAGGGCGATGGGGCGGTCATGGGGCTTGTCCCCTAAGATTACCCTGTGGCTATATATGGCTGTCATTAGACCCATGCTCTGCTACGGAGCACTTGTCTGGTGGCCCAGAATCCGACAAGCAAATGAAATAGCTCACATCAGTCGGGTACAAAGGCTTGTGTGCTTGGCAGTGACTGAGGCTATGAGAACTACACCAACTGCAGCCATGGAGACTATTCTCAATTTGCCTCCCCTGGACCTCTTTGTACAGGAGATGGCGCTGGGAGCGGCTCTAAGACTGCGGAATGGAAATTTGTGGAATGTGAAAAGAGGAGGTGGTCATGCTTTCATTCTCGAGGAGGCGTCCGTGAGGATACCTTTACTTGGAGCGCAAGCAGACCGCATACCGGCGAAGTTTACTTTCACCAAACACTATCACATCGATTTAGACGAAAATGACTAAACAAAGCCCGACATAAACATGTTTACGGACGGCTCCAAAAATAGCCGGGGATCAGGTTCTGGAATATTCTCCGAAGAACTTGACGTTCGCGAATACATACCTCTAGGATCCCATGCTACAGTGTTCCAAACGGAGCTAGTAGCAGTGACCCAAGGAGCTAGAATAGCGGCGGACAAAAATACCGCCGGCAAACGAATACGGATCATGACAGACAGCAGAGCAGCACTACAAGCCCTTAGTAGCCAAAAGGTTAACTCAGGTTTAGTTTGGGAGTGCCACAGAACCCTCGAAAATCTGTCACAGTATAATGATGTTCAACTCACCTGGGTGAAAGGACATGGTGGACATCAAGGAAATGAAGAGGCGGACAGGCTGGCGCGAAAAGGCTCCGGACAAACACTATTCGGGCCGGAGCCCTTCTTGCCGCTAACCTCAAGCACTCTGACTGCTTTGATAAAAGAAGATACCCTAAAACGGCATACCGAACGATGGATATCGAATGATAGCTGTAGACAGGCACATACTGCTATAAAAGCACCGTGCCCAAAAATTGCAAAGTTCTGCCTACGACTGACAAGATTTAATCTTAGAAGACTCGTAGGAATATGGACAGGACACTGCCGACTAAATAAACATCTTCACACGATGGGAGTCGTTGTCGACCCCATATGTCGAGGATGCTACGAAGAGGATGAGACAGCGGAACATGTGATTTGTCACTGCCCGGCGCTCTCATCGACAAGAGATGCCATTTTGGGGGACCCCTGGCCAAATCTGGTCAACATTGGCGACGCTCCACCCGGCGCGGTCCTCGGGCTGATCAACGCAATTGGTTGGCTCGATGGCTGAGGAGGGACAGGGGCCTTCGCCTTGAAGGGGTGGCACAATGGGCCCAGTTCAGAGGCCTAAGTGCCAGTATAATTATACACCCTTCACATCAAAATCCATCCACCCAACCACAAAGCTTCTTGCGCCGCCATGCTTGAAGTCATATATCAGTTTTCAGTTGTAGAATGATCACCTTTCAAAACATATTCGCTGACTGCATCTCCATAGCCAATAATCTCACTTTTCTTCCTTTCTGAACAGTTAAATTCTAATCTGTACTTCAATGTACCTCTCAGATATCTAAGAATAGGTTTTTTTCGGGATCCAGTGTAATGATTCCGAATTTTGAATAATTCTAATCACTATCCACTTCACAAAAGTAGTGGAACGATTATATAAGAGTTAGAGAGACAACCACTGTCAAAAGTCAAAGAACAATATATAACGTCATAATCAACTTGAGCTACTAGATCTTGCTATACAGTAAAGTGCTTGGAAAAATTGTTCAATTCTTTGGAAAAATAGAAAATATTGAACAAAAATTGAACATATTCTCATGTGAAAAATTGTATCTCTGACCTAACTGGCGTGTTCAACGATAGTTGCAATATTGCCGGGAGAAGTTTTAACGTCGCACAATTCTCATCTATTTTCTCGTTGGTGCAGCATTCCTTGAAGGAACCCTAAAAACCAATAGTGTATTATTGTTATTGTTCAACACAATTTTAACCTCCACTTATACTGACACTTCAATTATTTACACCATTACACCACAGAGTGAACACAGAAAATATATATTACCTATCCACACTTCGAAGTCACTTGAATTTTGGAATGAAAATTTCGAACACTCCTGCTGGTTAAGTCTATGCCACGGTCGTATACACAGGTCTGAGAACTCTATGGTTGACTTGAGTCTCTTACGGGTCGCCTAGCTCGTAGTCCCTCGCTCAGCCACCAGCTAGCTTTTGGATCACGAAGTGGCAAAACGATTTCTACCCGGAATCGCAAGCATTAATTTTTTTCGCATCTCCGCATCTTTCGACACTTTAAAAACAGAAGTTTCTTGCTATACACTTTCGTACTCCGTTTTGCATTTCGGCACAATGCACGATTTCGTAATTTGTTTCTAAAAACGCAGGTATTCCTTGTATTGAGAAGTCAACTGACAGTTGTCAGAAAGTACTCCTACGTGACGACTTTTGGTACTACGGGCCAGTCGACGCTTAGCGGACTCACTGCTCACATAGGGAACAACTTCGAATTTCCAGACCTGTGTATACGACCGTGGTCTAGATCAATTCAGGAATGCTCAAGAGCGATATTTCCGCAAAGAATAGGAACATTTTTTGGGTCGATTCGAATACCTCCCTTACAGTATAATATACTATGTATATTAAGGGGAGTAATAATTTTTCGCACTGTTTTGGACATTAAATTTCTACAATACGTTTTGCAGGTGGATGAGTCAGCAACAAAATTTGACCCTCGTGATGTTCGATCCTGATATGTAAGAATAGTTCAATACTCACAGGAATCAACTGTCAACGATCAGTTATCTGCTGTTTCGTGTTCCCTCTTCAGAAACAACATCTATCACCATCATTCTGCTAATATAATATCTCAGTTGGAAGCAACTGGTTTTCAGACCAGTTTGTTGAACAAGAGAAATCATTTCCATCCTGCTGAAAAAATGTTGAGTACTGTATTGAATGTATACAGCTTTCCATGAAATGAATTAGATATTATGAGAACTAATTCAACTAACAGTATGATATGCTAGTTTGTTAATTCCCTCCACTATTAAGATCTAAATTGATATTCAAGTATTCAATGTCAGGTGAATGAACATGGTAGGCTCTGAACATAATCATTCAATGTGAAGTTTTCGTAGAAACAACATCTGAATGCCATCACATAAAATGCTACTATTTAAATCAACAAATCTAGTAAAATACACATTTGTTGAATACATTTGCAAATCCCCATTGCCCTAACCTCTCTTCATCGTATTTGGAAAACGCTGAAAAGGAGCTCGGAATTGACTTAAACGTCGTTTACATAAAATAGCAAACGTTAGGTATATGTCTAGAATACAGAAGAGTCAAACCTCCGTAAAAAACATCATATATGATTACAGAACTGTGGAAATTCGGAGAAATGTGCTACCAAGTTGATTTTTATGGTGCAAGATGAGTCGAGTGTGAGTCTGAGATGCGTTAAATATATTATAATTGTTTTAAACAGAAATGGTACAGCTTCTCTTATGTATATATTAGTTCGGTAATAAAAACGTACAATATAGCTCGATGTAAAGCTGACAAACGGTCAATTCGTAACTCGGATGACCTATATTCCATGGTTACATCAGATACCCCTTCCCCTCCAAATTCGCACTTAAAAATTTACAAGAAAACTTTTTTCACCCTCCGAGTCCTGCGAAACCGAACTTAATAATTATAAATCCTCAGAAATTTTGAATTTAGTTGTGTCATCCGCAATTATAGAATACGTTTCGTGACCAACAAGTTTATAAGTAAATCTTATATATTAGGAATGATATAGTCCGAGTACAGAGCCTTTATTACTATCATTATTGATTAAGGGGGGCATTGCGATCCTTTAAAGTCTAGGCGGAGGCTATTTACACCCCGTGTCACGTGTCACCTAGTGGAGTGGTGCTCACCAGCGAGTGTTCACCAGGCCTCCAAAGGGCAGTTCCCGCCCGAGAGTGTTCACCATTCTCTCCGAGGTGAACTATTACTAAAAAGATTAACACCAACTTCGTGATATATTATTCAAACGTCATGCTACTGAAGCGGTTCTCATTCTTCAGGGGTTATTCACCGGGTGAGCTCTACAGAGAGTGTTCTGCGTCTCAAGGGAGCAGTGTTACGCATCTGCACAGAATGTGCATTGATGTTATGTTTTTCCTCTTGCTTCACCTGCACATAAGCGAATCGCTAAGGTTCATCCTGTGAAGGTGATACTTAAACGGTATGTGTTCTGTCAGTTCCTGTGCCAGCAGTTTGGAATTGGTATTAACCATGTTCCTGACTTGCTGACACTAGCCTTCCCTAATGTGCTGTTCAATTGGTGCTTTCGACTGACTCCCATCAATCGTTCACTAGTCTCCACTCTTCCGACTGCAAGCTCATCGACTATTTTGTATCCAGAGACCTAGAATAGGGTGAACTTACCTCCGTCTCCGCCAAAATTGTTTAGCTTGTTGATGCACTCTCACACCAGCTTCCATCTCACTCTCATCCTACCCAACGCGAGGACTGCTTTGCTGTCTGTGCATATACTGATGATGGGTTTGAGGCACTATTTAGGCACAGTGCATTATCACCAGTATCTCAGCTTAAAGAATGGTGGCGTGTTCGCCAGAGGTACAGGAATACTTTTACCTGGGCGCTTGCTCTATATTCCTGCTCCCGCCTGTTCCGGGCTCCAACACTGAACCAGATTTCACCATTGGTTGGCAGGGTTGATTAGTTAATGTGCTTCTCTTAGGGTGAGATGATATGATACGTCTTAACAAAGGTGTATGGTGGTGTTATCCCATCATTTCTCATTGAGTAGAAGAGGTTACTTTCACCACTGATTGGTAGTGAGGAGTGGCAACCGTTAACCTTCCACAGTCCTATTGATGAAAGTCGGTGGGCAGCTTTTGTTGGCGCACCTTTTATAGTCAGGTGGACGGATTTCACCTTCATTAGTACTCCAAGTGTTGCCGTGAGAGCGCTTTCCGAACTCCCGTGACAGCTCCTAAGATAAGCTTCCTCCTATGTTTCAGTATTGATCTGGTTGTCACACCACCGTATGTCAACCTCGGTTCAAGGATGGCTCCCAAGATTCATATCATGACTAAGACTAAGGTCTCAATTGTGACAACAGAGCTTCTGCACAAGCAGAAGGCTGCAGTGAATTTGCGGCATTGTTGTTCTTGTTTTGGTTTCCATAGAAGTTTCTCGTCTGAGAAAACTCCTAGGTATGCAGGTTGGTCTCTGATTTTCAATCACCTGACCTGCTACGGTCAGTTCTCTGGTGAGTACTGTTGTGTACTCCCTAGTGGAATCTACAATTTCTTTTCCTTTAGGGTTATTATTCAACCCTTTATCGCTGCACGTATTGAGTGTAATTAGAGCTGGTTCTGTTAGGTTTATCAGAGTATTCAGAAATTATCCTCTGACGATCATGAGCATGTCGAATCGTCATGTTCCACATGGTGCGTGAGAGTATTCCCCATTGTGGACATCCATTTTCCACAGTTCCACTTATCGACTTGGAGGTCTCTGTTCTCCATCATGTTTTGAATACAGGTACTTACTAATTCAGAAACTCCTTTATCCTTGGGAGCTTTGCAAATACTTTCGGTTGTGATATTGTTAACTATATATGAAAAGGCTCCTACTGCATAACTTCCCTCTTCTATCTGATTCACCACGAGAGAAACTGCTGAGTGTAGATTTCGTCCATTGACCTCCTTTGAAGGCGTGTTATTTCACTCATAGTGCATTCATGCTCATTACTTCGTCGTCTCTAATGTACCGATCGATTAGTTCAAGGAAGTTAGGCAGAAAGGTCTGAAATCCTGGCTCTATCCACGCTAGTTCTAGCAAGTCTCACGAAGGGGCCGACGATCTCCTCCAGTGCCCCAAATCGCGGTATCGAGAGAATGCCTTTAACTCCAGGCAACCTGACTTCCACCGGTGGGACGATCCTGCTGGCAGATCCCCTATCCAGCGAATGGATCGATCCCTCTATACCGGCTTTCACCAGGTGATTGCTGCACCGTCCTTGTAGCGCTCCGTGCTCCTCAAAGTGAGGAAATCGAGTCCCCATCAGGTGAGCCAATGTCTCCCCATTCGATGTACAGTCCCCCGAAGAAGTTCTGGGGCTCTCAGCCAAGCTTCCCAGTTTCAAGCTAGTATCTGGTTCAGTACTGATCTCTCTTACCCTAGAGTTCTTGCCAGGCTGTCCAGTCGGTTCTCCGAACTTTTTTTAAGAAAGTCTCCACTCTATCCTCAGCTGCGATCATTCCACCATGGCATTCCGTAGCTTCCTCTACCCTTGTTACGGGGGGCAGTTATCTACGTGGGTCTATTCAAATCCCCGAGCTGATTCTTTTCGGATCCATTCTCAGATTTCCCTGCAAGCTCTACTGATAGTCCTCCCAGTTCGAACGATTCATAATCCCACTCTCCTGTTTTTACAGAGCCTTGCGAAGCACCCAATTGTTTCCCTGTAAATTTGAAGTTCCATTATTAGAGAAAGTCTATTGACATCTATCAGTGAGTTAGGATTGTATGAGAGATATACTGTTATTAGAGAATATGTAACGTTCAATTTTGGTAATCAGAAGCTCAGAAAAGACCAATAGGTCTCATCTAGGGAAGATTGTACTAATTCATGGAATAGTATGTTAAACTCATCAATGAATAAAATATAATCAGCAGTGAACATTGAAACATCCATAATTGAAGGATCCGTCCAATAATTGGAAGTAGAAACACGTTCCGTCATCATGGGATCAAGCAATGTACATCACGATTTCAAAAGAAATATAACAAAATATATGACACCGCGTACTCACATGCTGGAGGTTGGTCATGAAATTATCGGAGCTGCTGAATGAAGGGTCAATCAGTATTTATCACCAATGTGTCAGTTCAACATGACCGCATAACCATATTCCGAAAATCTGATACCTTAATTTGTGGAGTCGAAATCGTTCAAACTTGATATATTTCTCGGAAGGCACTCCGTAGACCGCTAGTGGGTAAATATTGACTATGGTCCGAGGATAAAAACGTATGCTTGATATTCGCAGCATTTTTCGGTCGCAGGGATATAATAAAACTTTGTTATAGGCAGTGCCACCGGCGTACGATAGGGCGTACGTGCACAGCTTCTTCTTTTCAGGAAGTTCCTTCAGCCACGATTAAATAATATTATGTATAAATCTGAAAACTAATAAGTTTCCTCGGTAAGAGGTTTCTTTTATTCGGATGGTATAAGATCGGTAAAATATTGGCTTTAATCTTGAAGATAACGTTTAGCCTTTTTATTCTTAGCTATTTCATTCGGGAACAATGCAATAAACTTGTGAGGCAATTCTGATATTTGATTATATTTATCCTGAGTTCGAACGAGGGAGATGAAATTCTTGTATCCTAACGAAGTGTATTATTTTATTGATCAACGAATATCAGATACTCGAGAATCAATAAGATTCCAACAGCTCATGCTGTCACAATGATATCGGATAACTATTCTCGTTCCATCAACATCTATTTCATGCAATTATACGATGAGAAAGCGCATATGCGATGAATTATTTTGTTGAAATATTCACGTTCTTGATTCGGTATTTATCGAATAGTATACGAACTCAATATCCGGTTCCCTTGAAATCAGCTCCAATGTCGTTAATCGAAATATTCTAATTTGTACATTTTCATGGATTTACGTAGTAGTGAAAATCATGTGAATGGATTTATTCGAAGAAGTTATTTTATGAATTTTGCGAATGCTGGAAGTTAGAAGCATATCCGAAAAATAGTGAAAAATAATCAATCAAATGCAAGCACAGTGGAGTTTCTTCAATACATTCAGAATATTGATAAGGTCTTCCTAGTGCAGATCGATCGGCGGATCAGCAAACGTTATTGTTCAAAAGCCAACATGGGATGAATGAGTATATATATTCATTTGCTCCCGATTCTCTTACATTGGTTTGGTTTGGTGTCGCCATCTGATAACCTCTTGTGTCAATCTCTTGATTCTTCCATGATTTGTTACCTCATTGGCATACAATGCTATCAAATCACAGAGGTCGAGGTAGCCTCTTTCTGGGATTAATTATCTGTGATCTGTTAGCGGAAACCGTTATTCAGATTATTTAATCAAATAGATTTAGTACCGTATATAACGTTACAGTGTAACCATCTGACGCATTCTACTAGTTTCACATCCCCCGTGAAATTTGTAAAGTTCGAGAAAAATATCAATGTGGTGAATTGCTTGACTCCTTAGTGGTACATCTATTCACGGTAGCTGAAGAAATTTTGGTCCCTTTACCACGTCGTAGGCCGGTTATGACTACCTTCAACAGAGATCCTTCCGTAACGTTGTAAATTTTTTCTTTCCAATAATGGACTCCATGAGAAAGGCGAAACAGCTGTCTGAAACTATAGGTTTGTGACGTTGCTGATTGATCTAGACTAGATAAACATTGTTGTCTGGTAAGAGCCAACATGAGATAAACTAGTATATTTCATATATCCATATGCTTCTGATGCGTATCTTAAGATTCTCGATTGAGAATTACTCAGAGCGCCAACTGCTTCAGCCAAAGTGAATAAGATAGAATCCTCAATCAAGAATTTCCGGCACTACGAGATGGATAAATGTTGATGATTATTTCAGAGAAAATATAGAAAAGTCTTACTACGAACCCTGAGTGTAAAGTATCCTAGTGAGCTAGGACAAAAAAGGTTACTTCAAATCCTTACAGTGGTCCCCTGATTCAAAAATTCACAGTGACGCCCCACGTTGGGCGCCAATGTAATGTTTTGAAGAAACCTTTCATGTCCAATAATCTCAACTAGCTAACTAGAATATTTTATACTCAGGGCACGTAGTCAAATGTGTCCTTAGATTCTTGATTGATCGGATCACCCAGAGTACCAACTGCTTCAGCAAAAAAAAAAAATAAGATAGAATCCTCAATCAAGAATTTTCGGCACTACGAGGTGTATGAATGTTGTTGATTATTTTATACAAAATAAAGACAAGTTTCAACTTGAGAATTTGGTTTTATTCCGCCAGGGAATTATAATACAAAATTATTCTGATATACTGAGGAACTTAATCCAATATTAACAAAGAAGTTAAGTTAATCAAATTAGAGTTCTAATAATTTGATTAAATCAAATTGAGATTACAGGTTTGATTTTGTCGAACAAAAATGCATTTTAAATCGGAGGCTCAAGTTAAAGAAGTTACTTTGATTCAATAACAACAATTCTGGAAAGAGATCATAAGCGGCTGACTATGATAGACATAGTCGGCCCCACGTTGGACACCGAAGTAATGTTTTGAAGGGGGACCTTTTATGTCCAATAATCTCAACTAGCTAAGTAGAATATTTTGTACCCAGGGCTCGTAGTCAAACGTGTACTTAGATTCTTGATTGATCAGATTACCCAGAGCACCAACTGCTTGAGCCAAAAAAAAAATAAGATAGAATCCTCAATCAACAATATCAGGCACTACTAGGTGGATAAATGTTGTTGATTATTTTATAGAAAATGGAGACAAATTTCAACTCGAGAATTTGGTTTTATCCCTCCAGGGAATTATATTAGCGAAGAACAAAACTATGTTGATATACTAAGAAACTCAATCCAATATCAACAAAGAATAATGCTTGAAAAAAAAATAGTGAATCAAATTAGAGTTCTAATAATTTGATTAAATTAAATTGAGATTACAGGTTTAATTTTATCGAACAAAAATAAATTTTAAATCGCAGGCTCAAGTTGAGGAAGTTACTCTGATTCAATAACAACAATTCTGGAAAGAGATCATAAGCAGCTGACTATAAAAATCTAGTTATACCTACTAAAAATTTGTTACCGCCCTTGAAACTTGGATGAGCAAGATGGAAGTGATCTGCCAACACGGCACGGAAAAAATGAAGGAGACGTCTTGATCGTTCAAACCCTCAAATAGAAACAATGCGAGCAGTATCTTGACCTCAAGTTCGACGGGCGGATAAGTAAATCAGTAGGAACAATCGGTATAATTCCACAACTGATTATGCTATCTACTCAAAATGTAAATTCAAAATTATGTAGAGGAATTGAAGTCTTGGAGAGAAATATTGAATCACACGAAATTTGTTAAGCAATTATAATATTGGAATTGAAATCTGAAGGAGAATGATGAGATATTAGTTTACATAATTATGCTAAAATAAGAATTTGGTGGTGAATTTGTTCACCCAGATCAAATGATTATTCCGTTATATCGCCAACACTTCAGCATGAAGTGCCAATACTATATCAAGAAGAATGTCAATTCAAGGTGCTACGGAACAATACGAAACCACTTGTTCCATTCGATATGTTAAACAAGCCGTAATGAAACGATATGAACAATTCTCATAATTAACTGGACAAATTTATTACTCTAATTAGTGGCAATAAAGTTTTGCATTTAATTAATGATCTTGGTGTGTGTGTGGCAAGGTCGAGTTCAATAAACGAAAATTTCGATAATATGTAATTCGAAATCTCAAGATATCAATAATAATATATATTCCAACTATGTGAACTTTCAGGTTAGAAAATTTTCAGGAATTTTATCGTACTTAGCCTGTTCACAATTACACACAAGATGGATACTTTTATAAGTCACATCCAAACTTTGCCCGCTGTGTCAAAACTTCTGACCTCTTGTGCCAATCTCTTGATTCTTCCATGACTTGCTACCGCGTTGACATACTTAGCTTGTGCTATCGAATCACAGTGGTCGAGGTAGTCTCTTTATGGGATTGATTATCTGTAATCACGAGCGGAAACCGTTATTCAGATAATTAAATCAATTGGAGTTGGTAACGTATATAACGTTACAGTGTCGCCATCTGACGCACTCAAGTAGCTTCATATTCCCCGAAACATTTATAAGGTTCGTGAAATCTGTCAATGTGGTACATTGCATGATTTCTTAGTGGGACATCTATTCATAAATGGCGTGAGATATTTTATTCTTTTTACCACGTTGTAGGCCGGCTTTGACTACCTTGAACAGAGGTCTTTCCGTAACGTTGCAAACTTGCTTGTTCCATTCATGAATTCTATGAGAAGAGGGAATTAGCTGTCTGGAACTATAGGTTTCGGTTTGTGACGTTGCCTATCGATCTGGACTAGATAAACTTCATTGTCTTGTAAAAGGCAACATGAGATTAATGAGTATTTCCATATATTCATTTGGTTCGGATTGTCTTACACGTATAGAATACATATGGTCCAATAAAAAATTCAAAATACATATCAATCATGATATATAAAACGATTCATATTCTTGAACTATTTGTAGATGTATAATATATTATTTTATATGGTATTTTGGTTCTATAGAATCATTGTTAATAAAATAAGACTAGGTTTTGACGTTTTGACAGTTTCTCTCTTCCAAAGAATGTTATATTGATTAGTGTTTCCATTTAATCTTTAGAAAAGGAATATGAATAAAGAAATGAGTCTACAGCCGACTTGTGTACTAATATCCAATCAAAACTGCTGAAAACATTGGATTGGTAGTGTATGAAAGAGCATTATGAAAAAACGATAACGAAGCAAATATTCAATTATCAGCTTGATATTCATGAAATAGATTGAAATTTGCGAATCAATCACCTGAGATACTATTCGATTTTTTACATGTCCAAATAAGTACGATAATTCTATGGAAATAGCTATTCTATCTTTCATTTTCCAATGTTTTTCTATGAATTAGGTACATACTATTTTATATTGATTTCGAACTGGTCTTTATCAGTTGGAAATCCACTATATTTCAAATGAACACTATACTCATTATTCACTACAATAATGAATGATACAATATGAAAAAATACCGAAATAAACTTGTACTATGAAAATAAAAGAACACACGTCATGCTTCGTTAGACATAGGTTTCTTCAGGTGAAGATGACACGCTAATTGTCGGAACTATAGTCAGGTTAGTGTTTCTATAATATGTGTGGTAACAAACAAATAGTAATATACATGTTATTATACCAATATGATGAATTTTCACAAAGTAACATTTCGACCATTCAGTTATAGTGTGTTTACTCTGTGACATCGGACTAAATTCTATAATAATATAATTTTCGCGTATCATTATATGAAGATGAGTCATATTAACCCTATACATATGGCCGAAAGTAATGTTCATCGTCCCTAGGGCCGCTAAACTCATAACAACACGGTTTTATAGGTTTTCGTAATACTTTGGGTATTTTGTCGTTTCTAATAATTTTTTATCAGACCTCAGCTTGAATAAAAGTTTGGAATGAGAACACACAACATGAGTGTGAGCTACTAATAAAAAGTTCTTTTAATTGTAGTTCTGTGAATGAGGGAAAATAAATAAGATAAGATAAGATACGATAAGATAAGATTTATTCACCATAAGACTTTTACTTTTAGTATTGGTGTCGTCAAATACGAGTATATCACACTAATTAGAAAAGAACAAAATTACAATAAAAATAATATTATAGTAACATGATAAATAACTCGAACATATACACATAAAAGTACAATTATAACATTTATTAAATCACTTACTAACAATAGCAATGGCCAAATTGAATATCGAATATTAATTTAGCAAGATTGACTAGAGGAAAGTGTATGTCGATGATTCACAGTACTCGTTATTGAATACAGCGTGGTCTTCAATAACAATGATTTCAACATATTTTTGAAGCAATTTAAACTTGTCACTGTTCTCAACGATGGTGGCAATTGGTTAAACAGTTTTAAAGGAAGTATGTGCGGTCCATTAGCAGTTGGTGATAATCTACATGCTGGAATATATATGTCATTTGCTTGCCGGGTTATATAATGATTCATTTCTTCACAAGTATTGAATTTTGAACTATTCTGTTCATCAAATGTACATGCTTGTAGAATGTAAAGCGAAGGTAGCGTGAGTAAGCCAATTCTATAGAACAAAGGTCTGCAAGAACTATTATAAGGGGCCAGAGCAATAATTCTAATCATTTTTTTCTGAACTATAAGCAAGTCGCTGACTCTAGGATCGCTACCCCAGCATAGTATACCATAGAGTAATTTACTCTGAATAAATCCGTGATAAAAATTAAGGACAACATCTATACTAACTGAACACATTAAATGTCTGAGAACAAAACATAGAAATGACATTTTTTTTGTTAAGTGAAGTAAGTGAGTTTGCCATGAGTAATTAGAATCAAGATAGAGCCCCAAGAATTTTACTTGCTCACACTGTTCTATAGATTTGCCATTTAACCTTACTAAATGAGATATATTATTAAGATGACCTTTTGTGGTAAATAGAACTAAATTTGTTTTCTCGATATTCAAAGACAGATAGTTACAGCTGCACCAGTGATGCATACTGTCAGCCGAATTTTGCGTTAGGGATATGACATCATCTAGGCTCTCACTACAGTTAGCTTTGACCGTATCATCTGCAAATAATGTACGCAAATATTCTTGATTTGAAGTAAAAGTATTACCATGTCTATTCAGTTTGACTAATTGGAAACGGTTAGATAAATATGAGGCTATCCAATTATTGGCTATTCCTCTAATGCCATATGAATTCGAGTTTTTTAAGAGCAAATCGTGATTAACAGAATCAAAAGCTTTTGAAAGATCATGAAACAGAGCAGAGCATTTTAATTTATCAAATGGTGGCAAAGAATTCACGAATACTCCACTGGACTTTGAAGAAGACGCTAGCAATGTTTCTCTGAATTGTTGTGCGCCATACATGCAGAAAACGAATCAGCAGCCCTTAGCTATCAGCAGCTAATCGAGCGAGCGAAGCGAAGTGTGGACTGCTCATGTTCATTTTCTGCCCGTGTGACACAATATACTATCTACGTTGTGGGTTATCATGGAATAAGGTTATATACTGTCAATAATTGTAATAGTTATTGTAATAGCAGGTGTTAGTATGAATCATAGTTGTGAAATGTAAACCATTTGAATAATGTTTCAATGTAACATAGAGTCTCTTTCATCAACCATTCCTGAATCATTTCTTGTTCCGTATTTGCACGCGCAGAAGTGCCCGAAAGCGAAATTGTGCTGATAAAATTAAGGGGAAACAGTAACCGATTGATCTTAGCTTTTACTATAATTATCTTTCCATATAATTCGAGGAGGATATTTGTGTATGAAGATATGAAATCTGAAGATACTAAGAAGGTAAATTTTTTTGGAATTCCAAATGTACGGTGAAGGATCGTCATGTAGAGGAATATGTCATCTGGAACTGGTGAAGGATCGTCATGTAAAGATAATTGATAGGCACTGATATAAGTTTCCGGTATGAATCGCCATGTAAAGATCCAGGATTCTTGAAGTTGGTAATTGTTGTCATTCGGAAGGGTGGAATCATATCATTATGGGTTTTAGTGGTTTATTGTATAACACTTATTACATGGATTAATAACTATATACAACTTACCAATCACTAGAGGATAATTCCTCAGTTACTAACTGAAATAAGTGATTTAATACTGTCTTGATAGCTAATAATCTATTAATAGCTATTATCAAGAAAAAGATCTTCTGAACATCGTTTAGTCGATGCGAAGGTTGACCCGGTTGCTAACCGATATTACCTCAATTCAACCTTGTCGACCTGACCTTATTGCTGTTATTCATGATAGTATGATTGTTTACCTTGGATTAATCAGCTACAACATCGAATATCACTAAGAAAAATAGAGTTATTCCTGGATTTACATAATCTAGAAATTATGAAGGATAACCCATCCATCATTTCATCACAGCATGATGTAGTATATAGTATAGGGCAGAACATGAGTATTGAGAGCCCGGGGCTATCAGCTGCACGAGCGAGGGCTGCTGATGCGTTTTCTGCATTTGTGACATATAACGCGTTTTCGCCTACCAATAGACAACAAACTTGTTAAATTACACATTAGTTGTCTGTTTTTATTCCAAACTTTGATTTAAACTGATGTTTGATCAAAACATCAAAGTATAGCTGATGACAATCAATGGCGTCTATATTATGAAAAACATGTTAAATAGTGTTGTAAAGAGTTCAGCGGCTCAATCACATATAATAAGCTGGCGAAAAGTAATTTGGTCGTTGGATTATTTTATCAATATTTTTTGTAATTCTTCAGGTGCCAACGTATTAGTCAGGGTTGGAGTTGTTCGAGAATTATCTACGGTTACTATGTTATACTTCAGGTCGGATTTATAGACAACAAAAATTGAAGAAAAACGACGCTCATATAGGCAAAGTTTTTTATTGAAGAAGGCAGAAATCTCAACATATAGGCAACATATAGACAGAACGCTTCCAATACCATAGTTAAGTAGTTAATAATATTAGGCTATTATTAATTATACAAACTGAATTCACTTAATCTCAACTCAACACAAATATATTTGCACAAGATAATATTGATAACATAATAACTAAATAATTGTTAATCAATAATTGAACATTTCAACCATTTAATGACATAACATGTGACAAATGTATTATTGTGGTGCAGTACGCGTAATTTACACTTGACAGAATTTTTTACTTGGTTGAATTGTGGAGCGCGTCGTTTTATATCTCTCGTTAGCTTTATGATTGTTTAACTGACAACAAAGCCGAATGATAAAAAGGAGTGGAATAGTAGTAGATACTTTATGAGTGCACAGAAGCAGCTAATGGTATATGAGTTTGATAATATTAAGATGAGGTCACGATATTTTATACAACAGCGTATAAAATTTAATGGCTGCATAATAGCACATTAATAAACATTCTTCCCGCGAAGGTTGTTTTTGTATTCATGATTCACATTCTAGTTTGTCATCTGATTCAGTATAATATTGGCTTATCTTGGAGAAACAACTACCATTGAGGAGGTACGTCTTTCTGACGTCAAAAAAAAACATAAATCAGTGCCAAAATACTTTTTTTTTATTAAACTGTAAAAGAGTTCACACTGTGGTTAAATTATAACACTATCGATAGAAAATAATCACCCTCATCCATTAAAAATACTATAAAGTACTGAGGACCTTTCGGCTAGCGAATTTTCATTTCGACAGTGAATCTCAGTGAAACAAATTGGCTATCAGGCGTGTTCAAGAAGTCATGTAAATCAAAATCTTTACTTGTAAAAGCGAAAATGTCCTCAACATATCTATACCAAACTTTTGGAAACTGATTCAATTTTGATTTTGAAGAGGTTTCAAGTTCGCTTAGAAAGATATTGGCCAAAAAAAGGAGAGAGTGGAATGCCCATTGCACATCCGCTTGTTTGTTTATAGTATTTTTGTTAACAGTTAAATAATTCAGCTCCATACGTAAAGATGTAAGGACCCACTCCACGTATTCTGTACAGTTCCTATCGGGGATATTAATATTCGACAGCCATTTCTTCAGAATGTTTATCGACTCTGGTTCAAGTTTGAAATCTTTCAATTTTGCAATAAATTCCAAAGACATTTTCATTTGAATTCTTCATCATTATTTTACTTTATATGGGGAAAATGTTCCTTATAACGATCATCATCAATAGCTACAACTAAGTGCTTTCTTATCAGATTTCTTATTTCTTCTGCAAGTCGATTCACCCCGTGAACGACAACTTGTGTTGTGCAATGAATTAAGCTGGGATAAAAAATCTTCAAATTAACAGCAATTTTTATCATATATGCCGCAGCATCTGATAGCATTAGAACTATTTTATTGACTGGTATAGCATTGTATAAATCTACTCAAATTAAATGGTTGTAATTCTTCAACGGCATATAAGCAACGTTCGCTTGGAAAGTTTTCGTTCAAAATTCAAATCATAATCATACCATCATCATATTTATCTGTCGCATACATATGTCGTTTCATCCGCGATAATATTCGAAACACTGATCTCTAGCTCATATTTAATTTTGAGATATATCCCACATAGTATTTGTCCATAGTTTGTTTTCTCAATGTACTCTCCTCCGGTATAGATGTATTAATAGTTATTTTTGTATTAAGTGCATAAAATGTTTTTTCAATGGCACATAAGAGTGTTAATTTCTTCTTAAATTCTCTCGAATGTGCCATGAAAACATGAATTTCATACACGAAATACAAACAACATTTTTTGTACAACTGTGAATGTGAATTTACATCGTTTGAAATATATTAAAAATAAATACTCCCAATATAATTTCACAGCATCCAGTGGTCTTTCTGTGTCGTTACTATAGAAACGGTTTGTTGGCACGCCGCGTGTTTGACTGTTTGACTGTGTTTGCTCGTAGTTGCTTCAATTCCAAGTTATTTTCAAGAAGACGGATGTTGATCATGATAGTGGTAGTGATACCCTATCAGATATATCTGAGAAAGCAAATGCAATAGTAAAAATAAAATAAAAATTGTGGAACCAACTCTTCAAGAAATATCTAACGTTTCTGATCAGCAGCAACATCAGCAGGAACATCTTCGGGAATTTATGTTGGAAGTAATCGTTCAAACTTTACTATCAATTATTATTCCAATAAATGAAATTGTTTTATGGTAAATAATCAATTAATAATTGACTCTGTAAAAAATAAATCCTTCAAAAAGTAAGATTTCATGTTTATTTTGTGAATTATTTTGGCAGTGAAAAAAAGACTTCTTTTCACGGTGAAAAAAGTAAACATTTACCCATCAATAGAGATGCAGAAATGTCAAGTTTTTTTGACAGTTATACAAAAAACATTTTTCTTTAAATAACTTAAAACTATGATGATTAACTTCATACAGAGGAATGTTGGATGCAATCATCATAAATGAGATTTAAATGCTTCCTCCTCCTTTTTATTGAACTGCTTAAACTATCTCGCAGAGATGCTTAGACTAACTTAAAGCAATTTAATTCCGTTTATGAAGTGGAGTTCCACAATGCTGGTCAATAAAGTACATTTTAGTACTTGAAATCTGAGAATTTTGAAAAATAACAATAATTAGAATTTCAATACCTCTCTGGAATTTAGTTACGGGGTGGGTGAGACAGAGAAAGAATAAAACTTACCGATTTGCCTCACCGCTTACAAAATGCGTCATCTCTTTCTAGAGTAAGTTCCGGATATGTTCTGATCCATGCACTTAACTTAACAGTCATCTTCCTAAGCTAACCCCCGAATCGTCTAAAACTTTTTGAGATTGGTGTTCTTTACTTAACTCTTATACAGTAGCCATCTGTATAACTGATAATTGCTTATTATAAAAAGGTGAAAGGTTAGGGATTTCCCAATAGTTAAGCCTCAAGCCTCGATCAGGTAAATATTCCGAAGAAACCATTGATAAACAAACCATTCATGGTCTGATATTGACCCAAAATTTTATTACAGAAAGGTTGAGTAATAGAAATATGAATAATATTATGGGTAGGTAGCATAAAATTTTTAAAAAGACACAGAAAAGGAGGAATTTTCGAAAAATAGCAAAGTGTGCAGAAACCAACTAGAATAGATAAAATAGGCAAGAAAGGCAATTTGCCTATAATCCGAGTTTTAATTATGACAGTTCAGTAGAATCCAAGTGTATTGAGGCACGCATTCATATAATATTTAAAAATTTCAAACAATGAGTCTGTTATTCAACACCAACAAGTCAAATATATTCTTCGTATCTTTTAGAAATTGCATTGAGCTATTCCCTTCAGCTTCTGATATTATGGTAATGAAAGTCACTTTATTTTTCCGCTCGCTTAATTTTGGATTATCCCTTACTCCCAGTAACGTAATATTATCTTCGAACGAACAGCTATCAAAATGATTTCTAACTTTAATTTTTCATCTTCCAGAGAGAATGGGAAAAGGAAAGCGTCTTTCCGTTTTTGAATTGCCGTATACTCATCTCAGAAGAGATTGTATTGGAAATGGAAGATTTATATATCCTTGTAGGTTGGAAGAGAATACAGGCCATATCCGATAAAATGTTGTTAAAATGATCAAATCATATTTCTACAGTCGCGCATTCTACAAGGACTGAAATAAATATCTTTATCGAACTACGATGCGATGAAATTTATTTTAATGTGCACACAGACGTAACAGGATAAAAGTTGAATATATCCACTCGCTACATTCCGAGCATCCTAATTCGTTCCACACAACATTTCATCCATGAAATTACTCGAAGATAATTATTTGCCGGAAAACGTACCTTTGATGTTTCGACTTTTCTGATTGGAGGATGGTCGTCCGGGAACATAATGAAACAATAATCCAAATTTAGAAACCAAATCAATAGATAATGAACTGTGAATTATATATTTTTAAGATTCCTCTTGTAGGAATCGAAAATGTATCGCTAACGATTAGAAATAGATGAAGATGTGAAATTATACAGTATGTCATTACTTTGAATATTTATCCGAATTGACAACAGACATAATTTGTTTCACAATTGTCGATACTAGGACCTTCATTGTATTAATTATGTACAGGAATTCCGAATATGACGCATTTTAGGAGTATTCTGTATTCTGATGATGAGACCAATCTGAAAATTTGCACAAAGTCATAATAGACTATGTATATTATGACGTCTTCTTGTTGACATTGAGGGAAATTCAATTTCTCATAGTTTGTCATATAGATAAGAGATGTCATGATTTTAAGACTACCACTTGTTGAGCTTTTGTAGTGCATCGGAAGTTGGAGAATAAAAGTCAAATTTTACACAAAACTTATAACATTCAAGTTAAAAATGCTGACAAATTGTTTCACCACACTGTGGAATTTTCAAAGCAAGGAGTTATCAACTAAAGCTGAATCTAGAAGTATGTCCTTAAATATCAGGGATCAGAATGTGGTACAAATTGAGGGTTGGGGGTGGATAATGGTGGGAGTGTGTTTACAAAATTGTTAACAAGCGGTGAATTATATGTATCGATTTGATCATTCAATATTACATTACTATGAATTCTAGTATATTAGGTTTATGTCCTTTTTCCTGAATATGTAGAATATCGGGATTAAGGATGAAATTGTGGTTATGTTCTAACACGTGATTTGCGTATTTAGAGTCCTCTTTTTTGAGCCTGTAACATCTCAAAAGTTCGTTGAACCTTACGCTGAAACTGAGTCCAATTTGTCCTATGTACAAAGCACTACAATCATCACATCTCAGTGTAAACTCCAGATTTCTTTAATTTATCTTTTTTAGATTTCGAATTATTAATATACGAGCATAGGTTATTTAATGTTTTAGAGGCGACGTTTTTATTCCGTTTTTTAAGGAAATGAGATATTTTTAGTGAATATTTACCTAAATATGTTAGACATGTGAAATTTGATTTTGTATTTTTATTAATCTGCGGATAAATTAGGTTTAAGGCTTTTTTATTGAGTCTATTTTGGAATATTTTATTAATTATCTTCACATTATAACCGTTATTTTTGGCAATACTTCACATGTCTGACATATTTAGGTAAGCATTCACTAAAAATATATCAATTTCTTGAACAGAATAAAAAGTCGCCTTTAAAACAACAAATAACCTATGCTCGTATATTAATAATTCGAAATCAAAAAAATAACGAAATCTGGAGAGTTACAGACTGAGATGTGATGATTGTAGTGCTTTGTACATAGGACAAACTGGACGCAGATTCAGCGTAAGGTTCAACCAACATTTGAGATGTTACAGGCTCAAAAAAGAGGACTCTAATTACGCAAATCACTTGTTAGAACATAACCACAATTTCACACTTAATCGCGATATTCTACATATTCAGGGAAAAGGACATAAGCTCAACATACTAGAATCCATAGAAATATTGAAACACTGAAAAAACAATAATAATGTAATATTAAATGATCAAATCGATACATATAATTCACCGCTTGTTAACAATTTTGTGAACACACTTCCACCATTATTCACCCCCATCCCTCAATTTGTACCACATTCTGATCCCTGATATTCAAGGACATACTTTTAGATTTAGCTTTAGTTGATAACTCCTTGCTTTGAAAATGCCACAATGTGGTGAAACAATTTGTCAGCATTTTAAAATTAAATGTTAAAAGTTTTGTGTAAAATTTGAGTTTTATTCTCCAACTTCCGAAGTACTATGAATTTACACTACGGAAACGCCGAAACCATAGATATATTTTTGTAGTGCAGTTTGACAAGAAGTTACGAAATATGGAAAATTCAAGTTATTCAAATTTATAAATGAGAAATGATCACCCTTTATCAACTTAAAATATTGTTAAAGTCCTGAGAACCTTCCAACAACCCAGTAGCCATCATCAGAGTAAACTAAAAAAGAAATTAAAATGTGTCTGTTTAAATACTATTTGGGGTTATTAATATACAGATATACTTCATTTGTTCTTAATGACCTACTTAGTGGACGTAGAACACGTCAAAATAAAATACATATAATATTATAAATAGTCAAATAGTTTGTTCGACGATAGAACCTTTACCAAATTGCGCCTCCTAGCTAAATTGGAACACTATGGTTTCTGGCGTGAGTTATTGGGGTGGATATCAGCTTTCCTTTCTCGTCGTTGATTCAAAGTGGAAATAAGTTTTCCACAATATGTGGATTTTGTTTGCGGCATACCTCAGGAACCTGTGATTGGCCCTGATCATTCCTAATTTATTCTTCCGATATTTCAGGACTAGTCTTCTCTACATGTTCGCAATATGCAGATTATATCAAGTTGTATACGAACCCTCTTTCACATCATCATTCGCTCCAACGTGATCTGGACATCATTTTGAAATGGTGTCATTTATGACTGATTGACCATTGAATACGAGCGAATGCACTGTACTTCACATTGTAACGAACTATGCATATTTTTCCCACTATCTTGATAGGTTGAAGTTAAAGTTTAAAATTCCTAAAGCAGAAGATAGGCTTAGGCGTGGTGATCTACTCACAATATATAGAATCGTTCATAATACATTTTCTGTTAATCTCGGTGATATATTCAACATCAATGCGGACCCGCGTTGACGTGGTCACTCTTCCAAATTAAGGCATGACAATTATAAAGCATCCTGTAGGCAGCATTTGATTTGCAATGGAGTATTTGGTGTAAGGAATGCATTGGACTTAAAAATCATATTGATTCTATGCTATTCAGCAGTTGTTGTAGTCCAATGTAGGTTCATCATAAATTCATCCTTCTATTGGCTGTTGTATTTTGTATTATCGATATTATTAAGTTTTTTTCTCAAATAGGTGCTATTAGCTTCTACAAATGTTATTATGTATAATTGAGTTACACGGAATTTTATTCTCGACTCTTATCCTAATGAATAATAATACTTAGAGTTCATAACTAATTTACCTCATACGAGATAGACATGGAGCTTACATATGGCTGAGTCTTGATTTTTAGATTAAATTTAAATAATAATTTATATATAATTCATACCTGGGTCAAAAATCATTATTAATACACTATAACACTATATATGAGAAATAATCACTCTTATCTACTGAAAATACTGTTGAAGTACTGAAAATCTTCCAGCTACTGACTACAATTATCATTATAGTTTATTATTCGAATCTAGTTTATAATGAATTTCCCTCAACGTTGACTATATGTAAATTCTGTCGAAATCATTCTCAAGATCTTTCGTTGAAAGCAGCAATTATGGCTCCCAAGAATTCAATTTATCTTACAGATGAATTACCAATACTTTCATCAGCTCTGTTTTGCTGTTACAGAACAGAAATTTCTTTAATTGCCTATGAAAACGTTCTACCATCGCGTTGTTTGTGGCTGATAGGGTGAGTACGAATTCTATTGATACCAAATAGTTTTTAAAATTGTTTGAAAACATTGGATTCGAAAATTTAATACAGAATTAACTCATCCTGACGATGTCAAATTGTGGTTGAAGCAATTATTGTTAATACGAGTATATAGTGTAAATTTATGTTTCATTCCGTTTTTACCATGCAATTTTAGTTGAGAAAATGAATTTTGAAACATCTACTTCAACTACAACAGATATTGCAGGACACTCCATATTAACATGTGCACCCATTTCAAAATGTAATTATGGAGAAGCGAGACCTGTGCCAATGTAACAAGTGGAAGATCGAATGTATTTGATATTTCAATACCGTTTTATACCGTTCCCATCAAAATATCAAGAAGTTACTTAAGCATAATTTACAATGTATGGAAAATGTTATCTGCAGCCTGGACCTTTACATGAATACGTATTTAATTGGTAACAACCACGAAGATGATATGCGTAGGACCTTTTTGTGTAATCTGTCGCGTGAAATGAATAGCACAACATCGTAAAACACAATAGAAGGCGTTCCTGTTGCGGTGTAAGTAGATTCAGCAGGGACAATAACAAGGGAAAACATTAATTGTGAATTTAATATTCGAAATAGAAGTGAAAACAAGCAAGACCGTAATTCGTCATATCACTGACAATTTGATATTCCATAATGGATTGAACGGAAACAATTACAGCTTACCAAAATGGTATGAAATTGAATTGATACTGCAACAATATCACGTTGATTCAGACGAAATTTCATATTGGTATTGGAATACGTTGACAAAAAGCCGTGAGCTAACATGTATCCCTCATAATAACTATCATTATGTCTATACGCACGACTTGTTCCTCACTGATAATCCAGATCCCTTTGAAGTGAAATTCCGTTCACAGTTGAGAAAGTCTGTCCATATATTACTCCGAGAACCAATCCAACACCTCCACGCACAGTTTGCCATCACAACTTAGCCGATTGGTATGGTCTTCACATGTTTTTCATGCTGTAAATGTGAACTTGTGTATACCCCATACCAAAAAATCATCACCATCTGGTAAATCATGGATCAATGAAACTTGTACTAGGACTGTCGCTTTCTAATGGGACAGATCTGGTATACAGACGGGTCCAAGACTGAAGAAGGTGCAGGTGCAGGAGTATACCTCAAGGAACCCAAATACTCGTTTCAGCTATTCATTGGGTAAAAACAACTCTGTCTTCCAGGCAGGGGTATATGCGATCCTCCAACACATGAAGAAAACAAACGGGAGCTATCGAAGATGAGCAGATCCACATATCAACAGACAGTCAGGCTACACTTGAGGCAATGAGAAGTTAGGACGTGACATCCTGTCTGGTATGGCAAGGCAAACCTGGAAATACTTGCAAGAAGAGGGTCGGAGAATGCTCCAGATTCAGAACAGACCAAGTAGGTACCAAAACGTACAGCACAGAGGTCTGTAGAAGATTGGATCATGAAGAGTCACAGAGAATACTGGGAAAAAATCCCAGGCAACAAACCTGGGAGAAAATAAATCAAAGCCCTGGGTGATAGAAGAATGACAGACCTATTAGCACTAAATAAGGGAAAAACACGACTTGCAATCAATTTTGTGAATCCCATATTTGTTGAAGTTAGAAAATTTATCAAAGGTCTTCTTAAGCCAGCAGGTTGAACAAACTTCATCCAACCGGCTTTTTTTCAATGCTTACAACGCGGCGAAGTGCGCAGTGCTCATTAACCATTTCTCAAAGCACGATTTGATGATCTCTGGAAGTCAACTATTATCTCTGGAAATATGTTCGTTGTTCCAAAAGAAAGTATAGTTCACTTCTAGGGTGCTTTTGGCCACTTTTGGAAACAAATAATATTTGTTACAAAAATAGTATACCTACAATAGAAATGAAGACAATGTTGTCATCTACGGGGGAGTTTTTTATCGTCATGGGAACATATTACCCTCAAATAGTTAAACTCATGGTTTTAAAGCGAATCTTTTCCGCTTTAAAATGTTTTTAAAATTATTTTTCAAGCACTTAATTTTTGGGCAAAAATTGACTCACTTATTTGATTCGAAATGGTGCCAAATTTAGTTAAGAGAATCCTCCAATTCAGAGTTAAGATTACCCTGTAAAATTTGAAGCGGCTCGATGATTATTCAAAGCAAAGCAGTTTGACTGCATTATACTATACGTCTGATATAATATTAGAGGGAACAAACAACACGCTAAGTAACCTGATTCTATGTAGTTTTATGTAATCCATCGCGAATCAACAAATACACAATTCCAAGGAATTAGCGTTCTGAATTAGAGTTAGTTTTAGATTGTTCACTCATTTGAACAATAAAAGTCAGATTGTATGAAGCGATTCCGGGTTAATTATCCGAAATTCACAGTTTAAATCAGTGCAATTGCATTTAATATACACGTTGAGTTATATGACAAAAACATGCAAAAAGGTAATTATCCACGCATGGAAAACTGATTTAATAATATTGTTCCTGCATTCAGTATATGCCTTTGGGACACATCAATTTGAACTTAACTTCCGAAACACTAGCAACTGAATGCTATAATTAAACTTCATTTTGAACATCAGCCACATAATAATTGTATCATAAAATGGTGCAACAAAAATGTCATATCTATAGAAAATTGTAATTGTAGAGACTAATTAATCCATGTGGTTATTATTGTTATGATGATAATGAATAATGACATGTTATCTATTAATCCGAATATTGTAACATTTCAAAATCAATAACCACAGAGGAACAATTTCGTCAACGTTTTTCATAATTCCAAATTACCGTCTGTCGTATTACATCCTGATGAATCAAAACACAATAACACTCATAAATATCATAAACATAAAATCTTTCTGTTGAAAGCAGGTGTCCACATTCTCTGATAACCTTTTGGTAGTGTAAGAGAGCAATTGGCATGAAGTGAGGCAAACTGATGTGGATCTACTCGTCTTTTATCAAATCAGGACTCAGATGAGAATCTAGTATGCTGCAAAAAAACGAACTGGTCACGGCATAGAAACTTCACGATAGAATACAGGGTCACTTCATCATAGGCATTATATTCACGAGGAAGAGTATATCGACAGCAGCATTGAAGGCCATGATGGGCACGCCATCCTTATTAGTGATGATGAGGAATCTCGTGATGTTGACGGCTTACAAACTTAGCTGCAATGGCTCCCGAAAAAGATGGAGTGCAGATCAGTGCCGTCTTTTCAGGGCATAAAAGCTGCGACTAGAACCGCAAGACAAAGGCCCTGTGGATTATGTAGAGAAAAGTCTAGAACATACCCAAGAGTGGGAGCTGGCTTTTGCGGTCCTAGATATATTGATGGTTAATAGTAATAATAATAATAATAATAATGGTCTTTATTCAGTGTTTAGTTACATTATAAATGAAGTAAAAAAAAAAAAATTCAATTCTATGTGCACAGTTATATACTGAATCTCAAGGCGAAGTTCAGTTAAATGGCAAGCCATTTACTGTTCTTCCACTTAACCCTGCACAATATATTGAGACTATAATATACTACAAGTAATTAAACAAAATAATGAAAATAATAATAATAATAATAATAATAACAATAATAATAATAATAATAATAATATTAATATATTTATTCTTTCCGAATAATTTTGTCTCAATTAAATTTTAATTGTTGAGAATTAAATTAGATATAAAAATAATAAGAATTTTTAGAAAATATAAAGTATATTAAATGTTATTCTCCTGTAAACTTCTTAAGAAACGAATCATAGCACATTTGAATGTTTTTTTTGTTTTAGCCTTTATTTTTGACGGAATGCTATTATAGATGTATACAACTTGATATGAGAAAGATCTTTCATACAATTTAAGCCTGTGTCTTGGTATAACCAGCATATCTCGTTTACGAACGTTCAAGTTATAAAGATCTGTTCTAAATCTTATTTTTTTGTAAAGATAAGGTGGTGATTTATCATGCAAAATTTTGTAATATAACGTAGCTGCCTGTAGTTTAAACCTATTATTCATGTTCAACCATTTAGCATCTTTCAGCCTGTGAGATATATGTTGATATTTACGGATCCCATAGGCAAACCTTAAACACGAATTTTGCAATTTTTGTATTTTATATTGGTGAATGGAGTCTATGCAAGCTGAAAACACCTGTGAGCAATAGTTCAGATGAGATAATACTAAAGAATCACAGAGTAATAATTTAGTTTTTGTAGGTAGATTAGTTCTGTGTGGATATAGCAACTTTAAATTTGCAGAACCTTTTTGTATACATTCAGAAACATGTGTTTTATATCTGAAACAATTCTCCATATATAAGCCAAGATTCTTTACTACATCAACTAGAGGAATTGGCTCAGAGTTTATTGTTATTAGTACCTGATCCTTTAATTGTGCACACACATTTTTATTGCCCAATAATATAGCTACAGATTTCGTTGGATTAAGAAACAGAGAATGACTCTCAGACATTTTGAATATAGCATCCAGATCTGCATTTACTCTACGGAGTGCATCATTAAGTTCAGTGGGTTTAAAGATATAATATAGCTGCGTATCATCAGCATACATATGGATAATGCAATATTTTAAAAATTTTGGAAAGTTATGGGTATATAATGTAAATAACAGAGGACCTAGTATGGACCCTTGAGGAACTCCACATGTGATCTTAGCAAAATCGGATAAGTTCCCATTCAGTTTGACATGTTGTACTCTATCTGTTGAATATGATGCCACTAGAGAACATGCATCTTCTTTGAGACCAGCAAATTTCATAATTGTCAGTAACAACTTATGAGATATGGTATCAAATGCTTTAGAGAAATCAAGTAGAATCAATATAGCAACTAATCCATCATCACTTGCCTTTAGTATGTCATCATTGACATTGAGTAAAGCTGTAGTACAGCTATACCCGGAGCGAAACCCTGATTGGCAGTCTGGTAGAATATCAAGAGTTGATAATTGTTGATGCATAACCTTCTCTAAGACTTTCGACAGCACAGGCAAAATGCTGATTGGACGCAGTTGAGTGTAGTCAGATGGATTATCAACTTTAGCTACAGGAATTACTATGGCTTCTTTAAATGACTTGGGAAAATAATTTCCTAGAATACAGGAGTTGAGTATGTTTGTTATAAATGGGACAATATATGTTCCACAAGTTCTAATCATGTTAATATCAATATTATCAGTTCCTGAAGCATCGGTTTTGATGTCATTAAGAATTCGTATAATATGCTGATTGTTTATTGTAGTGAAGTTAAATTGTGACTTGCCATTCGTTCTATTTTCATTGTAATAATTGTAAGTAGTATTAGTTACATTACCTTGAGGTATTTTATTTTAAAAAAAGTTATTTATTTCATTCGCATCATTAAATGAGTCCGGAATTTCAGTTCTTTTTTTCTTGTTGTGAATACTAAGCTTATGTAAAATGTGCTAAGCTTATGCAAATGTGCTATTTTTAAACCTTTGTGCAATAAAATGATTACTTTTAATTATTGTGAAGTACTAGACTCGAATAAGAATTTTTACTGAAGCTATTTATACCCAATGCTAAGAAATGTTACAGGCGAAGAACAGAAAACGTTTTTTTTTTTACTAAATTAGATAGCAGTGTACAAGATACTTCTTATTTTTATTTCTTATAATTTGAAAGAAAAGAAAAATATGAGAGAAATATGAATGAATTGAGTTCAACAACAAAAAAAAGGAAAAAAAAGAAAATTCACATGTGGCTAAATTAAGTATAATATGAATTAATGTTATGCTCGTTTGCTTGCGTGTATTTGGCAGGGAAGAGATACTAAGGTGTGTTCATGATTTTAATTGTTCGATATTCACATTATTGATATCATCTGCGGTAAATATTTTATGGATACGATCCTTGTATTTGACTATAACAACACCACTAGAAGTCCAAACTGACTTCATTCCTAATTTGCTGACTGCATCCTGAAGAGAGTAAGCCGTTGGGGAGTGAGATCTTCCTTAATGATTATTCTGGAACCTTTTAGTTGCGTTTTATGTTTGTATATAGTTTGCTTTAGATGAGTACTGATGAATTTAACCAATATTGGTCTTTCTTTAGATGCAAGTTACGTTGCCTATACGGTAGGCGTAATCTATATCGCGGTCTTCAATATTCACTTTAAGTTTTGACTTACATGTTTCAATTACAAGTTTCATTGTGCTCTCATTTCTTTCTTCAGTTAAACCATAGAATCTTAGGCATCTGGCTGGTTGAAGTTGGCCCACTTTTTCATTCAATACCACATTTTCTTTTTGAACTATGATTAGTTGGTTTTCTAGTGAGATCACCTTTGCTTCATAACCCTTGACGATGTTAGAGATATGCGTTTGAATGGAATCTTCTATAGTTTCACTTATTTGTTCATTTATTGTTGCACATATATTTGCCATAAACTTTTCTGACTTAAAAACTCGTTCTACAATCTTTTGGATAATATTTTCATCATCTGAATCAGACATAAGTTTGGATCTCAGAGTTCGGTCCATTTTTAAAGTGTTTTGGAGATATATTAATGATATAACTTAGAATTTCTGGGAACACACCACTAGCACATCTACTCGCTGTGAGTATACATTCTCTGTACACAATTGTGGATGCAGAAAAATTGGATTGTTCTGCACAAGGTTGTGTGACTGTGATGGTCACTGCTCTATTTGCGTATTTGGAATTTCAACACAGTCTTCCGAACCAAGTTGCTTTACATCTTTTCGGACATGGTAAGCCAGGGGAGGGGTCAATTTGGATGGACTCCAAGACTCCCTTGCTGGTACACCCTACAACTGGAGTATATTGATCTTGAGGAATCATCTGAGAGATCAACATGGTGACCATGCAGAAGCGATGATGACTGCCGAACTGCCAAAGAGCTGCTTGGTAAAGAAGTAGGCTAGTTAGATACTCTCGATGAGTAAGCAAGGCATCAGGTTATTCTTCTAGATCTTTACAGGTCATAGAAAATTTGATGAAATTTAGACATGCTTGCGAGAAAAGTGGAGTTCCACTCCGTATGGGATGAGAAGGTGACTAAGTGGAGTCGTCAACCCATTTTCTTTGCGAATTCCTTGAGCACATTCAGGTTAATCTGACTAGCTCCGGGGATTATCACGGCCGATTACACAAACAGATAACGTAAAGCAGATCTTCTGACTCGTTCGAATAGTGGACTATCAAAAACTCCCTGAGAAACGTGGTAGGGTGTAGTGTACAAGGGTCTCTGGCAGGTTACTTTTTATTGAGCCCGCTACCATCTCAAACAATACCAATACTTTTCATTATTTTTCATGTAAGATAAAGTATCACATCTAGTTCAATTATCTGTTCTCGATATGGGTTTACTTTCAGATGTATGTGCTCTTCTTAAGCTATCGTATAGGTGAGGTAGGTAAGTTTCTTGCAGTCCGCTGATTTAGTTGATCAGGAACTTCGATTCTGTTATTATTGTTTCTTGCGGTTGAACAAGATATCCCGTTAGCCAGATGTCAACAGTACAACGTCATTTTCGTTGAAAATACTCCATCAAGAAAACTAGCCTTCTTGTACTAGATTATCTACTCCAATACATTTGGTGTTACCAAAATGCAGATCCAATACACACAAGCGTGTAGCTCTACATGGAAGAAAAAGTGCTGAAAATCGACGAATTCTCTATCAGTTTCCGGCGGCATGTTCCTTCAACTTTTATAACATCAAAATATCGTAGCATTCTATTCACCTCATATTGTACCATTTATTCGAATCCCAGTATAAATAATCAGTTCAACGTATAAATAATTTTTCATTGCAATACCCGGAAAATGAAGAAAATGTACACAGATTCTCATGAGGCTCCTTTCTCAATCTTCATGTGTAATGAAAATAAAATTGAAGTCAGTGCTGCCAAGTTTTACTCCTTTGTGACATTATCAAATTTAGTCAATCTCTTCCCAAATGAAATCTGGAAAAGACGAGTGGTGATGTGTGGAAAAGTGGAAAATTTACTTACAGATTTCGGCTACTGTTTTATCTTCGTAAATATGCACAATCTTGTGTTCATATAGTAATAAACTGAATTGATCATTCTGAAGCGAATAATGGGAACCGCAAGTCGATATCTCTTTCCGTTCAAATTTCAAGAAGTTAGATGTTTGAAAGTTAGTATTAAAATTTCCGTATTGGGGAATTTCATATAGTTTCAACCCAACCAGATCATCCTAAGAGGAATGGCGAGAACCGCAAGTCGACATATTTTTACGTTCAAAATTTAAGAACTCAGTCATTGTTAAAATTTCCGATCCCGAGGACCCTATTTGGATATGATCCCAAATAATGCATCGCGACCCTCACCATTTGCATATTGATGATTCGAAATGCATAAAGAAAATATGGTAATACTCTCGATGTTGTCTGCTTTTTCAAAATGGATCAGGAGTTGAAATCGCTGTGGATGATTTGAACTCGAAAAGTACACACGGAAAAATTGGTTTTCATAAATGATGAGGATGAAAAGCCTCCAAGGGTTTTGCTGTGAACAGAATTTTGAATATTTATGCAAATTGGATTATTATTATGTGGTATTATGTTCCAATAAAAGAGCATTAAACATTTTAAATACGGATATATTAATTGTCATAACATTCCACTTCTATATTGTTTATTAAAAGACATAACCAAAAAAACAGACACATATTATCGAAGAATAATGTTCATCATCTCTTGAGGGGATGAATGGACTTGAGCCACTTAGTTGGGCCCAACGTGCGCCCCGTGGTCAGGAGCTTATTCTATCCTAGCAGAATATTGCCAGTGCTGGCTTCCATGAGTTCTTCTGGGAGCAGTTTTGATTCTCCGAGGTGTCGGTGCCTGAGGGATGCTAATGGTGGGCATTCCAACAGGATGTGAGAGGCAGTTTCTTCCGCCTCTTTGCATTTTCTACATATAGGGTCATCTATGATGCCCATATTGTGTAGGTGTTTGTTAAAACGACAGTGACCGATTAGGATTCCAGTCATCTCTCTGATGTACTTCCTGTTCAGAGAAAGGAGTTTCTTTGAGAGCCTAGACACAAACTCTTTGATGAAGAGCTCGGCCTGCCTCATGCGTGGTGATTCTCGCCAAAGGTAAGACCACTCTTTATTCAGTTGTCCCAGAAGGGCGAAGAATAGTGTTCCAAATTAGGTTTAATTTCATAACCCCCATGTTGTTATAGATTTCGAAAAGTTTATTCAGCCAGATGCTGAAATTAAAGTTTGCCGATTGCACCTTGCGCAGTCTTCATGATTGTACAGCAGCTGGTTTCAACATGAAGACCAAACTTCTGAAGTGTGCCAGTGGCTTCATTATTGTTTTGGACTTGTCGTGATGCAAAAGAGTGAACGAATGTTTGGGTATACATTATATGAATTTGAACCCGATGATGAAAGATTGGTAAGATTCAGACGAATTGATGTGTTCACCTAACATGATACGTAGAGGAGTAGCTTCCTTGAATAACACAGCCTATGCATGTGAATCTTTTCACTCCCATTTTAATGAGTCATTTTACTCTAACTATCCGTGTCTTATTTCTTATCGAAATTTTAACAAGAATCCTCATTGAACCAAAACGTATGTTGAATTTGATTCAATACTACTCACGATTATCAGAAATCGACTTGATTCAATTGCACCTGAATGTGAATTGACAGATCCGTGTTGGCAGTTTTTTTTTGTTTATCGTAGGAGGGTCTAATTTCTGATATCATTATAATTTTTGGCAGATGTATATGTACATGATTTCTTTGGTTCGAAGATATGAACAACATAAAATAAGCTATGCCAGTTAGAATGGACTGGACGCAAGATTAAAATTGATAGTGTTCGTGGCAGGTTTGGTTGTGAAAGCCAATTGAAATTTTGAACAATGGTGGTTTCTAGAATGTTGTCAACAATACTGTTCTAAATACGTTAATTGGAAGTACATGAGCTACACGCGGAGACTAATATATTCGCTTGTTACCTTTGATCGTTCAATGCTTCGATGGATGTTTTTGTCACATGTATATTATTCGTGTAGTACCCACACGTTACGTGGTAGATGTAGGGGTAGGGTTAGTTGAAGCTGCGTTAGTGAAGTAGTTTAGAACTAGAGCAACCTGCATGTGTTACTCTCGCTAATATTGAAAGCTTGATGGAGCTCATTCATAGTCAATTGTCTCTCAGCAAGTCACGTAATTTGATGAAATAATAGTTTGAAATCAATTCTAGAGTGATGGAAGATGCAACATTGTATTACGTTCAATTTTACTGGGTAGAATCCACATCTTTCATTATATCAAAATGTGTGAATTGATTCAATTATATTCACCTGACCTGTCGTAATATCTTCAATTAAACATTTTCTCTAATGGATATACATATAATAAATATTCATCAAATATATCTCAAATCACTTAACCTGCTAAAATTTGGCAGTTATGTGGACCAGTTGAATCTTATCGGAATAAGCCAGCTCTCACCCCTATTCTTCAGAACAGAACACTAAATATTAAATAGGAAACGCAAAACCTAGTGTTTGTTGAGCAATATGTCTGAAATATTCAAAGAAGTATCCAAAATGATCAAAAAATTATTGAAGTTTCAATATAAAACTCCAAGGTAATCTCATTTTTTGTTATGTTTTTTTTCGTAAAGGAGATGAACGTTTTCAAGCCCGTATCGTAAAAATAAACATTTTTCACAGTCCTATTTCCACATTTCTGTCGTAAAGATTATCCACAATGTATAGAGTTCGACAACGTCAAAATTATCGCCAGTTGTGTGAGTTTGAACGTTGTCGGATTATTGGTATAAGGGAGCGTGGATTTTCATTTCGGGAAATTGTTATCCGTATGAGTCGTACCGTACAACAGTGTTAAGACGTTGGTCAAGATGGTATGTAGAAGGCCTTCATGAGCGTCGCTACGTATCCGGACGTCCTAGGAGGTCTACAGATCGTGAAGAACTTAAGCTAAGGACATTGGCCCTAAGAGACAGATTTTCCACTACACGAGTCATAGAAAATGACTGGATGGAAGCTTTAGGATGAAGAGTCTCCATGGCGTCCGTCTATCGACGGATAAGGTAAGCTGGAGTGGTGTAATGCACGAGTGAACTGGGTGCAGGAATGGCATCATGTGGTCTTCAGTGATGAGTCGTGATTTTGTTTCTGGTGTTGAACGTCATACTGCCCTTACATTAGGAGTGATGGTATGGGGTGCTATATGTTATGGAAGAAGGTCACCTCTAGTTTTCGTCCAGGGCAATTTAAATGCAGCCAATTACATAACCAACGTGTTGGAACATGTTGCAGTTCCATATCTTCTAGGGTTAATTATTCCAATTTTGCAACAGGACAATGCCTGCCCTCATACGGCAAGGTTTACAGCGCAGTATTTAGAAGATGCTGATGTGGTGGTGCTTCTATGGCCTGCACGTTTACCGGATCTTTCGCCGATTGAACATGTCTGGGATATAATCGGTACAAGACAGAGCAATTTTTTTTCATTCAAATCAGTATATGTATGTACCTCACAAGTATACCATATGAAGTCACTAAATTGTAATTGTTCAGGAGATTATAAGAAAAACAATTCCAAACTTAAATTGAATATATCTCAGAGACACTGGGATTTTAGGACCTGGAATTTTGCCTATGGGATCATGATTAAGTGTGGTAATAGGGATAATTATATGATTTATAAAAAATTCAGGTATTGATTAGTTTTAGTGACTTAACATACTTTACCAACGGTAAAGTTGATCTGACATGTGACTTAAAACATATTTTGGTAACTTAACGTAGGTTATCTCTAGTGGAGTAAGATGCTTTGAACGTTGCCTGTGTCTTAGAAAACATTCAGATGTTACATTTTGTTCACAATGGTTAATAAACATTACTTAGTATGACTTGGAACAGAAAACGGAATTAAAAGAGTAAATTCAATTATTGGTTATAAAATAGAGGAATAATTATCAAAAAATGTGTATGGAGAAGATAAATAAACTCAAATGCGAATTTGATTCACCTCATACTGAAATGCATGAAAAACACGTGGTATCCATTACAGTAACTTCTGCAGATTTTAGAATTCGTTCGTACTTATTGGCTCCAGTGTGTTTCGAACTAGAGGAAAATCTTCAGGAAATTCTGCCCCGCGTGGAAACAGATTGGAATCTACTTTGCTGAGTTCAGCAAAAGCAAAATTAGTTTCAAAATACAATACACCAGCATCATCAGCTCTGACTTGCATGTGTAATACTTCTTATATTTTAAAATCTTGTCCAATACTTGTCTTTGTTACTGCTTCTTTCACGACTGTAATGTGACAATGTGAATCGGCGTTTTTGGTTGATATCATTTCTGGGAAACGAAAGATTACTTGAAAATAGTGTTACAAGTATCGGTTACGATTTCTGTGAGCATTTGTGTGAAACTATCTTTACAAGGTGGTCCCATTTTTCGTTCTTCAACTTTGCTATTTTTATTTGGGGTATACTCCTCTACAGAATATCGCTTTCTTTCCCTAATATTGCGTTACAAATCTTCTGGGTTCCTGGTACGCCTTCTCGATTTTCTTCTTTCATTTTCATTACCCTGTTCATCTACATTCTTGTCTTCCTCTTGCCCATCTACATTGTGTTCTTCCTCTTCTCCTGCACTAGTTTCTGATTCTACCCTAGTAGATTCATCTGAGCACTCTCCGTCCTCATAATCTAGATCTTCTGAACTGTAGTCTGAATCAAAATCATTTTCGTTATCCATTGTGCAAATTTTCTGGTGACAAGATGGTTCAGAATTTTTATGCGAAGATGTCGTAGCACAATGAGAAGAAAAGTATTATATAATTCCATTAATTATCGATAGTTTGTTTCATGCTTATATTCAAAAACTACATTTTTCAAGTGGAGGTAATTCTTCGAAGATAGAATCCATAAAGTCTCCCACAAGTGACAAATCATACTTATCTAATGGCATTGGGGTACGGGATATAAGTAAAATTATATTATCTGTTTCTCAATCTGGATTATTACGTGGAGTTGATTGATTCTCTTGCTTAATGGAATTCAAAGTAGCATCTAAAAGTGACAAAATAGTTTATCAGCAAGTCGGAGTCGCTCGCAGGCCTAACGAACTAGGCTGTAATTACTATGTAAATTTTCTAGCCTAACTATTCAATTATCGTTAGTAAGTACTAACAGCTGGAAATATGTTGTTGTCCTTGTACCAAAGCAAACAATTTCAATGTTCTGTCAGTTATTCCACTCATATTGACCAATCTGTTCATATTTTCCACTCCAATATTCAATGTTTGATAACACAACAAAGAACTGTGGAAATTATTTTGCTATTCACTTCACTAAAAGAACGTTTAGAAAATGTCGATTCGCCGATAATTTCGAAGAAATTTTGTATTAATTACCTCCTGTGTATACAATTTGGAGGGCATGTACTAAGTCACTTTAGAACATTTCACCTCGAAAATGCTGAGTTACTTGATACAGATCCATATTGGATATTTCGGATATGTTAGAAGGGAATCCTTCCTATGGTTCTCCGGAGGTCAAGTATGTTATCAAAAGTGTCGAGTACGTATGTTTTTAAAAACTTATAACTCATTTTCTGAAGAAAGTGAACCAATTACCATTTAGGTACAGATATATTGTCCGCTACATTGAGTGAGTTATACAAGTCTCTATTTTATGATTGCAAAGACCTTTTTTGTTGTTGCAAGGTTTCACTCTGCTGGGGACGAAATGGCTGTTATGCGATCTTTTCTGGTATAGCTGTTCGCCGTCTTCTTCTACGCCATGGGTTGGCCCCTTCTCTCGTTGTCTATCCATGTGAGTTCTTTCAATACGGTGGCCACAAAAGCAGACACCGCATTCCAGGTGGTACGTGACTTATGCATATTCTGAACGATATTCTCTGGGAACTGCTGCTGTAGATTTCCTTGCAGGATCATGCGCGGTCCGTTGAAACACGGACAATGGCACAGAACGTGCTATGCGTCCCAGAGCACTGGTTTACAGGTTGGGCACGACGCGTCATCGTCCAGTCGAAAACGGTGCAGATGTCCTGTTAGCAGCTGCACAAGGTAGTGCTACAAGATGTAGCAACATCTGGGATGAGGCGATGGGTCCACCGCCCCTTGATGTATGCATTCCAGAGCCTCTGTTATTGTTCTGACATCGCTATCCTCGCATCCTGAGTTACGATGCGTCGGTCTGTATAAATATCGCAGGGCCCAATATGGAGCCCTGTGGTACTTACACATTTGAATACACGTATTTAGATCGTACATTTTGCAACATGTTTTTTGACCATTCCTGATTGAAACAAACTGTCTCCTGTCCTTTAGAAAACTTGCTATTCAATTCAGACTAATCCTTCGAATGTTATAACACTGTGATTCAATCAGTAGATCTGTGTGATTTACGCAGCTTACCACAGCACGAAAACATACTTAGGACTCATCATTATCATATAATTTCGATAAACAAGTAATACTATAACTTATCACATCCATCACTTTTTATGTCTCCTCTATATGGTATGACAGAAATATTATAGTAGGACGTTTTTGAGTATTTAATACGTTATAGTCTAATGAGCATGAATATTTTCTCATGTCACCGTGTTGTGTCATAATCAATTTCATAAATTCCAGATTTTGCGAAGTCAGGACTTATTGCCTGGACGGCTTGTTGTTACATTTATGAACGGGATTCACTGCAAATTTAGAAATGAAATTATGGAATTTATTGATCATTGAATTATGATGAGAGAAACTTTCAAACTTTATTGATTATTTTTTTAGTATAGGATCTTTTTTGGTTGATTCAAGACAATGAAATGGCACTGTTTCCCAGAACTGCATAGAGTCACTTCTGGAATAAGGAGTTTTGATTTGTGCTTCAGCATTATACATTCACTCAGTATCCCTATCACGTGGCGTTTAAGAAAGTGAAAATTCAATTGAAAATATGATTAGCATAGAGTTGTGAATTCTTATCCTGGTAGGAGGATTATATGTATTCTGAATGTAGCGGATTATCCCGGATGTAGATATTTCACGATAGTTGAATCCAGGCCATCAGTTGGCTTACTCAAGGCCAAATTCCATCAACTGTCTCGTTAGATAATCTATTCTGACTGTAATTGTATTGCAATAACATCAAATTGATGGCGGACTAATTGTAGGATCTTGTTAGGTAATTAACAAGAAGCTTGAAAAGTACTAAATACTGTCATTAGAGACAGATTCATTTAACGGCTTGCAGATTTTACGCTCGACTTTTATAATCAGTTTTACTTCATTCCCTGAGAGAATGTTTATTAGTATATACAACCGTTGAAATCAGTGAATGCAGAAGAGCATGGTCGGGATCATTCCATCGTATGCATTCAACAGGTGACAACTGATCCAATCGATGTGATTTAAAATGACCATTAGGTTGGAATGAAAAAAAAATCTGTCATAGGTGTCAAAATTGTGCCTATAGGCAATAGAAAAAGATTCACTTAAGCAGGTCAACCTGTTTTAATATTTTCAGATTTCTCACGGGATTTCACAAATTCCAAAATTTCTTGCAATCCATGGCGACGTAAAGAAAGGCACAAAACCTTTTTACCACAGCATTTAAAATGCTGATTTAAGTATAAACAATGTCTCAAATGCTATTTTGACTATTTCAATATCTTCTGGTTCCTCACTGGCTCTAGAAGTTATCATATTCGGAGCAGTTTTCATCTCGAATGACCCGCTCTCATTCAGTGACTATTTTTCGGAAGGAGAGACTGAATCATGGTCCAAGGAAAAGCTGGTAACACCTGCAGAAGAAAACTTACCACAGAAAGTTATCATATTTGAAGCAGTTTTCTCTCATTCAGTGATTATTTTGTCGGAAGAAAAGACCAAATTATGGTTCACGGAAAAGCTGGTAGCACCTGCAGAAAAAACTTACCACAGAAAGTTAACATATTTGGAGCAGTTTTTGTCTTAAATCACCCGCTCTCATTCAGTGACTATTTTTTCGGAAGAAAGGACCAAATTATGGTCCAAGAAAAAGCTGGTAGCACCTGCAGAAGAAAACTCATCACAGGAGAGTACTTTTCTGTTATAAGTGAACCTGGTTCCAGGTACATGGCTTACATAACACCGGAAAGCGGCTGTGATGTTCATATTAAACGTAAATTTGTTGGAACAATATTTTGATACAGAAGACTTAATTTCAGTTGGATTGGATGGTACCGTAGTTAATAGAGGAGACCAACCAACTCTGCAGTTGTTAATCTGTTTATTTCACTCCAATGAATTACCACTGCGACATCAGATGAAACGACTAGGCTGCGAAACTTCTTGCCAACGTGACCTTGAAGATATGATTGAACAATACCCACAACACTGTGAAAGTCTTTCTTTTGTGAAATTTGGAAAAATTACAAGCAATTCTCCCAAAATGGACAACAGAGGTTGTGATTTCAGCACAGACCAAAATTACCTCCTTGAAATAGTGCAAGTGATTGATTCAAGTGATGTTACTGGTTCCCCAGCTTTGAGAAACCCAGGGAAACTGTTGTCCAACACGATGGATTACCACAGCCAACATAATCTTACTCTACGTCGCAACTAAATGCCCTTCGGAATCCTTGTATATTTTTAATGATTACATTATGAAAATTTACGCCCCATTTTGGTTTCGAGTTGAACTCCAACCTTCTTATGCTGAAGGTGCAAGAAATTTATTCAATATGGTCGAATTTTCTACATTTTTACCGGAAAATTTATTAAAAATTATTCATCTCGTGATTCAATGCAATGAGTTTCTTGCAATTCTGGCACATGTATACCATCCTTGCTTTCAGATGAAGAACGAAAATACAGAGAACTCAGTATCACTCTATCAAAAGTTGTAGATTAATGTTCTCCTTCTTAATATCTTTTCCAAGAATTTTAATAAGTGACGCCTCATGTAAGTATGTCAGACATTGATAGATTCATCAATACCATGCTTTCCATATGCTGAATAACTGCAATCTTCAGAATTCCTTCCAAATCGATACATTTCCAACTCAACTGATAGATTCCAAATTGGTACTAACTTATTTATTACGATATCAATCAGGTGAAACTGTGCAACTGTGTACTTCATGGTCTAATCGAACTTGCATGACGGTTAGTTTGAATGTGCTATTTGCTGATAACATACCGCGTAATGAACCGTTTACACCCCAATTACGAACAGATATTCGAGACCTTTCAAACATAAATAGCTTCCAAAGTTCGAATCTGAAGTTGTGGGTTATTCAAGTATTGGATATCATTCATTCATAATGGATCGTAAGACACATATTCATAACACTTATTGTATTTCATCCAACATTTTCTGTTCCACAATGAATCACTCAAAGTTCAAGGACATAATTATCAATTTTTTCATTTTCTTATGGAAAGATGAATGCGAGAATCGATGAATAATCATATATAATACCACAAGAGCTTCAAAATTATCGGGTATTTCCAGATAGGTTCGTTGCAAACAAATGAAGGAGTCAAGTTTTTCAGGTTAAAAAATCACGAGCGCAAAGCGCGAGTGATTTTTCCTGAAAAACTTGACGACTTTATTTGTTTGCAGGGAACCTTGAGGGAAATGCCAGATAATTTTGAAGCTCGTGTGGTATTCGGGGGATTATTTTTCCGTCCCAAATGAACATTTCCTTTGACTTTTTTATCGATGGTGGACAGAATTCAACCTGTCAGTTTGAAGTGTGGTTAATTTGACTGAATCATGTTTTGTTTTTTATATATAGCAACTACCAGAGAAAATTTTCAAAAAATTATCAGTATAATACCATGTAGGTTGTACCACGTGACGTCGAATGGTGCAATTCTATTGGTCGATATTTGGGACGGAAAAGTAATCAAACATATTCAGCACAATTGATATGTATATTCAGATAATTATTGTAAGGTTTGATGCTCAAAAAGTTATTCTTGAATATTCTCAGAAGAACACCTATCTGAAATGAGAAGAATGACGTTTCCATAATTTTCAATGTATTGAATAATTTTGGCATTCAGAATATGTAAGTTCATTTTGAACTCATGAATATATGGGAAATAAAACCTCTAATTCACACTAAAAAAAATAAGGGCAGTCACCGAGCACTGCAGACATAAGTGAAAACTGACATTATGAAGTAACCAATTTATGTTGGAAACTTCATCCAAATTCGTATGATTTCACCAGTATCATCTCTTTCTACATGACACAATTTTCCGACAATACCATTTACAATCCATCCCCAACATCTATGTTATTAGTTATCATGTATGGTCGTGGTCATTTAAGAACTAAAATTAACTCGTACGGTAATCCACCCGTATCATCGTTTCTCATTTTATGCAACTTCGGTCTGACAAAATTTTGATGCTCAGCATTATGACAACCAACGAAGACATCCGATGCCACAGATACTATTGTCTACGGAGTTCAGTATGGAGTTATTGTACTCGTTGTGGCATCCGAAATTACAATTTTATTATTCTTAAATGATAATTATTATAATTAGTTTTTCTTAAGTTTTCACAACTATCAACATTTCAATCAACAATAATATACATTTTTATATTTAATAATAAAAAACTTATAAAGGGCGTTACAATCCCTGTAAAGAGTATTGAATTTATATATTGTGAATATAATTCTTGACATAAGAATATAACATTAGTGATGTGTATAAGTGAGAACTTTTGTATGTTTACTACACATTGATGACGTTGTGTTATATCTAGTTTATTATTTTCATTGTTCGAATGTTGTATCACAGCATCGAATATAATAGTGAGTATCGTCTTGATGTTTTTTTTAATACTTCTTATACGAAAGTACAAAATTTTATTTCAAATAATTATTTATGGTGTAATTCACGATCATACTGACATTTGACGGAAATGTTTATATGTTTACATTTTGCGTTCCTTATTAGATTATTTTCTCATTGGTCCGTATTGAAGATGTTTTCTTTCACCACCGTCCGTAGACATCTTCAATTCGGACCAATGCTGTTTAACATTACTTTCATTTACATCGATGTGAAAATATCAATAAATAGTATGTTTTGAAAATAAAATAAGTTGTATTTATTGTATTGCGTATCGGGTTACATTCATACTGTTTACAGGGATTGTACCGCTCATCATACGTTTTATTATTAAATATAAAAATGTATATAATTGTTGATTGAAATGCTGACAGTTGTGAAATATATACATTACCAATGGTATATTCACAATATTTAAAACCCTGCACGTAGATGTAATAATCCGGGGGATTATTATTTTTTTTTTTTACGATTGAATCAAAGTAGCGTAAGCATGAGAAAACTCCCGAAAATTTAGCCACTCTAAGTAAACCAGGAATACTTGACACATGAGAGTACAACTCAAATCATTCCGTAGAGTGTAGTTCCGTCCTTACGGGCATTTCAAATCTAAAATTTCTAAATTTCTGACAGGAACAGACTATACATATACATTCTATATTCAACAATTAGAGTTTTATTCAGATTGAAATAATGGAATTCCTGTCTGGCGCCAGAGATACGCCATCTAATACCTTTTACAAGTTGTACGTGATTTTTAAGAATTAGAGCCTTCGAGGCGCTATTCCGCGGACCTTGCACTTTCTACGCAGACGGAGTTAATTACTTAGTCAGCAGGGTTTGGAGAAATCATTTTTTGTGGTCACTCACTGCCCCTCGATGTGGGAATACAGGCAACTCTAAATACAGATTTGTGTATTAGTGCAAGGTGCAACGGGATACAACCAACTTCATTGGTCCGTTTGACTTTTATGTTAGCGACTCAGGAAGCCAATTTCGGGGGGAGACAAATTATAAAAATGAAAACTCTTTTGCAAGTTCCAGTTCTTTTTTTTCGTGCCTTGTTGGGTAAGCTAGTTCATTGTACATATAGCTCAGTCTCTCTCTCAAAGTCAGATCCTTTAATTCTTTTAATTAATATTTTTTAACGTAGTCAATTGATTGTTTTTGTTGTATTACAAGTTACAAGATTTCTAATTTTTGCAACTATATTACTCTTTCGTTATTACTCAAAGTAAATTAAGTCATTCAAATCAATTTGTATCATTCTTATAGTTTATTTTCATTCACCTTAAATCATTTCAAGTACCAGTTCAAGAGAACTTACATTTTACTTTAATATCATTTGCTATTTAGGGAATATTATTTGGTAACTAGAATCTATAATAACCTATAAAAGAAATTGTGGAGAACGTCATTAGTAACTTGATGATAGAAGTCTATAGTAATTTGATATTTTGGAGAATTTGTTGCCTTTAACGTTTAGATAATTTTGATCTGGGTGCGAGAGAGAACTAGCTTCGTGGTGTAATTTATAAAATTAACAAAAAGACGCCGCGTAATACATTTTGTGTAAGCCGTGAAGTGTAAGCTCAAGTGTCTAAGTTACCCTGTGGATTAAGGATTAAGTACTAAGTCAGGGTAAGTCTTTAGAGAAAGCTGTTTAGTCTGTGTTCAAGCCAAAAAATTCTGAGGTCATCACCCCGGTAAATGTAAGCATTAATAGGGTATTTTGACTTACTAGAAGTGTATCGATCCATCTGCGAATTTCTCATATTTTATAGTGTATTTAAGGGACCTACTTAGGATAGGTATAATTGGAATCAGTGTTACCGTAATTGTAGGGTCAAAGATATAATTATTTGGGGATAGCTCACTATTCAAAAGTTGCTACAAGGGTAGTTATTATTATTATTAATTTTTATCTGGAAGTTCAAGGGGTCTAAAAACCCCTATTGAGACCCTGATCTTTAAGGACAGGGAGAGTTAGCCATCAGCGGCTAATTTGACAGAAAGTGTTTGAGTTCATCGGGACAACTAGAGTTTCATTGTATTGATTATTTGTTGTGTAATTCACTCGATCTACCGATACATAACGAACCAGGTAGCTGTGGATAAAAACAACAGGGGATCTATTTAGAGAGTCACCCTTCGGGGATCTCAATCTTACTATCAGTGGCCCCTCTGGTTCACTTTATAACCATAGTTACTCCGTCAGAGTGGTAGATCCATTTCAGAATTAAGGTTAGCCCCCAAAGAAACAACTCCCTGGCTTCGTTACATCAGGCAAATCAATAATTCACTGATTGATCGGTCTCGATAAAGTCTTATGCAATTTATTATATATTGTTTTTTTATATACTATTCAGATATCTAGCATCAAAATTAAATTGGCTTAATTTAAATTCATTGTTTGTTCTTGTTGGTTATATGACATATTTTTCCCTTTAAGTTTATATGTATGGGACTTAGTATATATACTTATATATACATCCGTGTAATCTTTATTGTTTTATTTTGTATACAATTAACTTTTCTCCAATATACAACTTATACTGTTCTCATTGTTCTTCATTGAAACACCATCCCTTAGATAACCTTGTAGTGGAGGTGAACAATCCTGTCGTGTTTGTCACTCCGAACATCTTCAGCAACGTGAAGCTGTCATACTAGCCTAGTGTATAAATCGGCCAGGAAGGGCCCCGCTACTAAACTATTTATACCAAGTGCTACTGGAGAGGAACTCCTTCGAGTCTAGTTCCGTTCCCTGAACTATTCTCTAAAACATCTGTAAAAGGGGACTGGTGGCAGCTAATTTTAAACCATACTACCAACGACAGGGCACTTCTCGTAGTGTACCCTGCATTCTACTATCTCTGCAACCCTCGAGTTGCATAGAAGGGTAGCTATCATAGCAATAGTTACAATAAGGTTTTCACTCTCCGTAGCCTCATTGGATCCCATAGGGCTTTGACCTGAGGGAACAATAAAAATACATAACCTAGTAATATCTGAGCTGAATTTGGTTTACCTGGCTTGTGTGCAATAACCATATAAATAAGTTTATTCAATTGCTCCCAAATACCAGCCTTTCAGATTATTACATTTGGTGTCGCAGCGGTGATATCTTAGGTTTTTTTTTAAGCCTAAATAACAAGGTGATAATCCACGTCTTCGAAAAATTTAGTAGGGACAGCTTCAGAAATAACAAAACATTTCATTGTTTTGTTTTAAAGTAAGGTTATAAAGCAAGGGTAACAACAGTGTGTGGGGTGTCGAGAACATAGAACAGTAAGGTAAATAATTGGGTAGTAGTTCAATAACCCCAGTAAATAGTAGGTCAGATTATTATAAAGCATATATACACTGAGCGCCTGTGAAAACAGGCATAGCAACTGAGAGTTCGGAAATTATTTATTTCCAATTAGGAAGTTTTGTTTACCATTAATAACAACAAGGTAAAAATTAACCTTTCATTTAGGGAACCGGATAAGGTTTCCGTATACCTTTTTATTGGAACGGGTTCTTATCGGAAAGGGGTGTGACCATCAGAATAAATAGTAGGTGCTTTAGTTAATAGCTTGAAATAAGTGATTACAGCATTGTAGGAGCTTGCAGACTAGGGCCAAGAGAAAGTGTATGTTATTTTTTTTTGTGTAACTAGGTCAAGGAACAGTGAACCAGCAAGAGAAGGAGCCGGGTGAATTGAATCAAAAGGTGTCTCTCGTGTACAAGCACTAATTACGTGTTCGAGCAGAAAGATTTTGATTCTGGGAGTTCTGCGTTTGGAATTTTACATCTTGTTTAATTTTTTTTTATTTTATTTTTTTATTTTTTTATTTTTATTTTTTTTTTATTTGTCTTGTATTACAGGGTCAACCTAAACAGTTTAAAAAAATTTTTTATAGTAACAATTCAAGTCAAAAATTTTATTTTTTTTCTCTAACTTTCAACGCAGATTAAATTCACCAGTAATATTTTATTTTTGAATTTCTTTTAAATTCAATTTAAAGAAGTAGCCGAAAGCTAACGATAGGTCAAATTTTTTTCTTTGTTTTGGGGTAGTGTCTAGCAGGTACACAGTGGCTTTCCGGTAGCGGAACCATTCCGAATTGTAGTCAAAGATAGGTGCTTTAGTTCTGCTTGATGATGTTTTCGCTTCACAGGAATTATTAATTTTTTGTTGTTGTTGTATATTGAACTGAACTAACGATTCAGGCGAAAACATCGGAACCAGCTGATCTACGACCAGGAGAATAATTGTGTTATTACATTTTGTTTATGTAATTCCTTTTTCTGCTAGCATAGTTACAGCCAGGACTGGAGTACGAGTTTCGTGTTAAAAACATTCGCGTATAGTATCCAGTCGATACGAATTATGTTGGTCCTAGGTAGAAACGAAGTAAAGCACATCTAACAAGCAGGGTATGTTAGGAAACACTGATAGAGCAAAAGGTTGTCATTTATCGTAGATTTTGAAATTTTATGTTTATATGCTTAGGTTTTATTACTGCTTTTAAACTGGAACTGGTTTTAATTTAAACGGACTGTACCCATTATTTTCAATTCAAAACCCATGTTCAGGGTGGGGACGAGTGAGCGTTCGGCTGAAGGATTAAGGGAGTTATGGGCACAGTAGACACGAGGGACGTGTATGTGCAATGATTTGTGAGTACACTGTGTTAGTGAGGGATATGGAATTGTTATCCCGGTGTACGGATGTAGAGTGGATAATCCCCGGGATGGAAGGGACACTCTAGGGAACACCCCACAGTTTCGGAAGGTCGATGACCAGGAAGAGCAAGCACCCCGACGATAGTCCAGGCTTGATCTCTTCCTAGCGTAGTATTCGCATGCTGGCCCGTAGGGAAGTGATTTGCGTAACGCTATCCATCTAGGGGGGTAGTTCGTGGGAACCTGTCGCAGCAGCGCGAAGCAGGGGTTAGAGCCTTTATAACGCACCAAGCTCTCCCCAGCTTGGATAATTGATGAAGTCACGTGGGGTCCCTTTAAATTGAAAATGCAGGATTCAAGTAGATTCAAGTCTGGCGGTTCAGCGCGCCCTGAGATTAAATGAGGTCAATGAGCTTACAGGCTGATGAAGTTAAGATGGCGTGGGCCGCTATTATTTTATTTTTTTTTTTTTTTTTGGGTTAATGTTATTAGAATCTAAATTAAAGCAGTAATTCATGATTCAATGTTGGACAGGTCAGTGCCAGTAGGTAAGGTCCGAGGGATTTGAACGGACTTTTGTTTTTTTTTTGTCGTTTTTTTGTGTATTGCAATTAATGGATTGGCATTGTGCTCACCTACTAGAGAAAGATTGAAATGGAACCATGGGATCTCAAATAATATTGAGATATTAGTAAACCTTTACTCGCCAACACAGTGGGCAACCAGCCCCCGAAATTTAAATGTACGAGCTACCTAAGTCTAGTTTTGTTATATCGATTAATTAGTTGAGGGCTTACTGATTAGCAAATATTTAAGCTTACTGAATTTTATAGAAATTAATAGTAAAATATTACGCACGACATTATCTATATTAACTCACCCCCGTACCATTCCCGGGCAACTGATAGTAGAATTGGATGGTAGCCGAATCCATGGCGGAGGGGTAAGATTCCCCCAAAAAGGAGCGACTGGGCCAATGGGCGTATGCTGTCTCTAGTTAAAATAGGGACCGGATATTCCTATTGACCAGGTTGGAAGGGTAGTTGTACCCCGTAGTGGGAATGAGGTCACTGTATTGGACTGTCTCAAATCCTGATAGAGATGGAAAGGTAGCCTAGGGAAATTTACATTTCTGCACCGGAGTGGTCCAGTACAGTGATTCCTCATCCCAGTGTGTGGATGGTGCGCGAATGTAGGTGTTAGGGGTATTCGCGCACTTCATCGAGATGCAGGAGGTGCCTCAAGTGCTAAGGACATTGGGTACGACGCGGGGCAATGTGTAGACCTTATCCAGTAATGCGGAAGCAAGGATCGGCTCCGACTGGCCGAAGCATATCGATATCGAGATGTCCCATACTTCGAACAACGCGAATCCTGGCGACAGCCGGTCGTTGTGGAAGATCTCTACCCAGCATCTCAAAACTGGTTATAGAGCATAATCTTCAGGGAGGTATTGGGCTGAATCGTAATATGCGTCCGTCGGAGATGTCCCATACTTCGAACAACGCGGAACCTGGCTACAGCCGGTCGTTGTGGAAGGTTCTCTACCCAGCATCTCAAAACTGGGTGTAGAGCATAAACCTTCAAGGAAGTATTGGGCTGAATCGTAATATGCGTCCGATGCGGTGGAGAAAGGTCCATCATACCCGAGGTCAGTAAAGGTCATACTCAAGAGGGCTGTCAGCACAAGAATGTCCAGTAAGGACAGAGGGCAAACTGGAAGCGGTTAGGCCAGGGAAGCCAGAAGAGTTTTGTGTACGGAGAAAGTCCAGGTTGGACTGTTGGGCCAGTTGTGCCAAGGGAGAAGGACGGGTAAGAAGCCCGAAGTTTGGAAGGGAGTTGTTGAGTCCAGGATGGACAGGAAGGCCAGGTAGGCCAATTGTGAGTCTGGCAGGTAGGTTTTGCCAGTAGGGGTAGTGGACCAGGAATTTGGGGTCGATACCAAAATGTGTAGTACCCAGCGCAGGTACAGGAGTTTGTATGTTCTGGAAGACCCATGAGGGATTTGAGCAGATAGGCCGCCTGCAGAGCAGCGGGACGCGTAGTCGTCTATGAGGCCGGGAAATTGGGTCAAGAAAGTGCGCGGGGCGGGTGACAGGACACCGCCCAGAGTATGAATGAGTCGAATAGGTGTGGGTAACGAGGTGTTAACATCGGTAAAATCGAGGAAGTGGAAGCCGGAGAATCGACAAGAACTCCAATTTTCAAGACTCCTCTACCAAAGATGTATATAGCCACCCTCACCCTAGATCGAGTGACGTCATAGCGGAACCAAGTAGCTTATATGCAGTGTCAAGTTAGTTCTCTCTTGTGAGTCTTGGCCTTGGTTCCCTATGAACAAAGTATAGTCAGTAAATTCGGAACCTCTGACTCTTCCAGTCACCGCGTTCCGTTTAAATTTTGTTTTTGTGTTTTGTTGAAAATAAGATTAGCTTTCACTATGAGCTAGAAACCTCTGGAAAGGGGTAGTAACCCTTCCAGCTTCCGTGGCTGCAGCACCCTGCGAACGGGATCACTGCGCCGGAGGGTAAGGGCTCTTAATTGAGGGATAGTTGGATCCTCCCCATGTATTTCAGAGATAACGTAACCCTAGGGAGAGAGAGAGAGGGAATTGAGTAAGTCCTAGGGGAAGGGAAGGAAATTCATAGACCTTTAAGATGGTCGGGAAACGGGTAGAGATAATACGACCTTTTTTTGCGTTATTCGTATTCCTTGGGTCGTTGATACCCAAATTTCATGTTATCACTGATAAGGGGATAGAGTTTGGAAGTTAAGAAGGGGTATGTCACAATAAGGGGCCTGATTCTTAAAATTTTTTTTTGTTGTTGTTTTTGTGTTCCCCCCCCCCCTTTTTTTCTCGGGATCTGTTTCAGAGTGCCAAGGATATACCCCGTCCTGGTGACAACACTTCTAAGGTAATGGCAATGGGTCGATCGTGTACGACTGAGAAGAGGACCCGATAAACGCAACGATGGTTTCACTGGAGACAAGTTATAATGAAGGGATTACGGACAAAGAGACGCACGCGCCTGTCTGGTAGAGGTTACAAGGACCATCTCGCATTGCGGCATGCACAGTCACTCTTCGGTAGTAGTAAATGGATGAGCAAGCTACTCATTTGAACTAGGAGCGGAAAAATGTAACGAAGCTCAATCATTTCAATGCTTACAAAATCATGGCATCGTTGACCCACGTCGTCCAAAAATGTAGCTGTTCAAATGGAATGTAATAGCCTTATGCCACCATTGTACCAAGTCGAGGGAACCTGGATCGGCCTCTCCCCACTACCACTGACGAGTCTTATACCACTGACCATTGAGATTGAAGCAGAGGACCAATTGAAGTTCCAACCGATCAAGCTGATTAGCGCAGGGGGACTATACACATCCGAGGACATGAGAAAAAGCCAACGGAACCTGATCTTCGGCATGGAAAGAGATGCAGTCCAAACGATGATAGCGCGACGGGTGTCCGGTATGGAGTCTCTGGACCAAGGGTACAACACTCTCAAACTATTCAGCAAAGAAGAGGTTACCAGTCTCGTCAGGTCCACCATCCGGCAGATATGGGGTTGGTTCGAAAGCATAGGGACCATCATGAACGGGCTGTTGGGCCTATACTGTATATTCCGATTGGTGAAGTTCGTTATTGGTGTCGGCCTAAACGGATGGAGCCTGTACCAGCTATTCGGATGGGGTCTACACCTATTCGCCTGTCTATGGAACACCCTCACCGCCTTCCTAGTCAACCGACATCACGCCCATGGAAGTCCAGGGGATGCAGTTCCATCCGCTCCATCAACCAATGTCATCCCAAGGGAACCAGAAGCAGCTGTAGTTTCCACCACCACAGATTCCACCGCCACCCATGCGATGTATCCAACCCTCCACTGGACAGAACGCGAGGGAAGACGATCAGCAGCCTGTTCGTTGTACGGCAGGTCCATGTCCAGTCTCCACGAGCGTCCTGGTATGTGAAACCATCGAGTGACAGTGCGGGTTAGTGCGTAAAAGTCAATCCGAAAAAAGTGTTGTGACAATATGGAAACAGAAGTAGACTTTCATTGTTTAGCTCTTAAGGATTGTACTGTTGTAGTCATGTGGTAAATCCACGTGATTATGTTGAATAGGATTTAGGTTATTGGGAAGTCCAATCGGACTGATGATCATACATATATTGAGCGTGAAGGTGGGTCTAGTACCCCTAGATTCCCACGCTGGTCAGAACTTGGCAGATGGATCAAAATATACGTATAATACCGGTTGTAGAAAGGAGCTTGGTTCCTTCCGAACCCCGCTCTTTCTTTAAGGTGAGGGTGATGTAATAATCCGGGGGATTATTATTTTTTTTTTTTACGATTGAATCAAAGTAGCGTAAGCATGAGAAAACTCCCGAAAATTTAGCCACTCTAAGTAAACCAGGAATACTTGACACATGAGAGTACAACTCAAATCATTCCGTAGAGTGTAGTTCCGTCCTTACGGGCATTTCAAATCTAAAATTTCTAAATTTCTGACAGGAACAGACTATACATATACATTCTATATTCAACAATTAGAGTTTTATTCAGATTGAAATAATGGAATTCCTGTCTGGCGCCAGAGATACGCCATCTAATACCTTTTACAAGTTGTACGTGATTTTTAAGAATTAGAGCCTTCGAGGCGCTATTCCGCGGACCTTGCACTTTCTACGCAGACGGAGTTAATTACTTAGTCAGCAGGGTTTGGAGAAATCATTTTTTGTGGTCACTCACTGCCCCTCGATGTGGGAATACAGGCAACTCTAAATACAGATTTGTGTATTAGTGCAAGGTGCAACGGGATACAACCAACTTCATTGGTCCGTTTGACTTTTATGTTAGCGACTCAGGAAGCCAATTTCGGGGGGAGACAAATTATAAAAATGAAAACTCTTTTGCAAGTTCCAGTTCTTTTTTTTCGTGCCTTGTTGGGTAAGCTAGTTCATTGTACATATAGCTCAGTCTCTCTCTCAAAGTCAGATCCTTTAATTCTTTTAATTAATATTTTTTAACGTAGTCAATTGATTGTTTTTGTTGTATTACAAGTTACAAGATTTCTAATTTTTGCAACTATATTACTCTTTCGTTATTACTCAAAGTAAATTAAGTCATTCAAATCAATTTGTATCATTCTTATAGTTTATTTTCATTCACCTTAAATCATTTCAAGTACCAGTTCAAGAGAACTTACATTTTACTTTAATATCATTTGCTATTTAGGGAATATTATTTGGTAACTAGAATCTATAATAACCTATAAAAGAAATTGTGGAGAACGTCATTAGTAACTTGATGATAGAAGTCTATAGTAATTTGATATTTTGGAGAATTTGTTGCCTTTAACGTTTAGATAATTTTGATCTGGGTGCGAGAGAGAACTAGCTTCGTGGTGTAATTTATAAAATTAACAAAAAGACGCCGCGTAATACATTTTGTGTAAGCCGTGAAGTGTAAGCTCAAGTGTCTAAGTTACCCTGTGGATTAAGGATTAAGTACTAAGTCAGGGTAAGTCTTTAGAGAAAGCTGTTTAGTCTGTGTTCAAGCCAAAAAATTCTGAGGTCATCACCCCGGTAAATGTAAGCATTAATAGGGTATTTTGACTTACTAGAAGTGTATCGATCCATCTGCGAATTTCTCATATTTTATAGTGTATTTAAGGGACCTACTTAGGATAGGTATAATTGGAATCAGTGTTACCGTAATTGTAGGGTCAAAGATATAATTATTTGGGGATAGCTCACTATTCAAAAGTTGCTACAAGGGTAGTTATTATTATTATTAATTTTTATCTGGAAGTTCAAGGGGTCTAAAAACCCCTATTGAGACCCTGATCTTTAAGGACAGGGAGAGTTAGCCATCAGCGGCTAATTTGACAGAAAGTGTTTGAGTTCATCGGGACAACTAGAGTTTCATTGTATTGATTATTTGTTGTGTAATTCACTCGATCTACCGATACATAACGAACCAGGTAGCTGTGGATAAAAACAACAGGGGATCTATTTAGAGAGTCACCCTTCGGGGATCTCAATCTTACTATCAGTGGCCCCTCTGGTTCACTTTATAACCATAGTTACTCCGTCAGAGTGGTAGATCCATTTCAGAATTAAGGTTAGCCCCCAAAGAAACAACTCCCTGGCTTCGTTACATCAGGCAAATCAATAATTCACTGATTGATCGGTCTCGATAAAGTCTTATGCAATTTATTATATATTGTTTTTTTATATACTATTCAGATATCTAGCATCAAAATTAAATTGGCTTAATTTAAATTCATTGTTTGTTCTTGTTGGTTATATGACATATTTTTCCCTTTAAGTTTATATGTATGGGACTTAGTATATATACTTATATATACATCCGTGTAATCTTTATTGTTTTATTTTGTATACAATTAACTTTTCTCCAATATACAACTTATACTGTTCTCATTGTTCTTCATTGAAACACCATCCCTTAGATAACCTTGTAGTGGAGGTGAACAATCCTGTCGTGTTTGTCACTCCGAACATCTTCAGCAACGTGAAGCTGTCATACTAGCCTAGTGTATAAATCGGCCAGGAAGGGCCCCGCTACTAAACTATTTATACCAAGTGCTACTGGAGAGGAACTCCTTCGAGTCTAGTTCCGTTCCCTGAACTATTCTCTAAAACATCTGTAAAAGGGGACTGGTGGCAGCTAATTTTAAACCATACTACCAACGACAGGGCACTTCTCGTAGTGTACCCTGCATTCTACTATCTCTGCAACCCTCGAGTTGCATAGAAGGGTAGCTATCATAGCAATAGTTACAATAAGGTTTTCACTCTCCGTAGCCTCATTGGATCCCATAGGGCTTTGACCTGAGGGAACAATAAAAATACATAACCTAGTAATATCTGAGCTGAATTTGGTTTACCTGGCTTGTGTGCAATAACCATATAAATAAGTTTATTCAATTGCTCCCAAATACCAGCCTTTCAGATTATTACATAGATACGATACTAAGTACACAATGTACAAATAATAAATTCAATAAAAATATAACTTTCGTCTGCACGAGGACCGAGGATTGAGTAAATGAATAACGTCGAGTATCCGACTCAGATATGTACACGTGTGTTAGCGTATAGAGAGACTGCCTGACGCCTGACCCGAGTAGTTGCGCACGCAGCAGTATACATGATACCTAATAAAAATAGCTACAGCGTGACGGGACGAGACGGACTCATAGTTTTACCCCCCATCTGAAATAGCGGAACGCGCCTAAAGAAGTTTCCACTTCAATAAACATTGAATGTTCTTATTATCCACTATTGCTTACATATGTTTCAACACACTGTTTCATCATCTGAGCTGAGTTTCAAACTGAAAGTACATTGACAGAGGACGGCTTTCTTCTATAATTACTACACTTTTAAGTACATTTGAAGAACTGATAAGGAAATTACTAATAATTGATGAATGATAAATGTCCAATTGATCATTTAAAACTACGTTATTTTTGTCTTTGATATGTTTGACAATTTCCAATGATTCCAATATATTCAATTTCAAGCCTTTCCGTTCGACATGTAAGATTTCGGGATCGTGATTGAAATTATGGTTATGGTCGATTTGATGATTAGCATACGTTGAATCATCGGTCTTTCTCAATATGTGACACCTCATATGTTCTTGAAATCTCTGATAAAAGCTGCGGCATGTCTGGCCAATATACAAAGCATCACAGTCATCACAACATAACTTATGAACTCCAGATTTTCCGAATTTTTCTCTATTTGTTTCAGAATTATGTCTGAACTTGTGCAAAATATTAGACATTGCATATAAAACGTCTAATAATTTGCACAAATTTAGAAATAACTACAAAACAAATTGGAATAAATTCGAAAAATCTGGAGTTCATAAGTTGTATATTGGGCAAACAGGTCGCAGCTTTTACTAGAGATTTCAAGAACATACGAGGAGCCACAGATTGAAAAAGACCGATTCGACGTATGTTTAGGAAATTAAAATTGTTGTTGATATAATAATGTACCGTCAGTGTTCTCAGTACAAATATCACAAATTCTGGAAAATTGGTGGAATATTGCGTCGTTTTCCTTGATATTCCTGTCTAAGGTATCAAATTATAGGTGTTTGAGGCCGCTGAGTGATATTTTATGGTTATAAAATCGAAAGCAACTATAGTTCTCCGAAAAACTCCGGAAAATTGAAATTTCATCAAACTATATTATTAATTTTTTTTTTCAGAAAATTGTTGTGAAAAATTCATACAATATTGATGATCTTACTCGGTTATATATGAAATAGTCTCTTCTTTCATATTATCAAAATCAACTTTTTTTAAGAAACAAAATCATGAATTTTGAATTTACCAGAAACCCGCAAGCTGTTGGTTTTGTTTGAGTCTGGGTGGCAAGCAGTTTCATGAAAAAGTGCATTTGTTTTTTTCTGTAACTTCTTGAACAAATTTGCGAATAATAGTTCTAATGGACAGTTTTTCTTAAGAACAGTAAAAATTTATATTCTAATTATTTTGTTCATACGACTCAAAGTATAACCCTTTTTCAGGATAATACTAAGTATAGGATCTAATCAGTGAGAACATAATTTAATTTTTTTTTTTAAAAACGTCTTAGAAAAAATCACTAGTATCACACTGAAGAAAAGTGTATCGTTTCATGCCTCAGGTTTTAATCAAACAGTCCGCTTGAGGGAACGATATACTTACCTCCCCAGTCATATAAATAACTATTTATTAGCTTTGCAGAGACTTTGAAAAATTCTATTGTTTGTCTAGACTCATCTGAAAACTCTCTCAATTTCGTTAATAAATAACTTCAAATTCCTCCTCAATATCAACTCAGTGCTTAATTTTTCTAATGATAATAATTTGTTTTGAATTCCATTTTCAGTAAAATCACATATACTTTGTTGATTGTTATTTCGGCTGCTTGTGTTACCTCACCTTGAATTTGTGGCCACCTTTCTACCCTACTATCTTTCTTCTCAAGATCGAATGATTGAGGTTCCTCTATCATCATTCATCCTGCACGTGTTTGCAGAACTTACTTGGTCATGCAATTTGATGCAGCTTTCTTGCGCTCTACCGAGTTCAAAGGACGGTGACATTTTTCTAATTGAAGTAATTAAATTTTCTATTTCATTTCGTATCAATTTCGAGTGAAAATTTTATTATCAAATGGCATGTTCACATTTTGGTAATTCGTGTTATTCTACTTGCAATAAAATTATATTTATTTGTGGAATTAAAGTTACATTTAAAATTTTATAATAAAGATTCTTGACCCACGTATGAATTAATATAAATTCTCGGGAAATAGTTCACATCAACACGAATATTATATATTTTCGTCTTTACGTACGTTTCGGTCTCACGACCATCATCAGAAGACTTATTATTATTTCATAACATGAATTTAAAACTAATTGTATCAACACAAAGCGTCTTTACCGCACCAATTTCATTTAAATGCTAACGTCGCCGAAACGAACAGAAACACGAAATCGAAATTGTAACACAACAATGTTAAATTATTATAGATTAGGAATCCACTGTTAAGTAGATATATCAAAATATACGCACGCATGTCATCAAAGTCTAAGAAAGACTCTACGTACGTTTCGGTCTCACGACCATCATCAGAAGACTTATTATTATTTCATAACATGAATTTAAAACTAATTGTATCAACACAAAGCGTCTTCATCGCACCAATTTCATTTAAATGCTAACGTCGCCGAAACGAACAGAAACACGAAATCGAAATTGTAACACAACAGTGTTAAATTATTATATATTAGGAATCCACTGTTAAGTAGATATATCAAAATATACGCACGCATGTCATCAAAGTCTAAGAAAGACTCTACGTACGTTTCGGTCTCACGACCATCATCAGAAGACTTATTATTATTTCATAACATGAATTTAAAACTAATTGTATCAACACAAAGCGTCTTCATCGCACCAATTTCATTTAAATGCTAACGTCGCCGAAACGAACAGAAACACGAAATCGAAATTGTAACACAACAATGTTAAATTATTATATATTGGGAATCCACTGTTAAGTAGATATATCAAAATATACGCACGCATGTCATCAAAGTCTAAGGAAGACTTTGTTGTGTTACAATTTCGATTTCGTGTTTCTGTTCGTTTCGGCGACGTTAGCATTTAAATGAAATTGGTGCGATAAAGACGCTTTGTGTTGATACAATTAGTTTTAAATTCATGTTATGAAATAATAATAAGTCTTCTGATGATGGTCGTGAGACCGAAACGTACGTAAAGACGAAAATATATAATATTTGTGTTGATGTGACCTATTTCCAAAGAATTTATATTAATTAAAATTTTAGTATTCAACATTTTAGAATTCAACTAGGATAATAGTTACTTTTGCAAAGTTTCAATTTGTAAACACTTATATTATTTTCATTATTATTATATTTTGCCATTGACGGATCAAAACCACTATGTTAAGTTTGAAAACATTGATCTTTCATTTTCTCTTATTTAGTTTGTCAACTATCTAACCCTGAAAATCTTGATCGAGCGTTATTTCTCATCTTTTATCAAAACTGTTGGCATCTTTGGGCAACCCATTACCAATCAAAGGGAATTTTTCATTGCGAGACCCGAGATTATAACTTACTGAGCTAGTTGGCTCCATTGGGAAAAAAGTTGAACATCACAATGATAATTAAAGTCTCTGAAACCATATGCCAAAAACATTGGAAAACTGCTTTACCTTATAACACTATATGACATACTGCTATGATGCTATTGCCTTCTTAACGTGAACAGCATATAATTTTATGTATCTTATAACTCAGTCTGAGTGTAAATTTGTCTTTTACTCAAATTTGTATTCATTTTGAATGAATTTACGCGTAATAAGCTCCGAAACTTCGAAATTACAAGGATCTCTTTTTTTGTCTGATTATAATCGTTTTCATATCTCTCAATCTCCGAAATGTACTCACTTGAATCTTACAGTCAGTTATTATTATCATTGAGTGCAACTATTATATAGGTATCAATAGGCTCTACGGCATCTTCAAAATGATATTAACTAAATGTATAAATTCTTAGGGTGTCTCGCTGAAGAGAAGGAAATCGAGATGACCCCGGGCACAGGGGGTTCGCTGTAAACGAACAAAGCTGTGACTGATCATAAATCTAGCACCAGGGTTGCCAACGTACACTCGACTATAAAGAAGATTGCCCTCTGTGCTGATAACGGCTTTATCCGCGGAAATCTCCACTTTAAGGGGAAAACTAACTAAAAGGAATGCAATTCTCCAGGTAGCAACGGAATCGGATTGTTATGAAATTTGATAAAAATCTTATTTTATGTAGGGATCAAATCTTGTCATCTTAAAGCTCCTGATATTTTCTTTCCGGTATTTTAAGAGTTAGTTATGTTATAGCCGACCTTCACTACCAATTTTGTTAGGAAATGTATCAATTTTGAATCGTCGGTTCTATTTTCATATTCTTTTACGCTTCATTCTATTTTATTTGTGTCAATAAATTATAACAAGCTGGCCACGGTGGGACACTGAATTTTAAGATAACTCATGGTTATTTCATAATATGTTGAACTAGCCTGTGATTAAACATGGCTCGTAGTTATTCTTATGTGGCAGCTGAATTTTGTTTTCACGTTCAACGAGGTGAAAGAATAGCTCATCAACCAATCTGATGGCTTCACAGTGCTTAATTTTCTCCAGGTCCTTCATCCTTTGAAAAACAACAATTAACGTTAAATAAAAGCATTGAATATTTGGAAAAAAAAATTAAAAAGAATAATGTAATTGTATTTGGGCTAGAAACTAATAACTACCGCACAGAAAATTTGGTAGAAGCAGTGACTACATTTTTTCACAACTACTTACAAGTTCAAGTTACCGTGAGCGATTTGAATAATGTTTATGCAGTTGGAAAGGAGCATAAAAAGCCTATAGTGATAGAATTCACGTCATATTTAAAAAAATTGAGTATTTTGAAATCAGCGCACAAATTAAAGGGAAAAAATATTTTCATCAATCACGATCTTATACCAAAGGAGCGACATGAAAATAGGATATTGAGGAAACAACTAAAACTGGCCAAAGCGGTTGATCCCCAAGCTTACATAAAAAATAATAAATTGCACTCCCAAGGTGAAGTTTACACGGCTGAACATTTCCCAGAAGAAGAGGTAACGCCTATCGAAGCCGTATCAAAAAAGGCATATAGTGCTCCCTCAACACCGATCAGTAGCCGAGAGTATTCAAAAAAAGAAAATATTGATAAAAAAGAAGAGGATTTATTGAATATAGACAAGGAAGAAGTATTCGTAGTAAAAGGAAGTGAATATCATAGAAAAATATTACGTAGTAATTCAAACTGTAATAATAAAGATAATCCATTAGAAAATAAAGATAATAAATTAAGTCAAAGAAATAAATAAAAATATTTATCACTTATCGTATATGTATGTATGTATATATAAATATATATATGTAATGTTTTTCTAATTGCTTATAAAAAGTATCTTGTAACCATTTAGTTATTGATTGTATATATCTAATATTGATTATTCCAAAATTTAAAAATATCTTCCACTACTACGTATTTCTACTTCTTTTGTATCCTTTAAAATGGATAATTACCTAAGAGACTATAATGCAGATATTCCTGAAACAAAAATATGCAAATCAATAGATAGTTATAATAACACAATTAATGCAACAAATTCAAACTTTAAAATTATTCACAATAATATTAGGAGCATATCAAAAAACATAGACGAATACCGAATTTTTCTCAAACAATTTTCGCAATCTTTTGAAATAATAATATTCACTGAAACGTGGAATATTAACTACATTGAACTGTATAAACTACCGGGTTATAACATTTATTACAATGAAAGTAAAGTAAATCAAAACGATGGAGTAATTGTGTACGTTAGAGATTATTTTGAAGTGCAATCAAAGATTATTAAGTTCGAAGAGTTTAATATACTAGAACTAGAAGTAAGATGTTCTACTAAATCTAATATAATTATAACGGCAATATACCGACCCCCATCTACTTGTCTAAATCAGTTTAACGCTAATTTAAAACAATATTCAAATGAGCATAAAATAAAAAAATCGTTAGCACATGTATTAATAGGTGACATCAATATTGATACATGTTCGACTAAAGAAAAGACAGAGGAATATTTAAATAACATATATGAGTATGGTTTTATACCACATATAAATTGCTATACTAGAGTAAAAGATAAACAGGGAACATGTATTGATCATATTATGGTCAAAACGAAGATAAAGAAAATAATACCCATTGTATATGAAACCGATATAACAGACCATTTCACAACAATTCTGTTAATGAAATTAAAAAACCAGCAGTACTTAAGCCCCGAGAAAAACCATTTTAGAACTGTTATAAATTTTGAAACCGTTAAAAGCAAACTGAGTAATGTTGATTGGCATGAATTATATGAGTCCGATGATATACATTTAATAGCATAATTTTTAACTGACTCTATATCGAAGAGTATTAATGAATCAAAAAAGCAAATAATTGTAAAAAGACATGAAAAAAAACGCAAAGAATGGATAACACCTGCTCTAGTAAAATCAATAAACAAAAAAAACCAACTATACCAGATACTCAAAAAAAATCCTGAAGATGAGCATTTGAGGAACAAATACAATACTTACAAAAACAAGCTATATACACTCATCAAAAACCAAAAAAAACCATTCTTCAATTCAGAAATAAAAAAGAATAAAAATGTGAACAAAAATCTATGGACAACTGTAAATGAATTATGCAACTCAAAAAAAGAAAAGAATAAAATAACTTGCATTGAAAATGAAAATGGCGATATGGTAACAAATAAGAAGGACTTAGCCACCGAATTGAATACTTATTTCACTAATATTGGAGAAGAACTTGCAACTAAAATAAAAAAAGCAAAGACAAATTTTAATCATATTACACCTAACAAAAACTCTTTCTTTCTAAACCCTGTTACTACGCAAGACGTGAAAAACTACATATCACAACTAAAAAACAACAAATCCACGGGGCATGACGATATAAAGGGTGAAACTCTAAAGATTATAGTAGAACAAATAGCACAACCTATCTTATCAATAAAACCTTCGAGTATGGAGAATTTCCAAACTTGCTGAAAATTGGTATTATCAAGCCAATATATAAAGCAGGAGATCATAAAGCCTTAGCAAACTATAGACCTATCACGCTTATATCCTTTATTGCAAAAGTTGTAGAGAAACCACTGAATGAGCGATTAGTGAATTTTTTTGACAAATGTAAAACTATATCGCCTCGTCAGTTTGGGTTTAGGAAAAATACTTCCACAGAGCACGCTATTGCACACCTGACAACGCATTTGTATAAGTCATTAAATGAACGTACACCGACAATATGTTTATTTTTAGATTTAACAAAGGCCTTCGACACAGTCGATCATAATATTTTACTACATAAGCTTGAAAAGTACGGTATTAGAGGAATTCCCTTAAATCTTATAAAGAGTTATCTATCTCAACGCAAACAATACGTTCAACTGGAAAATGAAAACAGTGAACCTCTTACTATAAAATATGGAGTACCCCAAGGGACAATACTGGGCCCATTGTTATTTACAATCTATATTAACGATTTATTAACTTTACCTTGCTCAGGAGAAGTTATCAGTTTCGCCGACGACACTGTAATTATTTTCAAATCAACATCTTGGGAGAATTTAAAAAATAAAATTGAAAGTGAAATGAAAATAATTAAAGCCTGGTATGACTCAAATTCACTAACTTTAAACTGTTCAAAAAGTTGTTGGTTACCCTTTACCTCACTAGCAAGAAATATACCACCATATCGTTCAATAAATGTAAATAAAACATCTGAAAACAGCCTTGAAATTGGTATGAAAACTTCTGTTAAATATTTAGGTGTAATAATAGATAGCCATCTGCGCTGGAATGAACATATCAATTACGTCATTAAAAAACTGCGTTACCTGTTACCTAAAATAAAATTTATGAGGGAATACTTGAATCCTGAAAATCTAATGGTAATGTATTATGCACTTGTTCAATCACAGCTGAGTTATGCGATAATAGGTTGGGGAGGAGCAGTAGATAGTGCAATAAAAAATTTAGATACACTACAAAAAAGATTTCTAAAAATAATTATTAACAAAAAACGTAATTACTCGTCAGACCTTCTATTTAAGGATGCCAAGGTAATGGATTTAAGACAACTCTATTGCTTAAGTATCCTAGTTTGTATCAATAAAAATAATTTAAATTATCCAATGCATGCATATAATACACGAAATAAATTGAATTTGACAATGAAACCAAAATCGTTAAAAACCATAGGGCAAAAAAATCATACTTATCTTGTTAGTGTTCTTATTGATATGCTTCCTGCTGGTATTAAATTGTTGAATAATATTAAACATTATAAATGCAAAATTAAACTTTGGATATTAAATACAACTAGGAAAACTTTTCACAATATTGTTAACTTAAAACACATTTTGAAATAACACCACCTTGGTATAGACACTTAGGTACTTATCTCTGGTGATTGATTTATTTAAGTAAAATAGATTATTATTTAATAAAAAGAATATATATTTCATTTTTGTATTGTCTATGTTAAAAGTATTATGCAATATGTTTTGAATTTTTTTATATTTTGTTTATTATTCTAAAAATGACATTATTAATTTTGAGATGTATTTTATCTCAAGAGTTATTATTTATTTGAATTAAAATTATATTTTTCACAAACAAAGTTCATATATGTTTTACATATATGAACTTTCGTGAATTAATTATCTAGTTTATTATAACTATTTTTGTAAATTGTACTGCCGAAAAAAAAAAGCCAGTTTATGTATAATAAACGTTATTATTATTATTATTATATCTGCATTGATACAAACTAAGAAATTATCCAGGCTTGTTAACAAAAAATGAATCTAGAGTCACCGAACATCAACCTGTTCATGAAAGAAACACACGGGTTTTAACCCAAGTGGTTTCAAATCTCATAGATATCGATTCTATCTAAGATTTATCGCGGAATACAAAGATTATTATTTTCTACACTTTTACAGATTAGATAGATATATTTTCAATTCACCATCACCTGAACAGAATAATAAAATATATTTATCCTTCCTATGCGAATATGGAGGAGGAAAAGAATGAGGACAAACTCACAAAAAGATTTGATAAGACTTGTGCATGTGATGCTCATTTATCTAACTTACACGTATAACATCACAATGAGAATATGAAATTAATATTTTACAACGTATTCTTATACGTGAACATTGGTGAAATGTTCTTGTATCCAACTCGTATATTATAACTATAATAGCAAGCATTTTCAAGAGTAATTATTGTATTAAATGTATGAAATAGGAATTATTAGAGATGATCGTATGGAGTTTTGCATGGTGGTATATGTCAAAACACGTCATTCAAGACGTTTAAGAAAACGATTTTAGATATTTCAAAACAGTATGCACAAATACTAATAAAATAATTACACTCTGATTATTAAATCATGATATATTCTAGCAAAAAACACACCTTGAATCTTGAAGATACCTCTTTTGTCTCTAATGAGCCCAATTAGCTCACGGTAATAGTCAACCTCATGGCTCGTGATTAAACATATCCTTCGATTCTTGATTAAATAGGACTGCCTTATTTGAGTGCCAGCTGCTTTACGAAAAAATTCGAAAGAGTTCTCAATCAAGAATTTCCAGCATTGCGAGGTGGATAACTGTTGAGGATTGTATTAGAGAATATAAGAAAAGTATCAACTCTGTCTTGTTTATCTCAATATCTTTTGTCGGTTTGTGTTCGGTGTTTGCCGTCAATATTATCGCTTGGCCTTTTTTTTTATCGAGTGTCATTCATCTGTACACATTGTTTTCGGTTATCTAAATAATTTATCATACAGTTTCAACGAACTACCTCTTATACCAGCATTGTCCAAGGCTTGTAGAAGTCGAATATTGGTTACTGTCTTGTTTTTGGCCAAGTCGATGTAGACTATTTAGACATGATGTCAGTGTGTGTGCGCGTGCGTATGTGCGTATATGCTTAATCCACTGTGGAGACGATTTCTCCGTTCCTATTGGTCGTATGAATTTGTAATTCTGCATAGCGATTTTAAAAAGTGAAACTAGGAACTATATAGTTCTTGGGCGTTGTAGACCTGTTGCAAGTGGAATTTCTAACATCTAAGTTCACTTTTGAATGAAAGTATGGTATTTTATTGAGTCATTAGGACAACCCTGCATTTTAGTCATAAATTAATCACACGTATCGAACTTATCGATTATTTCTGTTTCAATGTCGGTATGTTTTGTTTGTCAACTATAATGAGTGGCAGTTCATAGATACCAAATCTGATAGAAAACTTCAAATCAACACCTGACGTACTACCCTTTTGAGGTCACTTGTTGGCATGAGAAACTTCAGTTGTTTTGGAGATAAATTTTTGTGAGGTGGAGCTGAACCTTACTCAAACATTCACTATTAAAATTTCGCAAGATATATGCAAATATCTTCTTCTTTACTATTGAGAAGCTGTATACTTCAAGTATCCTAGAAGATTCGTAATTTATAGCATTTAAATGCCATGAGCTATCTTTTTCTTTCAACCTAGATCTCCAGAAATTATATAGTACATATAGAAATGAAGTTCAAGCACAGAGAGCACAATTTTTTTTTTGTATTTCACTCCACATAATTGATCACAAACAATATAGTTCATCGGGCATATCAATGGCATATGCTCATTATGCTAACCTCAACAAAAACATCACAAGCTCATAGAAGTCGATGTTGATATATTCATCAAACTTTGACAATATCCAATAAGTTTCCCAGATGGTTTCTTCTCAACTGAGTGAATAACACACACTTTGAGGTGGAAAATACTGATCAGTTGCCTCTATAACCTGTATCTGGGAGAAGATGAAGAATGTGACTCACCAGAAATTGAACATAACATTTCCAAATATCGAGTGTTATTAAATTTCTTGAGCTGTAGGAGATTTTGTATCATGATCATAATCTACGCATTTCCCTCTTATGGTTGTACTTTTTTCATATGATTTATTATTTTGATCACAGTCAGTGGTGTGATGTTGGCAAAGGAGGTGGGAATTGCAATTATTCTTGAAAGATTGGAAAATTAACTTGATTCTGCAATGGGGCAATTACAATTCTTATATTTATCTGTCAAATGAAATTGGGTGATATATACACCCTGCAGCGTCTGAAATTTCAAGATTCAAGAGACTTCAAGATCTATTTTATGTCTTTATTCTGTGATACATTTTGATAATTCATGTGACAGCAGGTTCCAGTACAAAACAAGGTTATATTATAGTGTGAATGATTGCTAAAATTATACACGCATTATGTGGACCATTTGGTTAGAATTTCAATGTAATATAGGATATAATTTAACGTTTTTCATCAGCGATTTCTGAATCATTTCCTAGTCATGTTATGTCCTACAATCATTCGAATTTGACCCGCAGAAGTGTCCGAATGCTTAATGTTAACAAAAGTAAGAGTCACGTGTTTTCTTAAGTTTTCAATCATTTCAGATTCAATTTTATCCTGACCTGAAGATTTTCTATTTCTCAAGCTTTCAATGGCTTTCACCACTTCACTTTGAGGAGTATAGTACAGATATAGATTTTCCTTAGCCTAATGTTGAAATGTCTTATTATGATATATCTTGTTTTATACTAACTAAAACTATGTTACAATATCTCCTGACCATATTCCTTTCGACATTTCATTGACGGTTTGGTATCATTTTCAAAAAAATATGCAGTTGCATTGAATAGCGTGGCGTCGAATAACTCAAATGGAGAATGTTCCCCAATATGCATGATAACTGTAGGGTGTTTGCTCATATGTATTACGGCTCTTAGAAGTCTATCGTGATGTATGTAGCTGGAATGCGAATAAAACAAGAAAAGTGGGCCGCACTACAAGGAATTTAATATGTGCTCCAAATCCAATAAGCATTACTCTGGAAAATAAACCTTGACAAAAATTAACATAAAATTTATGAGATAACGTATCGCAGCACTGCATGAATTGGTATGGGTTAGATGGCATTCGTCCTTCCTGGGAGCATGATTCCTTCCAAATGAAATATCCTTCATTAATGCTGATAAATAATTTGAGATATAATCATGTGTTATAACTGTCAGATATCAGTTTGATTCCCGTTGGTTGACAGTACTCAGAACCCATTTACAAAAACATATTCCGAACAAAATAAAATCTCATCATATTCTGATGTTGATCTTATAAGGTCATCTCGCAACTCTTTTTATCTGAATGAGTCGAGTTTCGTGCCCGTTTTTACAATTCGAGTTCATTCAATTAAGATCTAACATTTCAGCAGCATTAACGATTTGCAAAATGTACGCACTTAAGGGGAGTCAGCGCATGAGATCTTCGAATCATTGCATTGTATAATCAATTACTCTCTTAATGGGACGTGTAAGTTCCGGTAGATGGCGTTGTGGAGCACTTGATTCTCTCAAATCTCCAAATGGAGGTTCTATCCCTATGGCCGAGTTTAGCGAATAGTGACATTGTTAACAGAGTTTGTGAAAGAACATGTTCCATGTTCAATTATGTGACAAGACAAGACAAATCTTCTTCAGAAGTTAGTTTGCTGGTCATGTCAAGTACCGATTTTGCTGCCGTTATGTCGTAGATCTCCGTAGAGGTTCTACCGCGACTTTCTCGGTTTTTGATTGTAAGTCCCTGAAATATGGATATCTGTTGATGTCTTTTATTCTATCATTCGGAAACTCCTGCTGAGCAGACTTGATACAAATGAATTAATAAAACAATACCACTATCTTCATACGTTCTCCAATGCTTCTTTGGCAGCTTTGAGTTTCTTATTCTTGGCAGCTACAGTAGATCTAAGATACCGATTTATATTGGCTGAATCTCTCTGGGCCGAATCAATATCTGTGATTTGATAAAATTTCGGTTCAACACAACACCAAGGACCTGCATCAACTAGAAAATTCTTCATCCAGAACGTCCAGTGTCCAAAACTAGTAACACCGAGGTGCTTTGAATCGGCTAATCCTGCAACGGAAATAGACATCGTTGTGTACTTTTTCCTTGTAGCTTCTTCAAACTCTTCTCCCATAGCTCTAAGCTTAATCGCGATTTTTTCCACAGCAGCCATTTTTGTCTACAATTTTCGGATAATATATAATGCAGATTCAGTAGGACAGATCTGGGCCAATATAACCTGTTAGCAGCGTTCACGCGTAGAGGGACCACGTTCAATTTTCATAATATGATATCATATCTGCTCACAAAATCATAGCAAATATCCTATCAAAACTAGATGAATATTCGGGACAAATCACACTGCAACAAAAGAAAGCGAAAGCTAAAAAGCACCAGTTATAGCCGAAAGAGATTCTCACACTCCAGGTTTAGATTATGGAGAAACGTTTTCTCCTGTAGTTCGCTACAGCTCTATCAGTCTTTTATCGGCTCTGGCTGGAAAGTACGACTAGGAAATCGTTTGGATCTATGTTGTTACAGCGCCTTTAGTAACGGCCGCGAAATGAAAAGTCAATTTGACGTTTCAAAATCTTCACACAGGCATTTCGAAATCACGATGACGTCCATTTCTATACAAACGTTATTATATTCAGAAAATTATAATTTATTTAGGATAGATATCAACGCTGATTGTACAGTTAGTATTATTGTTGATATGAATTCCGGACATTGTGTAACGTGTAAATTCCACTTAACGGCTTAGAAATGGCCGCTGTACTACAATCGGTTAACTCCTCTGACGTCAGCTATGCTAGACCGTATATCCTCCGAGTCATGTATATTCAGTGTCAGATTCTATAGTTACCGCTTCTATTTCGAGGTTGTTCTGTGAGACATCGAAGCACCGGAAAAAACCGAGAAAATGGCGTACTTCTTGACAAATCGTCCAAGTGTTTCTAGGTTATTTCAACAGGGAGGTGATACCAAAGTTATATTTGGAAGCAAATTCTGGGAATATTCTTTCGTTGAAAGCAAAGGCATCAGTTACCAATTTGGACTGAAGTAATTGGTATGATTTGGGTAATAGATGCACCTTAGGGGATTAAAACTTAGTTTCAACGTGACTGGTTTTGGACGTGAGTGATGTTTGTTTCATTGAAATGAAAAACCCTATCGTGATAGAGGTGAATATCTGTGTAATTCCATTGATTTCTTCAATAACTTCAAGAATTATTTTGCCTTCACAGGTGATATCTGACAGGACATAGGTTAGTCCTAATTTGTTCAACAATCGTTATGTATTCTGTTCATGTCTGTCTTCTGAGGACAATAGAGCAATAGAGGTTTGAAGATTTCGTGATTTCAGGGTTTTTTTGTTTATGTTGTGGAAAATTCAACAAGTGTACGAGTTCTGAGGTTGCCTTGATTCAGAAGTTGCTGTTTGACTTGTGATGTACAATCGTGGAAACTGTAATAGAATTGTGGCAGGAATCCATACATCAAGTAGGAAGTACCAATCTATAATCGAGCAAATATAACATCTTACCCAGCTGTCACCAGGTCAGGCTACCAGACTTTTGGTTTATGTAACATTTGAAATAATCATTTGAGTACCGTAATATGGGGTAACTTGGCCACCCCGGGGTAACTTGGTCACCTATAATTTAATTTTTGTTTCGGTTAATACTTTTCCTCCTGTTCTTTTTTAGTTGGATTTTCAGGTGCCCATCTTTTATTCCAGGTAACTAGTAACTAAAAATGGTGAGAAACTACCAGAGAACACCCGGGGCAAAGCCCTACCAAGACTACTCAGAAGAGAACATGCAAAAAGCCGTACAAGCTGTTAAGGAGGGGATGTCAGAAAAATTAGCTGCGCAAACGTATCAGGTACCTCGGACAACTTTGGGTCGTAAGATTCTTGGCAAAAATTCTGGAGCAGTGGGCCGCCCAAGAGTCCTTTCATCCGAGGAAGAACGCAGTATATGTGAGACCCTCGGAGTTGTGGCTGATTGGGGTTTCCCGTTAACCAGGCTGGATGTGAGGACGGTCATCGCAAAATACCTAGACAAACAAGGGAAAACAGTCACGATCTTCAAAAACAACACTCCAGGAGAAGATTTTCTTGATGCATTCATCCAGAGAAACAGGTTGTCCATTCGCCTAGCCTCGAACATAAAAAGGTCCAGATCATCCGTCGACCGTGAAGACATTTTAAATTTTTTCACCAATATCAATGAAGCCCTGAACGATGCAGATGATTTCAATATCTACAATTATGACGAGACAAATGTCACAGATGATCCTGGAGCAAAAAAAGTGGTGGTCCCCAGAAACACAAAAAGCGTTGAAAGGGTACAGAACCACTCTCGCACCTCTATTAGCATTATGGTGTGCGGAAATGCAAAGGGGAATCTACTGCCTCCCATGGTCGTTTATAAATCTGGAAATTTATATGAAAACTGGACAGAAGGCGGCCCTCCTGGAACGAAATATGCCAGTAGCTCCTCCGGTTGGTTTGATATGAACCTGTTCGAGACATGGTTTTTCAAAATCCTCCTCCCGCACATAACGGAAACACGAAAACCTGGTGCTACAACTATTGTTGTAGGTGATAATCTCGCCAGCCACTTTTCACCTGCAGTTATTCAGTCCTGTAAGGAGCATGGTATTTATATAACTCCATTTCCTGCAAATGCCACCCATCTAATGCAGCCACTTGATGTAGCTGTATTTGGACGCATGAAAAAGTGCTGGAGAAAGATTTTAGACAACTGGAGAAAGGAAAGCCGATATCCAGGAAATCTTCCCAAAGAGCAGTTTCCCAATTTGCTTTCTAGGTTATGGAAAGCCATATCTGAGAGTGTCAGCCAAAATTTGATATCTGGATTTCGAGCCACTGGGCTTTATCCACCTAATGCAAACGAGGTTCTGAAAAGAATTCCAGATGGATTAACACCAGACGATCGAGACACCATTGGAAGATCTCTTGATGCATCATTGATTGATCTTCTGAAAGAACACAGAGGAATTAGCATTGAAGCAAATCCGAAGAAAAAAAGGGGCAAGAAACTTCAGCCTGGTAAAAATTTGGCAACAGATGAAGATGATAACCTGGCTCCCACAGATGAACCAATTGTAACTGCATCGAAGCCATTAGCTGGCCCAGGATCGTCTGGTATAGTCGGAAAGAACAAAAATAAGAAGAAATCTCGTCCAATTCAGCCTAGGCAAAAAAGTGAGAGACAAAAGAAAAGTGAAACAGATGCAAAGTATGGCCTTTGTTTTTGTAACTGGAAAGACTTTCTTGGCGAACAAGAATGGATCAAATGTATTCAGTGCCTTAAATGGATATGTGGCCTATGCAACAACGGAAGTAAAGATCCTTATTTCAAATGCGATTACTGTGACGATTCTGATGCAGAGCCGTTGGAATGTCAAGACGATTCTGACGCCGACAAAGATTTTACACCCCAGTGAATGAGCTAAGATTTAGTTGGAGTTACGAGTTTAGATTTTCTTTTACATTTTATGTTGTTTCTGTACCTCTAAGTTTGATATTTTTGTAAATAAAATATTTCTGGGAAATTTTTGTCGTTATTTTTGTGTTATTTATGAAATTTTCGAACTGAAATAAGTAGCTACGGGTTCGTTTTATCAATTTCCAAACGAATTCGGGGTAACTTGGCCATGCAAACCATTAAAAACGTTCATTTCATTGAAATTAGCAAAAGTGACCAAGTTGCCCCAAACCCGGGGTAACTTGGACACCCCACATATATTTATTTTTTTCTTATATTAAACAAAAACATTACTTTTTACGAACTTCAGCTCTTTCATTAAGTTGAAGTTGGTTTGGGGAAAAAATTAGGTCCACATGCGTCAAAATATAATGGAGATATTTTGAAAAAAGTCTGAAAAGAGTGATCAAGTTGCCCCGTTTTACGGTACTTGTTTATGTGTAAGTTTAACTGTTCACTTTGATTTAAGCAATTTAACTTCATCCATATTTCAATTCATTCACTTCATAACTCATGAATATTAAGTTCTGTTATAAATTGTAACAACAATAGTAATTCAATTACCAGTAAATTTCAATCATTCTGGGTACAGGTCTTCTATTTTTTGTATACTTTCAGGGTAATTTAACCTGGGGCCTTTAGTGTTCGAATCCCCTAGTTACATACATAATTTAATGGTTGGTTAAAAATAATCTGGTGCCCAAATTTTAACATATAAAATATAACTCACGACCGTCTTCACTGTAGCTGTCGGAAACCAAGCGATAAAATAGAACTTATAGTTTATCCACATGTAAGAGTAATTTGTACCCTTACGATTGAAGCAATTGAATCTAATGTTTCCGTATAATGACCACTAATTCTGGACATATTGGAGATTCCTGCAACAGAGCCAATATTTGAACTACTTTTTGATCCGTGACCAGAAATTAAACTCGAAATTTTCTAGACTTTTCAGGTGCTAAACACCCGAAAGCAGAATCGACATTATCACAAATTGGAAAAATGTTCCTCGTGAATGTCAGTACGAAATTTCATAGAGACTCGATTCCAATAGAAACGCTCAGGAAGTAAATCCGAATATTTTGAATTTTTTATGAATTTTTCGCGCAATATGTAACGCAAGCTGCCTCGGAGATACTTTTTCTCTCGATTGCTGAAGAGTCGTTCCGCGTTCAACTATATTCGAACTTTGATTATTCTCATTTCATCTCACGTATAATGGAAAAATACGGGTATTTCCTCAAGAAACATATATAGAATAACCTCAACTAAGTCATAGTATCAATACATGTTTCAGCATTTTGTATAAGCTGATTTCGTAATGAGAATACCACAAGAAGATTCGATATCATTCGAATTTAATGTGTAATCCCACCGACTCCGACAAGCTGGGAATTCATAACAGTTTATAAGGAATTACAGGAGAAATGTTTCTGCATGGGCCGACGGCATTCCAGAAAAGGAAAGTCAGAGGGAAGGAAAAACTTCACGAAGTCGCATTTAACTTTTGCGTTAATCTTGAGGTATTATCTCCAGCCTTCTTGAATGCGTAAAATTCAGAAAGTAGGAAGGATATTGAAGTGAATAATCCTAGCTTGCTGAACTAAAAGTTTTTATTAAAGTCTAGACTGTGTCGTATCCTGTTTGCAAACCATCGTTCAGTTACAGTTAACATTGTGTTCCCAAATAACTGCTGTTTGTTTCATTGAACTATTCACCCACTATATTGGTTCTTCTCATGACTATATGTGAGGAAAATCAATTTCCTTATGACCCCATATATTCAGTATTGAGTATAAAAATATGAAATCTGGAAGTGTCGTCCCAGGCTCACTAGAATTTCTGAGCAAAATTCTGAAAAAAGGAAGAATATTGAAGTGAACAATCCTAGCTTGTTGAACTAAAAGTTTTCATCGAAGTCTAGACTGTGTCGTCTCCTGTTTGCAAACCATCTTTCAGTTACAGTTAACTCTGAAGGAAACATTCTATTCCCAAATAACTGCTGTATATTTCATTAAACTATATACCTATTATATTGATACTTCTCATGACTATATATGAGAAAAGCTATCTGCATATAACTCCATGTATTCAGTATAGAGAATGAAAATATGAATTATGGAAGTGTCGTCCCAGTCTCACCAAAATGTCTGATTCAGTGACAGAAGCATGTTCTGGATATATTTGTAGACCCTGTCAATCAATCAAAACAAGTACACAGCACTGAGACAGCTTGATTGGGTCCATTGTGCGCCCATAGATATGAGACCCAATTCCGCAGGCTCAAATAGCGCCGAAGTCCACAGGAAGCATGTATACGCTGCCGAGGTGTCGTAGCCGAAGTGGAATTAGTGCTGGAGATTCTACCAGGATATGTGAGGCAGTTATGTCCCCCTCCACTACATCCTGAATTGTCAAAAATGTTCATTAAGTGTAGATGTTTATTCAGGTGACAGTGTCCTATGCGGAGTCCTGTCGCCAGTGCTAAGCCTCTCCGCTCATAGAGAAGAGAATTTTCGAGCATTTGGGCGATGTGAACTCTTGCCTGACTCATACTGATGGCACTGCGTCAAACTGAGTGCTACTGTCTATTCAGTAGCTCTATTAGGGCATGGACCTCGGTCGTCGATGAGATTCTGATGGCTGAATCGAGGCCAAGGGTGAAACAGATTGGGCGGGTATCCACAACAACTAAAGCCCAAAACAAGTTCAGTATATGGGTGGGAAGTGCGCCCAGGGTTGTTCGGCTACCAGTTGGAAAATACAGCCGCCTACCCCGATAGTTTAATCTCAGGTTTTGCAGCTCACAAGTCCAGATTACACAAACCTCGGCCTGAAAAACGGTTACGTGATCACCTAGGGAAACTGAAAGCTCTCTTCTGGGTGTGAACAAGTAGACTCCGGCTCCACGAGAGTCGCCAGTCTTGGACCCATCCGAAAACCACATGTGTGGTCCAGGGACAATATTCTCCCTGTCCGTCCTCTGGGTTATATGAGGACGTCTAGTGGTAGACCTCGTCACGTAGACGAATACTAGTGCAAAGGCGGAAATGATGTGATATGCACGAACTAATATGCTAATATGACATAAGAAGCGCAGGCGTCTTTCGGTTAACTGTATGGATTTAATTATTATCTCAAGCTCTACTCATGTGATTATATGATCAGAATTCCAGGATAATAATTTGTGTACTATTGCAGGATGATCAAGTATAATGACAGGTTATCCTGGTTCAATTCAATTGAACTTAAGACATTGTAAATTTGTTGAGAACTGAATTATCTGAATTATCTTAATGTATTATCTTAATATTTTTGAATGAGCTGAATGGGAAAATGTTTGAAATGTTGAAGCAATGAGCTGAAGAACTATTCGGAACAAGAGAATTGAAGAGTTTACTACTTTACTCATCAATTGATGGTTTTTCCTCAAACGAGAATGTAACAAGGTAGACTCCAATAGATGATGCTTATAACAAAGTCACCAATTTGGAACAGTTAATAGTTATTTCTGATTCGATTTTTTTCTAATTTTTCAAATCACTTTCGATTTTCGAGTTGTGCGCATTTTTCTATTTCTCCTAACAGGAGTTAGCGTTATTCTTTCTTGCCAGATGTATGGGCTGTATGGTTGTGAACAAAAACTGCTAACAACTCTCAGATTTCTCGAGAAAAATTAATTCTTTTTGCCTACGTCGTTGGAATTTGGTGTGTGTTCAACATAATTCAGCAAGTCTCACATGTATATATAACAGTTACGTTAACGATTTGATTATTCGTCAATGGGGAAGAACAGATGTTTTCAAAAATACCATAAATGCATAAAATGTGGAACCTATTTTTCCATCAACATAAACATCCCAACGAGTGTAGGTCATTATGTTTCCCAAATCATTTCTATCTTGCTCAGTTCTCAAGGTATGTAAGTGTTTTGGTTATCGGTGGTTCTGATATCGATTGTGGGAGGTAAATATAATTTGAAGATTTTTATGATTGATCAGGAAAACCAGAACATTCAAACTGATAATTGAAGTTGAAGTTTCAAAGATTGGTTAGAAATGCTACGTTCCCTTTCTAACCACAATAGTTACGGTAATACGGTGATACAGATAATTTTATAACATTACTATACATTCCGGAGACCTCAAAGGAGATTAATAAATGTTTAAAAAAGCATGGTATACCTACTACTACCTGTATTGGGAAGTATTTTTCACATCTGAAACCTTCAATACCTAGAGATAAACAAGCCCACACAGTATACAAATGAAATTGTTCAGATTGCGATGGGACTTATACAGGAATCTCTGAACAATATTCAAAAAAAAAGATCTAAGACCTCAAGTATAGTACAAGAAACAAAAACTTGGAAAACTTCACCGCCCTTGTCAAAGACTGCTTTGATTATAACCCTCAATTTGATCACAAAAATTTTAATATTACAAGTAAGGAAACCAGTTATTATAAAAGATCCATTCTGGAGATGATTCACATAAAACACCAAGTCTGTGAATCATAGAACAGATATTCAATCATTAAGTCAGATTCATACTAATTTAATTAATTAAAACCCTTGCAAATTTCTACATGCTTCTTTATAATGTTAAAAGTATATTTTAGGTAGAATACTCGGATAGCAATATTTCTAAAAAGGTCTGACAACCTTTTTCTATTACCTCATAAATTTTCAATATCTGGTCCTTCAGTCGTATCACGAACTGTGATTTGATATGACTTCTAACTTGTAAAAAAATTGCTAAGCAAAGAATTCTTGATTCATATACTTAAAACATTAATGTGTTTCAATTTCGATTACTCGGGTTTTAGTTCGTTTCGGAAACGAGGGCATTTTTTAATTGGAAGAAAAGCGATGAGGTCACCTTTTAATGATACAATTGGTTTTAAGAAATCACGTTTCAGACATTGATACGTCTTCTGATAATGGTCGTGACTCCGAAATGTACAAAAAGACGGAAATAATAAGCATATGTGTTAATGGGACCTATTTTCCGAGAATTTATATATAACACATAATAAACTATGAAAGATTTCACAACTGCGGATATACTATGAAACTTGTTCCCTGAAAGTATTGTTGAAGTACTGAACCTTTATCATCAGAGGAATACTAGAATGGAAAACAAAATATGCCTGTTTGTACTATTTGCAATCAGCAATGCAAAGGAATAATCCTCAGTTGGAGTTGGAGATGAATCAGAATTCAATGAATTGTTTTCCCGCTTATACATTCACATACCTTCTAGACTAGCCACATGTTTGTTAGTACTACGTTTTAAAAGTGCTAAGCTTCCATAAGAAATGAGGTAGAAGACATGTATTGGAAATATGTTCTCCTATTGCCGAATATGCACTATCAATTTTTTAGGTAAGCAAAAAGTTCTTTATACTGAGTTACAATATTGCTTCTAGTTTCACAAACATAGATAGCATTTTGAACATGACTCACAATAAATTTTGTAAATTCTGAATTCGTCGCAGTCTGAAACTTAATAATTTGTTCTCTAAATTGACATTATATTCGCTTTCTATCATTTGTGTCTCTAGTGTAGTGACAATTACACTATAATTACTTCCTCAGTTGGAATATTTTGTAATCTACTCCCAGTTACTTATTCACATGTTCATCCCCATTCATTTCTACGTTGATTAATGGAATGAAATTTGTGGATTGCAGCCTTTATATTATATTCACTTATTTTTCCAAATCGAAAATTAATAATTTCCAATTCCACCTACATTCTTAATTCATCCCACAGAAGGAATTTGTGAAACTGGAAACTGTTTAGATTACAAATATAAGTTCACAATGTTTCCAGAAGCTTCCACGTGTTGACTATTGGTGGTAATGAGGTGAATGCAGCTGCAGTAATTGGAAAGCGTCGTATCTCCTACTGAACTCATTTCACAAAGACATAACGTAATGCAATCTGCACCGATACAGTTTCTAATGCGGCATTTCTACTATAACTTAATAAACAGGATTAGAGTAGCCGGATATGCATTTATATTCATGTCGATTCACGGCTTCGTGAAGATGAAATTTGATAAGGTTCACGATAATAATATGTATCAAATGGTATTTGAGAATACGGAATCTCTATCGTTGAGCGAATTGAAAATCTATTAAGGCCACAATTCCCTAACGAAAGTTGATCTTCATATTCCACGAAAAGGATGTATTCCGAATGCACGTTCCATTATTTATTTTACCGTAGTAGCTTGACCCATACGTTTCGCAACAAGCATCTATTTTACTCAGCTTAAACTATACTTGCTGCTCAGTTAACCAGTCTCAGGTGGCGCATCCACCAAATTGGCGTTCAATCAGACATTATAGTTGTTTCAATAGAAATAACACTTTTGAAACCAATTGAATCAAGGAATATTTTGGATGAAAGCCACTAGACTACTTTTTTGACACACCTATTTGTGTGAACTTAAAATTTTCCGATAGGTAGCTTGAATTGTCAATTTTGTAACAATCAACTTTTTTCCCAACCGGGTGAATTCTTTTTCCAGAAACCATTCAATATCTGTTGGACGTCAGTATGCAAGATGAGAACGTAGATTTCCAATTTCAACAATATTTTTGCGTTCAATTAACTATCATTGTGGCATGTGCTGTTCTGCATAACATTGGTATCAATAAAAATGAAGAGCTGCCTCAAAATGAGTTGTTTATAGTGGAAAACATATCGGGAGACCCGGTGGCAGCTCCTCGAAGGAGGCTAAGGAGGCTCAGGCTCCTCACCAATTTATCTTGTTGATCATTATTCATTTTATTTCCTGTTTCTCTAATAATTTTTTGAATTTCACAATCAATTCCCCGTTCTCAGTAGTTATTTTTAATCTGGCAACAGTGCCCTGAGGCTAGACTCTATAGAGTGTATTTCAAACCTTAAACAGTAAACACCTGTTGCTCAATACAGTTGCCGTTTTTCCGACCACTCCAATTGCTAAATACCGTAGAACATATCTAAAATGGCAACACCCTAAGTAGGCTAGCCTGCCGCCGGCAAAGAGTTTTCTTTTTGGCCGCCGGCCTTTCAGATCAGTACGCTCGGTGGTATGGAATACGACACATGCGTGTTGCATCGGTATTTGTTTTATGACGCCTTCACCGGATTTGGAAGAATTAGTGATGTCAGGTAAGTCTCAAAATCGATCGTTTAATTATAAAATATATTTATGGTTAACGGGATCTGCGTAATGGCAGACATTTAAACGGTTTTCAAACAAAAATAAAATCAGTTTCACCTCAGGCTATTTTCACCCATTGTTACGCTCACAACATGAATTTGGTTTCAAGTAATGCATGTAGTTCCATTAAGAAAGTTAGAACTTCTTTTCCAACTTATCGTCATTTTCAAATTTTTTCAGCAAATCCACCGAACGAACTGAAGTTTTAAATAACATAGTAGGAAACAGAATTCCCTGTAATGTTCCTACTCGATGGAATTTACATTACGTGCAGTGCTTACCATCCATGAAAATAAAGACAAATTAATTGGAACATTTGATTTTATATTAAACAGTGATGACTTTTCATTAGATCAGGTTTCATTAAATGCTGCTGTTGGTTAAAAATCTTATTTAGAAAATGAAGAATTTTTGTTTATTCTTGATACTTTTGAATTAATATTTAAACAAACTGTTCTCATTTTTCAAATTTTACAACATAAATTCACTGATATAATTTATTCAAGAGATCTTTTGAAACATCTCATTGATAAAATTTCAAGTTTCCTTAATACAGAATTTCATTTTAATATTTTATTTGAAAATTTTTCAACGGATGAGGCTCCTCCCGCGAAAAGGAGGAAAACATATAATTTGGTAGACAAGAAAATACATTATAAAAACAACTTTTTCATGAAATTACAGATACTATTAGAGGTCAAATTGAGATTCGATTTCCCGATTTACATGAATTGAAGTTTTTCGACTTGACGAATAGAAGATTTTTCGAATCTTTTTCAAAAGAGTTTCCCAATACAGTTTGCCGATATGACATGGGAGATAGGCAATGATTTGCAAAAAGTTTTACCTAAGTTTTATAAACTACTTTGTTTGACAGTCACCATTCCTGTCAAGTCGGCATTGGTGAAAAGATCAGTTTCTACTCTCAAACGAATTTAAACTTACATGCGAAATGCAGTGGGCCAAAATCGTTTATACAATGTTAGTTTAATATCTATGGAAAAAGATTTAGTAAAACACTCAAAACATAATGATACATTTTATGGTAATATCATTGATCATTTTTCGCAAACTAAAGACTTCAGGATATAAAAGAAGTTAGTAAAATTAATAAAAAAACTAAATATGAAAAATTAAAAAAAAGAAAAAATATTAAAAATCCAAATAAAATAAAAAACAAAAAACGAACAAAAAAAATGTTTTGCCAAGAGAAACTCTATACCTCCACGTTGGTTCTTGCTGGGCAACAATTAATTTTGTCACTGAAGTAGCTGGTACGGTCGCTGTGCAAAGGTTAAATTAATTGGCTGAATAGAGTATATTTTTACAAAAACGTTTCATGTCCACCCTCTTCTCTTGAAAAGTTCACGAGCCGCCACTGGGTAGACCCCATTGAATTGTGAGATGTCAATAATGCCAGAGAAGCAATGTTGTTCAACTATTTCCCAATGATACTTCAACAAAAATGTTTATTCATTTTCCCACATTAAATGAAATATACATACTTTTCAAAGTTATTTTATTCCCAATAGAATTGGAGGAAAACTGAACATATTACAGGGATATGAACTCCAGTGCAACAAGAAACTATTTGAAATATTATGTTTCTCTATGAAAAATGATTTGAAGTCTTTATTGTGTAATGATGTAATTAATTTTTCAGTATCTGTTCTTAGGATCACAGAAGACTAATTTGTTGTTAGCATTATCTAAAATGCATCTATATTAGATATTATACAATCTATTCTGAAATATTAAGAGACCAACGGCCAATCAGAAGTACCTCCTGGAACATCAGCATTGCCAACACTAACAAAATATCGCTAGCTGACGGTTTCCTAGGTTAGAGTCAAATATTCGATGGAGAAACGGAAGTGTCCCTAGCTATAACTTCAACCAACAGTAAAGTTAATAATGATTCTTGACCCAGATATGAATTATATATGAATTCACGGGAAATGGGTTAAACTAACACACATGCTTATTATTTTCTCCTCTATGTACGTTTTGGTCCCACGACCATCATCTCAAACGCAATTTCTTGAAAATAATTGTATCAACACAAATCATTCTTATCGCACCAATTTCAATTGGAAATGCCCTCGTCGCCGAAACGATCAGAAACACGTATAATCGGAATTAAGTAACACATTTACGTCTTGAGTATATGAATATGTATCAAGAATTCACTGCTCAGCAATTTCCTTATATTATACGAACACATGTCGAACAAAGTCTGTATATGACTAAAACCAACAAATATAACCCTTAAGGAAATTCTACTGCCCTAGCTGAACAATGTTTTGATTATAACCATCAATTCAATTACAAAAATGTTAATATTTCAACTTAGGAAACCTATTATCATGAAAGATCCATTCTGGAGATGATTCACTTGAAACGTGATTCCAAGTCTGTAAGTCATAGAACAGACATTCAATCATTAGGTTCGGTTTATACTGATTTGATTAATTAAAACCCTTTCAAATTCCTACATGAGTACTTATAAAGCTGAAAGTATATTTCAGGTAGAATGCTCGAATAGAAATATTCCCAATAAGGATTAACAACCTTTTTCTATTACCTCATAAATCTTCAACATCTGGTCTATAAGGTTCCCGGTTAAAAAAAATTAAATAGTCAGTTTTAATCGTTTAATTGCCCATCTAGCTCGTTATGGAAATATCTCGGGGTCTATCGTAATGAAAAGTACCCTTCTATTCCTGATTGACAGTTATACCAGAAGCGCCAACAGCTTTACTTATAAGATAAGAAAAACAACCTCAATCCAGGATCTCCGGCATTACGATGATGTTAGATAGATGTTGTTAAATAGAGAAAATAAAAATCTCCTTCACCAATAGAATGATTAATAACAAAATTAAATAAAATTAAAGTTGAGATGAACGATGAATAATAACAAAAGTGAAATTTGACTGATGAACAAATTAAATTTAGATATATTAATAATTAAAATGCAATAATTTGTGAGGATCAGCAAAATAGATAAGTCTGGAAATTTAATTAATTCTGCAAAAAATTTCACCCTCCTTTGTATTTTTTGTAGCTTGTGAACTACACACTACAAAGCTCAGCCCGGTAATTCAGTATTCACGAACGGGAAAAAGGAAAGGAACATCTTAGCCGTTCAACCCTGAAAATAATACGATACGGAACAGAAATGACCCAAATGCAAAGCGTGGGAAACACACACAGCTAAACAACAAATCAACATCGCCACTGTATGCGTTACCTTTAACAAATCCAATGAGTAAAAGACAACAATAACGAATGACAAGAAGTCACCAATACTGAGCAAAAAACATCAGGAAGTAGAATTCGAAACAAACAATCGAATCCCGACTTGCTGTGATAAATAATATATCAATTCGTTAGGGTTAAAATAGTTATAGTCAGATAATCAAAGAATTGAATAGATAATTTAAATTAAGATAATAATATTTCACAATAACGTTTTAGATAATTTGAAATTTAGATAACAGATTCATGGATTAATTACGATAATAGATATTACAACAGTTTTTAAAAGAGTTAAACAACTCAATTGATTCATGAAGGCAGAAGACAACATAATAATCTAAAATCAATTGAACGGACTAATGAAGGATAAAGGCAACGTTAATAATCTGGTACAATAGCGTTGTTCAACTTGGAAATACAAATCCAAGATCAGATAATACTCGGTATCAGGTAATTGAAAATCAGATGTTATCAATTATCACAAGTTACAAACCAAATATTTCGAAGAAGTTATATGAAACAATTGAAATTCGAAGAAGAAAGGTGAATAAATGTCAAGATAAATTACTCGTTAAATCAAGAATCAGAACCTCAATCCTATAAACTGTAAAGAGGATTTGAACAATTTTACAATTCCAGCCTGATAAAAAAAACGATACTTATTCTGCAACTCGACCATTAAGTGGGATCAAAGTCAAGATTGCTCCCTCAACACGCATCTCTGGCTACAAAGAATAACCTTCCTCGACCACGAGGAGCACAAATTCCAGGTTGGAAAAGATATTATGAAATTACGAAGCTGGTCTGATATCTGATTAGAGTATAATTAATTCAAAGATGATGAAACTGAAATATGAAGTTCAGTTGAAGCAAGATGAGAGTGAAAATGAGATGAATGATCGTGGTGAGACTAAACGCAGGCATGTCGTTCATTAACAGTAAATTTTCAAAAATATATATTCAATCGACAAGTCTATATCAAAACGAACTCAATTATGATAATATTCAGAAGACTATAAAGTTGTCATTGACTAGATTTTGGCCGATACATAAAAATGCCCAAAATAGCAGAAAATTATTAGATGCCACATTCCTGCTTCAACCTTCCCACACACAATGACGAATCGATCTCCCTACCTAAGAATCATCAATCCTGACAGGATGAAACCTTCCGTGAATTTATGTAAAATGATAGCATACCGCGATGACTGTACAGTTGCAGCTATCATAACATAGATGCCAGGGCCTGACGCATATTTACTTATTCATCCAAATTAATTATCAATTCAAAGAATATTGAAATTACAGGTTCGAAAGTGGATACTTGAGCATTATATTTTTTGGTTTCAGTCGTATACATTGTTTGACATGAGTTCGTATATTATACGAAAATTGCTAAGCAGTGGATTCTTGATACATATCCATATACTTAAAACATTAATGTGTTACAATTTCGATTATTCGAGTTTCTGTTCGTTTCGGTTTATTTGAAATTGGTGCGATAAGGATTCTTTGTACTGATACAATTAGTACGTAAAGACGAAAATTATAAGCATATGTGTTAGTGTGACCCAATAGTTAAGCTTCATCTACAGTCGACTAACAACGAGTTATAACCGAGCATTGAAAAACCGACCCTTAGATAGCTAAAGCCTGTTCACTACAAGAAATAATTTACGCCACAGCATCATGTATGCAGTATTGCTAGGTTAGCCAGATTTCCAATGTTTCTGAATACAACTAACCTGTTCCTCCCTAAAGATGACTTTGGTAATATAAAAGACGAGGTAACTTGAAAGTTTCTATCCCCAGCTTTATCTGTACTATTAGAATTATTTTTTAGTCATGCTTGACTGCACTTTATCGTTTTAACGAATATTTCGATTTCATTCAAAAGGGAAACCTACATTTACGATTATTTTTTTTGCACCTACCCGTTTTCGGCATTCTTGACCTGACTTGAAGTGTCTCATTTTCAAAACGGGTTTGTTTAACAAAGATCAACTGTAACTGAAGAAGTTGATGTTTACTCCAGAGATAACCGGAAGTGTCGTAAGCTTGAGCAAATAATCGATGATGCTTATTGGAAAATTTTCGTAATGGTATCATCAGAACTCAAAATACTTCTAACGTGAGGTTTAGACGGAACATTCTGTCTACTATTTTCAAACTTCATAGTTACAAAATATATATAGTCGGGTCAAATTAGACGTTAAAAATGTGAAAGCTCGGAATTTTTTCCAAACAGACCAATCTACTTATTTTTTTTTGCAAATCGTTCCTGGACGGATACTGAACGATATTGAACTTTAAGATCTAGTCGCTCCACCATTTTTCTCCTGTTAAACCGGAAATTGGCCAATTTTCATGGGAAAATTTATTGTGAAATTTGTAAAATTGGTAATTATCGCCAAAATAGGCTGGAAAACTCCACTCGGGGGGTTTTCGGGGTCGCTGATCACGATTTCGAAGTAAGATTTACCATTTTCGACCGCAGCATCTAGAAATTGGCCAATTATATGTCTGAAAAATAGCCAAATTTAATAATTCCGTATATTTTGTTGAAATTGACTGAAACATTTCATTCGGAGGTTTTCGAGGTCGCTGAACACGATTCCGAAGTCAGATATATCATTTTCCACCGCAGTAGCTAGAAATTGGCCAATTTTATGTCAGAAAAATTGATCAATTAGATAATTTCGTGATTTTTGTTGAAATTGGCACTGCTATCAAAAGTCAGGGAATTTATCCGTGACTGTGAATCATTTGTTCCATATCCAATATCAAATGACTTCCGAGTGAAATTTTCTAGCCATTTTTGGGACATAAAGTTGGCCAATTTCTAGCTACCGCGGTGGAAAATGGTAAATCTAACTTCGAAATCGTGATCAGCGACCTCGAAAACCTCAGAGTGGAATGTTTTAGTCAGTTTCAACAAAAACTGCGAAATTATTAAATTTGACCATTTTTGGGACATAAAGTAGGCCAATTTCTAGCTACCGCGGTGGAAAATGGTAAATCTAACGACCCCGAAAACCCCCGAGTAGAGTTTTCCAGCCAATTTTGGCAATACTTACCAATTTTACAAATCTTACAATAAATTTTCCCATGAAAATTGGCAAATTTCCGGTTTAACAGGTGAAAAACGATCGAGCGACTAGATCTTAAAGTTCGATATCGTTCAGTTTCCATCCAGGAACGATTTGCAAACAAAATTAAGTTGATTGGTCTGTTTGGAAACAATTCCGAGCTTTTTTGCTAAATTGACTAATAACTCTCAGGCACGATAAACTAAATCTATCTATTTATCTATACCGGATTTATATACCTGCTCGTTTAAAGTAGTATTGACCAAGTATTTGTTTATAAACTATTCACAATTTCCATGATAAGACAAACTATTTCATTCTAAGTGTAGTGCAGACGCTATAGGTAGTTGAGTATGCAAAATGTGAGGACCAGCAACTATGGTCGGATTCTTATACCTGTGACCCCCAAACAATAACATCTTGCCATCAGCTGTGATGGTCCCTTCCCGCTCCCTTCACAACCCCACTTCGAGTCAACTGTAAGCGTAGCGTGCTTAGGTATTCAGTGTGTTTCGGCATCTATCTACGTAGAAATGTTTCGTTAATAAGTCGTGTTTGTTGTATAAGCATAAAATAATTTGATTTTCGTTATCTTTGAGTGTATGTTTAAAGTGTGCTGTATTGAAAAACTTTAAAAATGTCGTTGAAAGTTATTAATTTGAAAAGAAAAAGACCAAACGAACAGTTATGTTTATTTTGTGATAAATCAAATGATTTAGTGAAAAAACCAAGGTCAGGCACGCTGCTTAATATTAAAAAAGCAGCAGATAGAAGAAAAGACAACATTACTGAAATTTTTTTAAAACTGTATAATCTCTACAAGACAAGAATTTTCATGGCACCAAGTCTGTTTAGCTACTTATTTAAGTGAGGAGAAAATACGGCGTCCAGAAATTACTTTGAGTAAAGAAGAAGAAACAGAAGAAGACACCTACAGAAGTAAAGGAATCGTTGAAATGCTTGATTTGTGGAAAATTAACGATAAGCAGCTGTATTTGTGTTCCGAAATTTCAGCAGCGGAACAAATTTTAAATACTGCACGCAGTAAAGAAGACCATGTTTTTACTCAACTTAGTACTTGTCAACGGCCTGAAGATTTATTTGCTATCGAAGTGAGGTATCAAAAACATTGTTACCGTGATTATTTAAGAATGCCGAGAAATTGTACAAAACCAGCAGGTCGACCTTAAATCAGATCCCTCGAGAAATACTTCACGATGCATTTGAAAAACTCATAGATGAAATTAAAGATCAGTTTTGAACTCATTCTTTTGGAGTGCACTTCTTAGCTCAGAGACTCGCTAAACTCACAAGCATAGAAGATGCTGTGATCGAGAATCGTGTAGTAAAATCACTCCTTATTGATAAATTTGGTGAAAACATATTATTTTCTTACCCAACTGATACATCAAAATCTTCATTAATGCTCATGGGGAATATACCATTGGCGGAAATAATAGAACATGTTCGTAGCATCAATTCAAAGAACCACATCGTTCAGAGTGCAAAAGCATTGCGTCAAGAATTATTAAAAACATAACTTATACCTAGTGGCTGATACAGATGTATTCATATTGGGAATTTATTTCTGGAAATACTTAGCAAATATCGGGTGTCTTGGTCTATGGTTCGATGGTTCTCATACGAAGAAATATTTTCTAGGATGCCATTTAGCTGCTGAATCACTGGGTGAAAGGATATGCGATATTTTGTCAGCATTACATGTTATAAATGGTTGCGACACAACTAGCAGATTTGGCAGTAAAATGCAATGTTTGAAAGCTGCACCTGAAGATTTTGTACAAACAGCCCTTATATCTTTGGGAAACCTTGACCTAAATAATGAACAATTGAAACAGTTAGAAATAGTTTGCACTTATTTCTTTTCAAAAAAAAAATTATTTGCTGATGAACTCAGATATAAACTGATTTCACAAAACATAGGTTTCGGTTTCAATTTGATGAAAGAGATATGCACATCAGATGCTTTGCATTCGCATTTATTAAGGGCTACAGTACAAACATTTATTTGGAAAAATTGTTATCAAACACAATTACACCCCATCGATTATTGTTTGTACGGTTATGAAAAGTTGAATGGTGACTTACGTCCACGACAAATGACTAAGCCGCCTTTACCAGAGTTAATAATTCAACCTTGTAAATGTACTACAAATTGTCTCACAATGTCTTGCAGTTGCGAAAAATCGAAATTATCTTGCATTTCTCTATGTTAATGCATCAATAACAATTGTCTAAATATAAATGAGTAATATGTATATTTTTATTTAAATTTACTGTTTCTTTAATAAATAATCTTTTTATCAATGAAAAAGATTTTATTACTTTTATTTTTATTTTATTTTTTTCATTTAACAATCCATCCCCACTTTCACCATTAGAAAAAATATAAATTATTACTGAAATAATCATTAAAATGATTTTATAGATTGTACTCAATACATTTCCTTTACAAATAAGAGTAGAGGGGTAAAAAAAAATTGACCAAATATTTAACCGGCAAGATCCGCATTATTAATTTTTGACCTTTCCTTAACTTAAATCCATTGGTGGAATTCGGTCCACACATTTTGCATACTCACTTACCTCTAGCGCCCGGTCTAGTGACTCAACTTGCGTATTTATATAATATACGAGTACATATGAATTATATACAATGGGAATAAACCTAATGATAAAAAGTATTATATTCAGAATAACAGAATGCTAGTCACGTTCATAAAATCCTATGACTAATCCATCGTAATTCATTGAGTTAACAAGTGATAAAAATGTTAATAAAATATGGCATTTAACACGGCGCGACCAGAACAGTTGAATCTAATAGAGTAGACATTCATTAATTATAATTTACTGCCTATTAAGAAAGCCACAAACCTGTGGGTTTATTGTATGTCCTTATGCAGTAAATCCTGTGTATCCCACATAGCAGGAGCTTTTGTCTACTCACCAATCCGGTCAGAATTCCCTGGGGCGGCATTGCCGCACACACGTTTGTTATTGCAAATAATTCAATTTTGAAGTGGATGTTCATTGTTGAGGTATTCATAACTATAACCCATTCCATTGAAAGTATATTAAACTCATTATCCGTTATTGTTTCTCTTCAAAGTTTGCTCGTACTTTCATCATGGAAAATTTGATAAAGCGATGATTATAATCATGTTATAAATGGATATGTCTGAAATATTCTCACGGCCATGTTTGCTGGATCCTTCATATTCGATATCTTTTTTTTGCGTGGTGAAGATGAAATCTTGCATAGGCGAATTTATATCGACTAATACCCCTCTCCTGTGAGGTTGGTCCTCCTTCCTTCAGAGGGAACCTCACTGCTATGCGGTCATCAGTGTCCTATTGCGCCATCACATACTCCCATATCCTCATCAGTCCGATGTATTCGATGAATTTCAGTAGCTTGATGTTGGTGGTACTTCTGTTTTCCTCAGGAGTAGTTGAATCGTCGACCAACCGCGTATACCGTGCACTGACACAGCACATGCATGGGTTTATCTTCTTCCACACCGCAAGCTTTACATGTAGGCTGATTTACTAGACCCATCGTGCAAAAATATTTGTTGCATGGGGCTTAACGCGGTTTCGATCTGCCAATATTTCAAGTCAGTCTCTGGGTTTTTTGAATATACTCCTGCACCTGCACCTTTTTCAGTCTTGGACCCGTCTGTATATCAGATCTTCCCCTGTCGCTCAGATTTGTATGTTCTCATTCAGTCCTCTCTGGTTTTATTACCCTGAATGTGTTGTTAAAAGAGAATCGCTTTGGAATCTGATCTGTTCTCATGCCTAACACGTCCCTGGTCACGATTTTTACGATACTCATGTGTCACGGCCCAATGTGAACATTCTCCAGTGTATTTTGTATTCTAAAAGCACCAAGCCTGGCCTCTCCTTGGATTACCAATTGGAGGGGAGGCAATCCCAGTAGTGTTTCCATTGCTGCAGTGGGCCTAGATTTCATGGCCCCTGTGATCCCAAGACATGCAAGTCTCTGGATCTTGGTCAGTCTTGTCATGGCCCCTCTTTTTGTTGTATTTTAGGCCACCATACCAAAGAAGCGTATGTTATTGCGGGTTTAACCACCATGTTGTACAATCCAGTCCCTCTGAATTCGTCCATGTTGTCACCAGGCTCAGAGCCTTTTGCATTCGATCTCTGACCGTGAAAATGTATTTTCCTTGTACCATGGCCACTATGTCGTCGGCATATCCAAGGGTTCTGTATCCTTTGCCCTGAAGGGTTCTCAGTAGCCCGTCTACGGCCAGGTTTCACAGGAGTGGAGGAAGTACTCCCCCCTGTGGCCACTCGGGCCACTACGGTCTCCTCCATTATGGTTGCATGTATCATCCTGTTCCTCAGCATTGAGTCTATCTAGGCCACACATGGTTCCTCGATACCTCTGTGTCTGAGAGACCTGATGATTGAATCAATTGACGTGTTGTCAAAAGCTCCTTCTATGTCTAGGAAAACCGCTAGAAGGATTTCTCTATTTTCCAGCGTGTTTTCCACCCTTTCCACAAGTTGATGGAGTGCTGTTTCTGTTGAACAGCCAGTCTTGTAAGCATATTGGTCGCGGTGCACTGGTCTTTCTACCAGTACACCGTCCCTCAAGTGTCTGTCTACTAGCTTTTCTAGAGTCTTGAGTTCGAATGACATTAGATTAGTAGGTCTTAGGGACTTTGCTGTTTCCTGTCCAGTTTTCTCAGGTTCCGGTATGAAAGTAACCCTAATATTCCTACATGATTCCGGAATGTACCCTAGAGTCAGGCCGGCTCTGAGTACATTGCAGAGTCTGATCTGCAGTAGTTCTGGCCCCGTCTGCAGCAGTACTGGGTAAATCTCGTCCGAGCCCGGTAGCTTGTGATTTAGATGTAGTCCTACATATTCAGAATGTTATGTGGAATGTTTCTACTATTCATATTAACAGGAAGATGATTTATTTTCTAAATCGTGGAGTTCATTTACAATGATTCAGATTCCACTTCTATACCATAGAAATCACTTCAATATAATTTCCCTACGAACAAGCTCAACCTTTCCTTCAATATATTTAGAGTAATGAACTGTTGAAGTATCGAATTCGATCAACAGTTTGAAGAGCATTATGATAAATATAATGAGGTATTTGTTGAAATTAGTATTGGTGAGAGAGAATGTACGTGAAATATTATCTATTTAGTTGGTTACTTCGGCAGATTTTTCAAGAAATGAATACAGTAGTATCTCTAGCTGCACCATCGTTGAAAACGAAACTGAGGCCATGTGTTGGTTCAGAAAATAAATAAGTTCTTGCCACTCGTTGTTGCCTAACCCTACCTGATCAAATCCCCCTTGTCGCATTGTACGCTCAACACACACACACACACACATACAACACAACACGTCCGGGCTCCGGAAACAAGCGTTGTCATATACTTTTACTCAAAAATTACATAAAGCCGACAGTATACGAAGCAGATCCTGCAAATTACTTATCGTAAGCTGTTAAAAAGGTTCTCGGAAACTTTAATACTCTAATGTAAATAAAACCATTTCGAAAACAAAACCTGTCCTATGAAAGTTATATTACAATCGTCAGATGATGCGAAATATTTTCTGGAAAATGAAGAACTCCAGTCATAAAATAATTCAGTGACTAGACTAGAGCTCAGTGTGAGTACTATGAAAGTGTAAGGCAGAATTACAAAACTTGATCGAAAGCGGTGATAACTCTAAAAGAATAAGATAGATAAATAATAAACGATGATTGTCAACAAAATTTTTAATAGTTCTTCAAAAAAGTAAAAAATGATTCCAATATACAATTAAACACAGACATCATATATTCAAAGTCTTCTTAAGAACAAGGATCAACTACAGGTAAGCTTAGTCTGCTACAACTTGAAAATTAAATTACTAAATGATCCAGAATTGAAAATCTCCAATTACAACGCTGTCATTCAAAAACTCGACATATAGGTGATGTCTCAATATACCTTGAAAACGACTCTGCCAATAAAACTTATATACTAGAAGATTGAACTCAAGCTCCATTTTAGTCGGACGAATTTATCACTCACCTTCAGGATCTGATGCCAAATTCTTGGATGACTTAAGAGATATATGTGATGGTTTATTTTCTACTAAATTTCAGTGTGTGCTAGTGGGCGACTTCAATATGAACTACTCTAATGATAGTTTTTATGTTTCTAAATTGAAAAACCTCCTCCGCACGTATTGGATTTCGCAAATAATCAATGTACCAACTAGAGTTACTTACCACAGCGAAACGGTTATAGATAATGTATTTAGGAACGAGGGTAGATGTGAAGCTCCTACGCACTTATATCCAATAATAACAGATCATTTAACAATCATTGTTAACTTCAGTAAAATGCATAACGAAAGAAATCAAACAATAACAAAATAATAGAAACTTTAGTGAACATAATTTGGATCTTATAAAAATGAATGTATCATGTTAATGATCAGTGAATTCTACTGGTGTTGAAATCCTTCATCAAGAAATAGTGAATTACTTTGAAGCAGTTATTAATGCTATTTCTCTAATAAAAAATTGTAGCCATAGGTCATTTGCCGTAGTTTGATAATGAAGTTTACTTTAAGAATCGTGATTGAGCATACAGAGCCTTCAGAAACTGTTCAGATACAGAGAAATAGTGTGAATGGGAAACATTCAAGAGAATGAGGAATGATGTTGTTGTAAATGTGTTGAGAACGAAAAAAATCAAATATTACTTTGGAAAAACCGATCGTATTAGAAATAAGTCGAAATAAATGTGGATAACTCTTGAAAATCTAGTTGAAGGTGATGACATAGAATTTCCTGATTGTATACAACTGGAGAACTCATATTATTGAGAGATAATCCCGAAATATCAGATAACATCAACAGATATTTTGTAGAAAGCATAAACGAAATAGTTGAAATTATTGACTCGGAGTCATGATCCAATGAAAACTATAACATAACTTTCTCAGAATTGAGTTTGCTCACATGAATACACCTACGTAAAATTATACTTTCCATGGATAATAAGTGCAGCATACATGAAATCTTAAGTTGTAAAATATTGAAACAAGTTTGTGAGACTATCGGTCATGTTATACTGTACCTTATTAATACCTCTCTTGGAACAGGTCATATACTTGTAAGATTGAAAACTAATACTATTGTTTCGGTATCTGAAATTCCTTGTACTATTTATTAGAGCTAACGAATTCAGACCAATCAACACCTCAGCTCAGATTAAGAAGGTACTTGAAACTTCGGTATATAATCAATTAATTGAATGTAGAAAAAAACGATATCTTAATCAATAACCAGTCGAAATTTCTCCTAATACACTCGAGCGAATCATCAGAACAATTATCCCTAAATAAATTCTAGACTGAGCTGGATAATAATAAGTTTGTCGTGGCTTTGTTCCTTGACCTCGAAAGAGCATTTGAGACTATTGATGGGTCTATATTACAAGGGAAATTGAATAGATATGCAATGGGGGCCAAGTGTACGAGTGTCTATCTAATTACTTGACTAATAGAAAACAAAGTGTAAGATTGAAAGATGTTTACTCTTGTGAAATTGACAATGATGTTGCAGTCCCCCAATGAGTGTTCTGGGTTCCCTTCTATTCATGCTTCATTATTTGCTGATAGTGAATTCTTGAACTTCCTTGCGGATGATACACACTATTGGTATGCAGTCATGGAAACACGAATTGCAATACAAAAATGAATACTACATTAGCAAGTGTCAATAAGAACTTGACAATAAATGAACTCACGCTGAATGTATTGAAAACAAAATCAATGATAATAACCACCAATTTTAAATTTAGCCTAATAGACTCAAAGAATATTAATCTCAACAATGATGGTCAAATAATTGAAATATTGAACACGACGGAATATTTGGGATTCCAAATTGATAACACCTTATCCTTTGTGAACATTTTGATTATATTCATGAAAAAATTTTGAAAAAATTATTCTTTTTACCTAGAATTGCCAATAATCTATTAACCGAGTCTAGAATCACAGTATACGAGTCAATTATTCAGCCACACTTCCACGACTGCTCCTCTATCCTATATCTTTTCAATCTGAACAAATTGCCAAAACTCCAAAAGATTCATTTTGAAGTGCAGCAGGGATACTCCTATTAATATTCTGCTTAATGTTTTGAATTGGCAATCTATTCCCCAAAGACTGTTTCATTCTACCATGATATTCATACATAAAATATTGAACAATTTAGGACTATCCTATTTCAAACATTTCATCGTTTTCATCATGACTTCCATTACCTCTTCACTCAAAATATTAATTATTTATATATAAACAGAATAAATCACAAAAACAACATGAGCTCTTCATTTTTCATGGATTTTGATCAGTTCTATAAATTATCAGATAAAATTAAAAGTAGCCCATCTCTGAACTTTTCCAAAAACGAAACAAGGAAACATTATTTGTTGCTACCTAAGCTACAATTTTATCGGGGATATTATTTAAGCCATTTCAATATTTCACGATCATCTTATGATTAACTTTCCAATGTATTTATTTAATGTTTTTTATTATATTTTATATCATTTCAATATGTATCGCAAAGTTTTTCACTTCATACTTTCTAGCTTATTTGTATATTAGGTTATCCCATTTTAATATTTTATCTTCCTATATATCTATCCATCCAAACGGAATTATTTGATTTTCGAAAAAAGTATCACGAATTTTTGTTCACGACAATAGTTAGACTTAGTGTAGATATAAGGAATTGATATTATTTCTAACCACAAATTGATGAGGAACATAATGATTCCTCTTAGTTACCTCTCGTCTGATATAGACTTTTTTTTAGCTAGTCCTTTCGTACCCCCTTTTCCCTGGATATGTTTGTTCTCTTCTGACCTGAACAAACGTTCTCGCTAGGTCTAAAAACACTGTACTCTGTACCTCTATTTTATAGCTTCTCCAATCACTTGCTGTACAACACATATCTCATCATTTACTTCTCGATTCGGTCCATAACCCAACTGATTCTCTTCTAGTGTTCTTTCCATCCGTTGTTTCATTTTCTTTCCCAGAATTCTTGAATATGATTTTGCAGCTGCACTAGTTAGCGTGATACCTTCATCTTCAATTTTGTACATTAGTGTTGCTGTTCTTATACTCCAAATCTCAAATGTTCTTTCCATCATTGTTCAATTTTCCCTGATATTCTGTGTAATCGTCCTTTCCTTCATGTTTTGAATACCTCTTTCATGTATTCTTTCCATTTTTCACTGCCTTTCACATTATCATTCCAGCATTGTGTCCTTTTCACTTCTCTACTCACTATAAAATATGAGTCACCCTGCAATGAGTCTGATACTCTTAATATCAAATTTGACTGGGAAGATTTGAAAACGATACTGTGTATTGGTATTTTAAAGCCAGTGGCTAAAGTTCCAAAACAAGACTAAATGAATTTTAGTTCAAATATTTTCTATATCAAATGGGACATGAAAGATAAATGTGATATGCTCCCAAATGTACACAATAGCTCGCAGCAAAATGTTTGGGATGAATATATCTCGGGTCAAACATTTTCCAGATCAAACACAACATAAACAATTTCGATGCTTCCAAATGCATATAAATCTCGCGACGTAATTCATGAAATCCGGTGGAAATGGATATTGGATCAAATGTCTTGTTCTAAAATTGAATCGATAAAATCCATCTTCATATTTCAGCTTCAGAATTGCACACAATTCTGCTTCTACTATCATCCATTTTCTGAGAGGACTTATTACTTAAACATTCATGTACATTTCTTATAATGGCTGCATTGCAGTTGAAAGTGCTCTGGGTAAATTTTAATTTCGAGTGGAAAAAGAACGATAGTATAAAGTAAGTTATATCATATCACATTCCAAATTGGTACCTCACATAATATTTAGAATTATAACCAATATGTAGGTGAATCATAACATAATTTTTAATATTTCAGAACATAACGTTTCGTCTATTAAATACAATATTTTCCGGATAGTTTTTGTAATTCTTCCAAAGTACAACAACAGCAACTCCGTATTAAGGAAGGAGCAATGTGTTGTTACACATATGGATGAGTTTGAAGCCGAGTTTTCGGATTCGAGATTCCATTAAATTTGGAAGCCGGTAGGATTTTATCGAATAACTCTTTTTAATGCGCGTATGAAAAGTAGTGGAGAAAAATGTGACTAGTATTAAATTATCTATCAAATGATGGATTGATCTGGGTCAGAGGTCAATTATGTCATGTACACTCTGCATTACGCGGTAATATGAATGACTAATGAATATCTACATAATCACTCATTAATTACATATTCATACACTTATCTCTTAACAAACAACTATTCATTCAAAACATATAATAATCATGAAAAAAATGCTATAAACATCAAACATGAATACACAATAGTGGTATGAGTAATGATCATATTTGTTATTGAACAAAATCACATAATTATGGATTGTTAATTAACATTAAGCTCTACCTTCTCAACATATCACGATTATATGTGATGAATCAATTATTATGGTCGATTATGAAAGTTTATATTGAAATTGAATACAAAAGACGTATAACTCTAGTAATAGCTTCTGTACTGTTATTGAGTGACCATATGAATTTTTATTACTAAGTTATTATTATTTAATAATCCATACACCTCATGAAAATATATGAAAAAATGAGAGAGAAAAGTCTCGAATTGTTCTAAAATTGAGATGAAATTTTTCATCGTCATTAATTTCGGAAAACCTTGTCTGATGAGGAGAATAGGTCATCAGACGCATTATTTTCAGCGCATAACTGTCGTCAACTATTAGCTTTTTTTTTCCTGCTAGTTTTTGTTCAAGAAAGTTATACCTGCTAAATGTTTCTAACTCTAACCGTTTTCAAGATATTAGATTTAGAACTAATCATGCAAGCTCATAATTCACTTGCATGTCCGATAATTAGATTTGCCCTTTTCTCAAAGCAGCTAGGTACTCTGAATTCATGATAATGAGTCTTTTTTTATTTGGTTGTATTTACATGAATAATGAGAATAATAATCTATCAAAGCACCCCTTTCTTCAGTTCAAGCATTACCTCATTATGAGATAGCATGGTAAGTTTGGAATGTGAATATATTGAAAACGGTTACAGTTGAAAACATGTAAAATAGTCACCCTGCAATTTTTTTGGTCAAATATATGAACCAAAATCTTATGGTTCATATTCATGTTTTCCAGTATTCTAAACACGAATATGGTATCAAAATGCATCTAGGAGTGCCGAGCTTGTAGTTATTGGTCAATTTCAGATGACCAAAGTCACCCGTATCGACGTTTTTCCGATATTTTGAGAAAAAATAAGCTGAATAGGCAACTATGAGGAGGGAAAAGTTGCGGACCGAATAATGAGACTTTTTTCAAAGTTTCGCCTAACCTTACTTTACTTTGTACAAAATCGTCAACACCCTTATTCATACGACAATCTAGGTCACTGTACTTTTTTGCACGCTTCGGAGTGTTTATATTCTGCTCAGTTTGTTTTACAAAAATATCGTAGTACCGTATTTCATCATTACGTATTTTAAGCAGTTCATAAATATTTGGATGCGCTTTTCCAACACGATTGTTAAGTCGATGATGCCATCCTTCTACCGAATTTGTTGTGCGGTGTACCTTCTTGTAGCACACCCATATGAATTCATCATCCTCAAGCCATTGCTCCACAAAATAGTCCCGTTCAAAGTCAAAGTCAAAGTCTTTTATATGTGGCTCCTTTTCTGTCCGGTAAAAGCGCATAGATGGCTGGTATGATCCTTGTGCTGACATCAGTGCTTCCCAAATCTACGTGTATTGTATACAATTGGTCGAACCAGCTTTTAAATGTCCCGTCCATAAAAAATTCTGAGCCTTGAGATAGAAGTGTCCTATCACTGCAAAAAACCAATATTCGATCTTCCTGGCCGTCTTCGATAAGCACAAGGTGTTGCATTGTCTCCGGAATGACGATTTCTTACCGTTTCTTTGATAAAGATTTAACTCCCAAAGCTTTTTGCCTGCCTCTGTAGAATCTATCTTTGACGCACGAAATGAGAGGAATAAATTCGATAATTTGTAATCCGCCCGAAACGAGGGGGTAACAGGTAGTTTTTGACTTACGCACAAAACGCGTCGCTCGAAACAAGCACCAATTTAACAAGGGAGAATTTTTAAGTATTTGTTGATCGTTTAGTAGAATATCGGAGCTCTTATATCTATTAATTTCCAGGGATCCTAACAAATTTGATTTATTACTACCATGTTGAAAGTGTGAAATCTAGGAAATATCATTAAAGTTATGATTTCCTATGATTAAATTTTCCGCAAAAGTTGAATACGACTAAGTCTATCATCCATCAATGAATCACAGTGAATTAGGTGAAATTCCAATAACCATCTCTCCTAGGATTATCATCAAAATTACATATCAGGTAGCTCTTCTGTAATGAGTTAGAACTTTGTTATATTTATTTGGAAAAGCTACTATGTTAGCGAGACTTTAGTAACATTTATTCATTAAGCTAGTGAGAATCGAACTATTATTAGTTATTTAATTCAAGGTATTAATGGCTGATTCTACTCAATCATTAGAAAAAACCTGTGTTTTTGTTATTTGATCGTGGATGAATTAATCCGTGCTGGTATTGAGGCAGTAGGTTACGTGGATGATATCGCCATACTCTCCAGAAGAGCCTACGAGGGTACCTTGCAGGAACTAGTTCAACAAACCTTGGATATTACAAGAGTCTGGTATAGAGAGAACAACCTCTCCATTCAGCCAGAGAAAACTACCATTATCATCTCTTCCAGAAGGTACAAAATCGAGTCTCTGAAGAAGATGGTAATCGGGGGCGAGTCAGTCGACTTTTCCGAAACGGTGGAGTATCTGAGAGTCACCCTGAACAAGAAACTTCACTGGTAGAACTGGAGACTAGGTGCCGAAATACTATGATAGCAGTTGGCATGAAATGAGGCTTAGGGCCCAAGCAGCTCATTTGGATCCACTCAGCTATTATTATCCCGATTATGCAGTCCTCGTATGGTAGAAAAGAACCGAACTGGTTGCAGCCCAGAAACTTCTGGACAGAATACAGGGAGGCATTGCATCCATGTACAGTGTGAAACAATACACCGACTGCAGCATTGAGGGCCTTTCTGGTCGTGCTACCCCTATCAATGATGATGAGGAATCTCCCAATGGTGGCAGTCTCCAAACTTAGCTGCACTGGCTCCCTGAAGAGATGGAGTACAGAATAAGCCCGTATATTTGAAGAATAGCCTGAAAGACCGCAACTGGAACCGCAGGACAGAATCAGAGCCCTGTAGTTCGCGGGGCAAGAAGGAATGGGGAAATGACCGCACGGGACAATTTGGTATACGGATAGGTCTAGAACAAACACAAGAGGCAGAGCAAGCTTTTGCGGTCCTAGATATATTGATGAGTACTCTGTGCGACTAGAAGATCTCTCTCTAAGTTGCTTGCCATCTACAGATGTGTAGTGAAGCTAATCGGCTATAGTAAGATGAATCAGACCATCTGCATCTATTCGGACAGTCAAGCGACACTCAACGCACTGAGAAGCTCGACTGCGCCCTCGAGGCTTGTCAGAATAAGATTTCAACAAGCTAGCCGGTGGAAACAGGCTCAACCTGACCTGGATCTTGGGTCACACAGGTTGAGAAGGGAATGGCTAGCGGACGAACTGACCAGAGAAGGAGTCAGATTGAGCGTTCCTCAAGACGCCCTTGCTGGTACCCCCTATAACGAAGGTATGCAGATCTTACAGAACCATCTGAAAGATGAACATGCCTCATCATGGAGGAACATTGACGGCTGCCGAACTGCTGAAGCGCTGCATGGAAATAAAGTGGGCCTGAGGGCAAGCGAGACACTTGTTGAGTAGGCAAAGCATCTGGATAATCTCCGAGATCTTTAGAGATCTCGGAAATCTGATGAAATTTGAACATACATTAGGGAGAAGTCACACACTGCTCTGTATGAGATGCGGGGGAAACAAAATGGAGTGTGAATGTCCTGCGCTCGTTCAAGCCAGGTTTATCTGACCACGACCTGGGATCATCACGACCGATGACATGAAGGACCTAAGCATATAACTGATCTTAGGATTCTGTCGAGCAGCTGAGTATCCAAGTTTACCCTGTTAAACGTAGCGGAATAGTGTACAACGGTCTTCGGCTAAGTGCACTGAGCTTTTTATCAAGCATGCTACCATTTCAACCAATACCAATTCTAGTTATTATCAATTCACAGCTGTTCTATGACAGATTTGTTATGAAACATCCTGTATATTATAGATATGGATTCTACCTAGTAGAATTGAAAGTTACGCCATTGATCTCCAATCGTTATTTGAACTGAGCAAAATTTCATAATTGGTATTCTTAACAATTATTCGAAATATACGTATTGGCAATTTCTATGATGACCAAACCATGAGAATAATTCGATAGGATTTTGGAAAGCCACCTTGATATTAATAGTTCCGATGAAAGAGTGAATCTCACTGCACTATATATAAGTTCAGAGTTCAGAAATGTCACAAATATTGTTGAGTGACATAACACCCAACTATATCCCACAAATTTCATAGTCCAGTCACAACTGTACTACTTCATCAGATCCATGTGTACTCTGAACCCTAGACGGTTTTGGAACGCCTTCAAAACTATGTATCATTCCCTTTGCGGAGTAAACGACTTTTTCTCGTAATTCACATCACGCGTTCTATAGAAAATCCACTTTCAGTAGGGGAAGCACTTGTCAAATGCTAAATCAAGAAATAAGAAATGAACTCGAGCATGAAAAAGTTTCGTGTTAATCAAATTTCAAACTGAACAGCAATTTAATGTTGTATGCTGCTGAATCATTATTTCGAATATGCCGATGCAATTATATTATATTGCAGGTTTGAATTTTAGCAAAAATTCACATTTCCGTTATCGGTAAATACACAAAAAGTACTGTGGATTCCCTTGTTAATTGAACCAATGGTCAACGTGCACACATTTGTAATATGTATTTTATTCATCAGTTTGTTGACAGATAAAATTGTTTATTCAACAACATAAAATATGTGCACTCCTGAGATTTTCGACAGCGGAAAGTTCAATGAATCTAGTTTATTGCAATCATGGTGGAGATGGTACTTGGATTTATTTTATAATTAATGAGAGGTGAATATTTCATTTTCATTTCCTAGTGCATCATTTCAAATCGTTAAGCATTTTATGAAATCGGGATTATGTTACATAATGCTCTCAAGTTCCTTTGACTCAACCATTGTTCAAGATAATATCCCTTTGGAGAAGCTACGGTGTTAACTAACCTTGATCGTATTTATTTATTAAATCAGTAAAAATCAAAATTTCAATAGTTTGACATTTGAGTTTTTGTATTCCATGAATATTATCTCAAATATTAGAAGATGAGAATTGCAAGAATGCTTCTGGGGCAATTTTTCAGAACAGAAGGTGAGTCTATCGAAAAATGTTATTCACTTCTCAAATATCGTTATGAACATGACAAATTTAAGCAGTTGTATCAATTGAATTGAATAATTTTCAGAATTTCGGAATTTCCTTCTAAAAATATTCAAAGAGAAGTATATTGAAATATCACCGTTAACTATGAATTTTTTTCCAGAACCATTATGAAAATGAAGTTTTCATAGTCAATTGGTATCACTCTCAACCTCTCTCAACGATTTTCTACCTAACAGTGTAAGAGGTTATGGAACTGGAAGGTAACGTATTTCCTCAAATTGACAAAACACGAATCAAACTTCACGAAGTATTATGAAAACCTTTATATTCTAAATGATTACAATTTTGGCTTCGGTATCCGATAGCTTAAAATGAATAATTCTACAGGACATTCCTCACTCCTTACGAAGTTGCTTGAGTCACTTGTATACCCTTATGGTTATGGAACTTAAGATATGTTTTTCGGAGGTCTTGGTGTAGGTTTAGGTGGTCCACATTTAATTTTGTAACAGCAATCTGGAAAAGGTTCACCAGGCACTCCTGCTACTGCCCAACAAGGAGGTTCTGTCTGGGGGAATGTACATCTGAAAAAAAATTGTTCATATAATTCTGAGGTGTTGACAACATAATTCAACTCCTTCAATCGAACTCTCTAACCTCTAACAACAATAACTTCAATGAATGCAATTGAGTTGGATTAGAAAACAAAATTTGATTCAACCTGCTGTTGAACCACTTCATTTGGATTATTATGGACCTTCAGAAAGAATTCAACGATATCATTTGCTATAAATTGATGATTCACGCTTTTGATTCAATAAAGCAGCTGCGAACAAAACAATGTCAATTTCTCTTTTGGGTTCTTCCAATTGGGAAGTTACGGTGTTAACGAAACTTGATCACATTTATTTATTAAATTAGTGAAAATGGAAATTTTAATAGTTTGTCATTCAGTTTCTGTATTCCATGAATATTATCTCGAATATGTGAGGATAATACCAATAAAATTACTAAAAGGATGGAGCAAAAAATATGCAAGAATGCTTTGAGGAACAATTCTTCAGAACAGCAACATATGTATGGCAGAAATCTATTGAAAAACATGGGAAATCTCTAGCTTTATCATTGGATATCGGGAAACTTCCGTCATATGATTTGCCGCCTCAATTTTGTCGCTTCGAATCGATCATCCCATGTGATGATTAACGAAGGATCCTCCAATTCACCCATTGTAACTCTGATATTCCACAGGGTCATGTCTTGGCACCAACTTGGTTTTTGCTCCATATCTGCTGGAAGTGATCACTTGTTCCATCCATAGCTTTGCAGATGATGATACACTTCATACCGCTTCCTCATCTCCTTGCAGATGATGATACGCTTCATAACACTTCCTCATCTAGAGCCTCTATACCACCCAATGAAGCCAGAAGAGCAAGACAGGGACAGGTTAGTGCAATTCATGGACATCTGGCAAAGATTTTGGAATGGGTATTGATAATCTAGTAGAGCTTGCGTCTTCTCCAGGAAGACGGATCCCACAATCCCTAATATGATGATTTCAGGTACAACTATTCCAATGAAGTCTTCCATAACAATGCTTGGGATCACCACCAACAGCACCCTCTCATGTGACGATCATGTGAGGTCCATTGCGGAAACAGCTTTACAAAAACTTGGTTTTCTATTTCGTGCCAAGAGCTACTTCACATCCCAGCAGCTCCTCATAATCTACAAAGCACAGATTCGAGCTATTCTGGAGTACTGTTCACATGTTTGAAGGTCGGCTCCCAAACATATGCACAAGCTCTTGGATTATATCCAGAAAAGAGCTATTTGTTTGATTCATGATGTCACACTTACGAGTTTATTGCTCTCTAGAACATCGTAGAAAGGTGAGAGATCTATCCCTTTTCTATAGATATTTCCATGGTCGGTGTTTATCAGAACGTCGTCTGTTGTTCCACCACGAGAGATTCCATATAGGCGAACTAAACTAGCTCAAACTAGTCACCTCTTCACTGTCAGGCTCGAGATCTGCCAAACTTCTTCATAACAAACTTCATTTTTTTTATCGAGCAGCGTAGATGTAAAGCTCTTCAACTAGTGAGGTGTTCCCCTGAGCCTATTACCTCCAAATCTTGAAGAAAAATACGAATGCCAACATTCTACTGCTGGTTTACTATTCATGGACAAAAATGTATTTCACTCACTTTGGTAGCTCTATTTTGTTCTCTTTATTGCAGTATACTGATTCACATCTACCAGGTACGTATTTGCTCTCGAGAGGTTTCATTCCTTGTTCTGAACATGGCTGGCCAGCTAGAATTATAAAAAAATATTATGTTAATTAATATTTTCAAACAGAAGCGGAATAGGCGGAATATCCCACAACTACCTTTTGAATTATGCCTTGAAATGGTTGTCAGTTTAATGAATTCAATTCATGCCACAATGGTTTTGTTATGGGTTCCCCTTAGACTTGTATCTTACCAGACACTTATTTAATTTTGTGAGAACTGTGATGAATTACAGCTGAAAAATATATTGAATTCTGGTACGGATATGTTGATGAAGTCTTAGACCTTTGGAAAGATCTTCAAACTATAATCATTTTCGAATTTTATCAAGAATATCAACATCTATAGACAACCAACTATAACATTCTTATTATCTTATTGAGTATACTCTAATGATATCTTGAATAGTAGACTTCCTGGGATAGCTAATCTTGAAAAATCTTGGCTTCCAGATGGATTCCGTGTCACAACAGCACAACTTGATGCCGACGTTTCGCCAACCATTACGAGTGGCATCTTCAGGGCAGGCTTGAAGTTTGAACTGAAACTGATTCAACTGGCTCCTGTAGCGGTATTTATAAAAGCAAAAATCCTTCACGCTGCACAGTTCACTGCCTTTATTCCGGTTGTAAATCTGTTCTGGCACCTGACTAATCGAGTTTGGGGCGATGAACGGTTCCGGAGATATTTGCAAAAAACGAAATTTTTTTTTCAATTTCAGCACCCTGTATCTCGAAAACGAAACCTTCTACGACATATGTTTATGGGAACTTTTCTTCTTAAAAACACTTGTTCTATCTCCTGTTGCAGTTTGTCTACAAAAAACTGACTCACCCTGTATAACGTATCGTCTGTTAAAACAGTTGCTCCTCACCCAAATATACATTTGTGAATGTGATAATCAATATCCAGAATAGAACATTTGCTACTGCTGATAGTGCTAATGGATCAGCGAGTATGACACAAACCAAATCTTGTATTGGGAATAGACAATAGTATTAAATGCTAAAATAGATGAATTGAAAGGAAACAAAGAAATTTATCTTAATATTGTACGATCTTCAAGCTATCATTATTTGCCGCAGTAATAATGCATTCATAATTGTAGAATAATTCTTAACAGTTGATAAATACGTTCAAGTATATGTTTTGAATATATGTATAGAATCAATAATAAAACTGTTCAACTTGTTATGAGTATTTTTATTATAAACCGTTAATCCGCTCTGAGAAATCAGTGGCATAACTAGACAGTAGGATTATATCTACCTGCTGTACCATATGTGATCAAAAGACTTTAATTAATGCATTTCAAATGAACTTTCGCCTTCTTATTCCAGTGTTTATTCACGTTGGACCTACTTGAACATGAAATGGGAATTGTTTATCCCTCATTTTATTATAGAATACATTAAAATCTCTGGATCCCTCCCACCTGGTTCTGTCCACCTTTTTCTCGTATTAATAATACTCCATAAGACCAAAACAAATATTATTAATGAGTTATTCGAGTGAAACATTATATATTCAAACTGAATCGTCTAGTAAATTATGTAAATTCACATGACTTCCATGATTGTAGTATGCAATAACAGTCCTGTTGAAATGAATTATTCACATGAGTATTCATCAAAGACTTAAAATAAATATTAGTCCCTGATAAGAACAACGATAGCAGTTGGCATGTTAGTGCTTCGATTTCATGCGTGCTCCAGTTCGATAAAACCTGATCTGTTTTATTATTTGTTAGAAAAATTCTTCATTATTTATGCATTAATAATTGAATTGATTTTTCGATAGATCTCCGATATAGTTTTGTATGAAGTAATAATAAGTCTAACTGAATATTTATCATCAACTTCAATAGAACTGTAAAATTTGATATACTCAGTTAGACTCAAGTTCAAATACTAACATTAGTACTCCATGATTCACAGATTAGTTAAGATTCCATGCAACAAAGATACTCTCATTCTTGAACCAAACTAAGTTACAGATATTGAAAATAATGATTGAAATGTAGACGTAGTTAATGAAATATCAAAACAATCCAATCAGTGCTTCAGATAGTCTGTAACCCTTCTCTCTTTGCCACTCTTTCGAGTGTTGTGATCTTCCTTAGCTGCGGATCGTTTCTTTGACCTTACTTTTGGAGATGCTCTCCTCTGATTCAGGAGCTATCATAGGTGCTAGCTTTGCAAGCTCATCGGCTATTCCGTTTCCCTTTATTTCAGAATTGCTGGAGACCCAGAATAGGGTGAATCTGCTTCCGCCTCCACTAAGGTTGTTTAGCGTGTCAATGTAATACCACATGAGAATTGATGTGGTACTACGTTCTTTCTCCATGAGCTATTTGGGCGCAGTTCTCTTGGAGAATAGTGGCGTGTTTGAACAGAGGTATAATAATACCTTTGTCTGAGCGCTTGTGGTATATCCTTACTCCCGCATGTTCATGGTTTCTTAATTGGTTGTTGTTGAGTCAATATTCTTTGGAGAGTATACTTATACGATACTCCTCATCGGAATTGTATTGTGATCACATTCCATCCGTTCTCATTGAATAAATGGGATGTATTTTTTCACTAATTGGTAGTAATATGTGGCTACTTTTTGCCTTCCATATAAAAATACGTCCATAAACATATAAGTCTTTGAGCAGCTTTTGGTGCCGATCCTTGTATAGTCAAGTAATATGGTTTCACTCTCATAAGAACTCCAAGTGCAACATTTTCATAACAAAAACTTAATTAAATTCTCTAAGCCTCATTTTTACTCTGTCATAAAAGAAAAACCAGAAACTAATTTTCAAAGTATATATTGGGTGGACATTCTCAAAAAATTTATGGATTTATGGAAAAATACATAAAAGTGTAGCTCTTGAAACTTCGAATAACTTATATAAATAACAAATAGGGAACAAAATTGAAAAATCAGGATCGTATTAGTTGGAATGTGAACATTTTAACTCGATATAGGGAACAAAATGCCCATATAAAGATGAATGATAGTGAAAAATCAGCGGTAGCCGAACATATTTTGAATATAGGTCACATCATTTCTCAAGAAAGTTCATCACTTTTGAAACATAGTACAGACAAATTTCTAGATAATTTAGAAGGGATGGAGATGTCTATGCGAAAAAGCAATTTATTAAATTCCGATTTATCTCCAGCTGAGTGTAACCCATTGTTTACATTATTATCCCCAAACAGTATTTTAACAGGCACATGTTGATTTATAATTTAGTTTACTCTGATGATGGTTACTTGGTAGCCGAAAGGTTCTCAGTATTTTAATAGTATTTTTAGTAGATAAAGATGATCATTTCTTATCAATAGTGTTATATTATATCGACAGTGTGAACTCTTTTATAGTTTATTAAAGGAAATCGGTATTTAGGAGTTACCTCGTAGCATTATTTCGATATATGGTAATATTAAATTGTTAAATGTTTTCCTAATTCATTTCGAAATTCATTTATAGATACATAAAAAAAAACATTAGAACTTTGTTATCGAAAATATATGAGCTCACCTTTTAGTTCTACCGAGTCAGCGCCATGGGCCCACTGGATCGCTATTGCCGCCAAAAATGTTAAAGTGAGAGCAAATTTCATCTTAACTAGGTGTATGAGTACAAATATTCGAGTTAATCTCAACTTTGAAAGACGATATTGTTGTCGTTACTAAGCAGCTAAGGCACTCAGCGTGTATCAAGTTAATGCTGTTCATATAGCCTGATTCGAGTTATTTATATCTTATTAATATCATGTGACCGTTCTGCAAACATGTTAAGTGGTTGTCCTCAAACTGCTTATGGATTATTTTGTGACGATACATACCAATATATTTTTGTTATGAAACTTGTAGATAAATAACTTCGAAACCGAATGATTATGATGGGATACAGAAATCCTACGATTCCTATGAATGTCATGAAGTTCTAGTGATTCTAGTGATAAGAGTTCATAAGATAAGCTTCTAAAATCGAATGGAACAGAAGTAGATCCTTCTAATAGAAGTGTTCTACTTATAATAATGAGGAAACTTCTAAATTTCCTGTATTTGATCGAAGTTAAGTGAATGCTTGAATTATTTCCTTTGAACCTGAATAAAATAACGATGAGAGTTTGATTTCCACTATATTATTACATATAATGCGCCTAATTATGCCAACACCGTAGCTCCTCTAAACAGATGTTACAAAACACTTCGTTTTAGTTGAATATTTGAATAAAAAATATCAATCCAGTGAGTAAAAACTTAATGGTTTTGAGGCATACTTTAATTAGGACAGAGGTTGTTCCAACTTATTTTCTGATTATTCAAATAGGGCACAATTAATGAAGGTTTGTAATATGGAGTGTTACACAAAGAGAAAGTGTAAAAATCTAAATGAATCGGAAATGATACTTCGTTTTCGGAGTGAAGGTGTAGATTTCCCATAATTTTTCAGGGAGTGTTGATGAAGTCAGAAGATGAGCGCTTACTCCACGCCAAAGAATGGAAATATTGTTAGGATATAGCAGTAATTACAGATTACAAACAAGCATTGCTGAAGATTTTGGAGTCCATCACACAGAAATAGATCAATAAGTAATGTTACTGACGGTATTCACGTCTTAGCACATACAAATAAGAAATATTCACCCTTATCCACTAAAAATACACTCAAAATAGCACTTTTCGGCTACCAAGTAGTCATCATCAAAGTAAACTTGATTTTGAATCAAAATGTGCCTAAATACTATTTGGGCGATAATGATGTAAACAAGGGGTAACCCCCCACAGCTAGAGGTAAATCAGAATTTAATAAATTGCTTTTTCGTTGATAAATGTCTATCCCTTCTAAATTGTAGTTTATTATTCTTAGCACATGACTACTAAATTGTACAAGTCATGGAAATAGCAAGATTGAATTGGTTAAATCGATTTCGAATACCAACAGTTGATGGTTCGCTGAAATGCACTCACGTGGAAATTGAAAAACTACGAGTATTTGACGACAATTACATAGACAGGTCAAGCAACTTGCGAAGTTAATGAAATAATAACATAACGGATCGCCAGTGGCTTGAAACTATTTTCACCAATCAGAAGCGATGTTACATTTATGGGATTATTGAAAGATTCAATAGTAGTTCCTGCTTGATTTGAGATAGTGGATATGAATAAGATCACCGAGATCACAAGCGTCTATGAAGTTGAAAATGATGAGAAATAAGAACAAAATCTGCAAAACATCGATAATTTTTGAAGACTGCGCATTGAGCTGTTGCAGATTGCTTATGAAATGCAACTTATATAGTGAATCATATTACTCATCAACACTAGCTTACCAATATGAACTGACATTTCCCACAACTGAAGTAGGTTGTGTAAGATGTTTTTCTACCCTAATATTTGTGAAAACCAAACTAAGAACATTTTTATCAATGTTAGTAGAAAAATTAGTGTGAAGTTACCCACACTTTTCCATCCACACTTTATGACGTGTGTACTGTCGAAGATGGGATAGAGGAGAATTTGCAAGCTATGTTGCCAGATTTATCAGACAATCTGCTACCAAGTCCGTTTTCAGAAATTATTTGTTCTACCTGATTGATGTAACTTATTATGATAACAAATTATTTATATTGATTATTAAGAACAAATAAAATAATATCCTTTAAATACTCCACATGGGCTGCACCTACAGGGTGCCAATATTTCATTCCTTTACAAACGGTATGAATAAAGAAATTAATATCATTACTTTTTGTAAACTACGGCAAGCTTTTTGATAAAATTTGGATTGATGCATCTCCTTAGGCTGATCTTTCGTCACAATACCATTACAATCCTTGACAAGCCGTATGAAAGGAGAAAACAGTTTTTCAACAGAATTTTTGAAAAGTCGATATCTCCGACACTACGGTCAGCTTGTTCATGAAATTTTGGAGCATAAATCTCCTCATGTTACTTTTACAACACAACTGTATTACATCTCTCGACAAACCGTACAAAATAAGGAAATACTTTTTTTGTAGAATTTCTGAAAAATCGATATCTCCGTAAGTACGATGAGCTTGTTCATGAAATTTTGGCTGATAAATCTAATCAATCTACTCTTACATGATATTATCATTACAACCTGTGACAAACCGTACGAAAGGGAGAAATATTTTTTTTTATAGAGTTTTTGAAAAATCGATATCTCCGTAAGTACGATGAGCTTGTTCATGAAATTTTGGCTGATAAATCTAATCAATCTAGTCTTACATGATATCATCATTACAACCTGTGACAAACCGTACGAAAGGGAGAAATAATTTTTTTTTAGAATTTTTGAAAAATTGATATCTCCGTAAGTACGATGAGCTTGTTCATGAAATTTTGGCTGATAAATCTAATCAATCTGCTCTTAAATGATATTATCATTACAACCTGTGACAAACCGTACGGAAGGAAGAAATATTTTTTTTTATAGAGTTTTTGAAAAATCGATATCTCCGTAAGTACGATGAGCTTGTTCATGAAATTTTGGCTGATAAATCTAATCAATCTACTCTTACATGATATTATCATTACAACCTGTGACAAACCGTACGAAAGGGAGAAATTATTTTTTTTTAGAATTTTTGAAAAATCGATATCTCTGTAAGTACGTTGAGCTTGTTCATGAAATTTTGGCTGATAGATCTAATCAATCTACTCTTACATGATATTATCATTACAACCTGTGACAAACCGTACGAAAGGGAGAAATATTTTTTTTTAGAATTTTTGAAAAATCGATATCTCTGTAAGTACGATGAGCTTGTTCATGAAATTTTGGCTGATAAATCTAATCAATCTAGTCTTACATGATATCATCATTACAACCTGTGACAAACCGTACGAAAGGGAGAAATAATTTTTTTTTAGAATTTTTGAAAAATCGATATCTCTGTAAGTACGATGAGCTTGTTTATGAAATTTTGGCTGATAAATCTAATCAATCTACTCTTACGTGATATTATCATTACGACCTGTGACAAACCGTACGAAAGGGAGAAATAATTTTTTTTTAGAATTTTTGAAAAATTGATATCTCCGTAAGTACGATGAGCTTGTTCATGAAATTTTGGCTGATAAATCTAATCAATCTGCTCTTAAATGATATTATCATTACAACCTGTGACAAACCGTACGGAAGGAAGAAATATTTTTTTTTATAGAGTTTTTGAAAAATCGATATCTCCGTAAGTACGATGAGCTTGTTCATGAAATTTTGGCTGATAAATCTAATCAATCTACTCTTACATGATATTATCATTACAACCTGTGACAAACCGTACGAAAGGGAGAAATAATTTTTTCTTAGAATTTTTGAAAAATCGATATCTCTGTAAGTACGATGAGCTTGTTCATGAAATTTTGGCTGATAAATCTAATCAATCTACTCTTACATGATATTATCATTACAACCTGTGAAAAACCGTACGAAAGGGAGAAATAATTTTTTTTTAAAATTTTTGAAAAATCGATATCTCTGTAAGTACGATGAGCTTGTTCATGGAATTTTGGCTGATAAATCTAATCAATCTACTCTTACATGATATTATCATTACAACCTGTGACAAACCGTACGAAAGGGAGAAATAATTTTTTTTTAGAATTTTTGAAAAATCGATATCTCTGTAAGTACGATGAGCTTGTTCATGAAATTTTGGCTGATAAATCTAATCAATCTACTCTTACATGATATTATCATTACAACCTGTGACAAACCGTACGAAAGGGAGAAATAATTTTTTTTTAGAATTTTTGAAAAATCGATATCTCTGTAAGTACGATGAGCTTGTTCATGAAATTTTGGCTGATAAATCTAATCAATCTACTCTTACATGATATTATCATTACAACCTGTGACAAACCGTACGAAAGGGAGAAATAATTTTTTTTTAGAATTTTTGAAAAATCGATATCTCTGTAAGTACGATGAGCTTGTTCATGAAATTTTGGCTGATAAATCTAATCAATCTACTCTTACATGATATTATCATTACAACCTGTGACAAACCGTACGGAAGGGAGAAATAATTTTTTTTTAGAATTTTTGAAAAATCGATATCTCTGTAAGTACGATGAGCTTGTTCATGAAATTTTGGCTGATAAATCTAATCAATCTACTCTTACATGATATTATCATTACAACCTGTGACAAACCGTACGAAAGGGAGAAATAATTTTTTTTTAGAATTTTTGAAAAATCGATATCTCTGTAAGTACGATGAGCTTGTTCATGAAATTTTGGCTGATAAATCTAATCAATCTACTCTTACATGATATTATCATTACAACCTGTGACAAACCGTACGAAAGGGAGAAATATTTTTTTTTAGAATTTTTGAAAAATCGATATCTCTGTAAGTACGATGAGCTTGTTCATGAAATTTTGGCTGATAGATCTAATCAATCTACTCTTACATGATATTATCATTACAACCTGTGACAAACCGTACGAAAGGGAGAAATATTTTTTTTTAGAATTTTTGAAAAATCGATATCTCTGTAAGTACGATGAGCTTGTTCATGAAATTTTGGCTGATAAATCTAATCAATCTAGTCTTACATGATATCATCATTACAACCTGTGACAAACCGTACGAAAGGGAGAAATAATTTTTTTTTAGAATTTTTGAAAAATCGATATCTCTGTAAGTACGATGAGCTTGTTTATGAAATTTTGGCTGATAAATCTAATCAATCTACTCTTACGTGATATTATCATTACGACCTGTGACAAACCGTACGAAAGGGAGAAATAATTTTTTTTTAGAATTTTTGAAAAATTGATATCTCCGTAAGTACGATGAGCTTGTTCATGAAATTTTGGCTGATAAATCTAATCAATCTGCTCTTAAATGATATTATCATTACAACCTGTGACAAACCGTACGGAAGGAAGAAATATTTTTTTTTATAGAGTTTTTGAAAAATCGATATCTCCGTAAGTACGATGAGCTTGTTCATGAAATTTTGGCTGATAAATCTAATCAATCTACTCTTACATGATATTATCATTACAACCTGTGACAAACCGTACCAAAGGGAGAAATAATTTTTTTTTAGAATTTTTGAAAAATCGATATCTCTGTAAGTACGATGAGCTTGTTCATGAAATTTTGGCTGATAAATCTAATCAATCTACTCTTACATGATATTATCATTACAACCTGTGACAAACCGTACGAAAGGGAGAAATAATTTTTTTTTAGAATTTTTGAAAAATCGATATCTCTGTAAGTACGATGAGCTTGTTCATGAAATTTTGGCTGATAAATCTAATCAATCTACTCTTACATGATATTATCATTACAACCTGTGACAAACCGTACGAAAGGGAGAAATAATTTTTTTTTAGAATTTTTGAAAAATCGATATCTCTGTAAGTACGATGAGCTTGTTCATGAAATTTTGGCTGATAAATCTGATCAATCTAGTCTTACATGATATCATCATTAAAACCTGTGACAAAACGTACGAAAGGGGGAAATAATTTTTTTTTAGAATTTTTGAAAAATTGATATCTCCGTAAGTACGATGAGCTTGTTCATGAAATTTTGGCTGATAAATCTAATCAATCTAGTCTTACATGATATCATCATTAAAACCTGTGAAAAACCGTACGGAAGGAAGAAATATTTTTTTTTATAGAGTTTTTGAAAAATCGATATCTCCGTAAGTACGATGAGCTTGTTCATGAAAGGTTGTAATGATGATATCATGTAAGACTAGATTGATTAGATTTATCAGCCAAAATTTCATGAACAAGCTCATCGTACTTACAGAGATATCGATTTTTCAAAAATTCTAAAAAAAAATATTTCTCCCTTTCGTACGGTTTGTCACAGGTTGTAATGATAATATCATGTAAGAGTAGATTGATTAGTTCTATCAGCCAAAATTTCATGAACAAGCTCATCGTACTTACAGAGATATAGATTTTTCAAAAATTCTAAAAATAAATTATTTCTCCCTTTCGTACGGTTTGTCACAGGTTGTAATGATAATATCATGTAAGAGTAGATTGATTAGATTTATCAGCCAAAATTTCATGAACAAGCTCATCGTACTTACAGAGATATCGATTAATCAAAAATTCTAAAAAAAAATTATTTCTCCCTTTCGTACGGTTTGTCACAGGTTGTAATGATAATATCATGTAAGAGTAGATTGATTAGATTTATCAGCCAAAATTTCATGAACAAGCTCATCGTACTTACAGAGATATCGATTTTTCAAAAATTCTAAAGAAAAATTATTTCTCCCTTTCGTACGGTTTGTCACAGGTTGTAATGATAATATCATGTAAGAGTAGATTGATTAGATTTATCAGCCAAAATTTCATGAACAAGCTCATCGTACTTACGGAGATATCGATTTTTCAAAAACTCTATAAAAAAAATATTTCTTCCTTCCGTACGGTTTGTCACAGGTTGTAATGATAATATCATTTAAGAGCAGATTGATTAGATTTATCAGCCAAAATTTCATGAACAAGCTCATCGTACTTACAGAGATATCGATTTTTCAAAAATTCTAAAAAAAAATTATTTCTCCCTTTCGTACGGTTTGTCACAGGTTGTAATGATAATATCATGTAAGAGTAGATTGATTAGATTTATCAGCCAAAATTTCATGAACAAGCTCATCGTACTTACAGAGATATCGATTTTTCAAAAATTCTAAAAAAAAATTATTTCTCCCTTTCGTACGGTTTGTCACAGGTTGTAATGATAATATCATGTAAGAGTAGATTGATTAGATTTATCAGCCAAAATTTCATGAACAAGCTCATCGTACTTACAGAGATATCGATTTTTCAAAAATTCTAAAAAAAAATTATTTCTCCCTTTCGTACGGTTTGTCACAGGTTGTAATGATAATATCATGTAAGAGTAGATTGATTAGATTTATCAGCCGAAATTTCATGAACAAGCTCATCGTACTTACAGAGATATCGATTTTTCAAAAATTCTAAAAAAAAATTATTTCTCCCTTTCGTACGGTTTGTCACAGGTTGTGATGATAATATCATGTAAGAGTAGATTGATTAGATTTATCAGCCAAAATTTCATGAACAAGCTCATCGTACTTACAGAGATATCGATTTTTCAAAAATTCTAAAAAAAAATTATTTCTCCCTTTCGTACGGTTTGTCACAGGTTGTAATGATAATATCATGTAAGAGTAGATTGATTAGATTTATCAGCCAAAATTTCATGAACAAGCTCATCGTACTTACAGAGATATCGATTTTTCAAAAATTCTAAAAAAAAATTATTTCTCCCTTTCGTACGGTTTGTCACAGGTTGTAATGATAATATCATGTAAGAGTAGATTGATTAGATTTATCAGCCAAAATTTCATGAACAAGCTCATCGTACTTACAGAGATATCGATTTTTCAAAAATTCTAAAAAAAAATTATTTCTCCCTTTCGTACGGTTTGTCACAGGTTGTAATGATAATATCATGTAAGAGTAGATTGATTAGATTTATCAGCCAAAATTTCATGAACAAGCTCATCGTACTTACAGAGATATCGATTTTTCAAAAATTCTATAAAAAATTATTTCTCCCTTTCGTACGGTTTGTCACAGGTTGTAATGATAATATCATGTAAGAGTAGATTGATTAGATTTATCAGCCAAAATTTCATGAACAAGCTCATCGTACTTACAGAGATATCGATTTTTCAAAAATTCTAAAAAAAAATTATTTCTCCCTTTCGTACGGTTTTTCACAGGTTGTAATGATAATATCATGTAAGAGTAGATTGATTAGATTTATCAGCCAAAATTTCATGAACAAGCTCAGCGTACTTACAGAGATATCGATTTTTCAAAAATTCTAAAAAAAAATTATTTCTCCCTTTCGTACGGTTTGTCACAGGTTGTAATGATAATATCATGTAAGAGTAGATTGATTAGATTTATCAGCCAAAATTTCATGAACAAGCTCATCGTACTTACGGAGATATCGATTTTTCAAAAACTCTATAAAAAAAATATTTCTTCCTTCCGTACGGTTTGTCACAGGTTGTAATGATAATATCATTTAAGAGCAGATTGATTAGATTTATCAGCCAAAATTTCATGAACAAGCTCATCGTACTTACAGAGATATCGATTTTTCAAAAATTCTAAAAAAAAATTATTTCTCCCTTTCGTACGGTTTGTCACAGGTTGTAATGATAATATCATGTAAGAGTAGATTGATTAGATTTATCAGCCAAAATTTCATGAACAAGCTCATCGTACTTACAGAGATATCGATTAATCAAAAATTCTAAAAAAAAATTATTTCTCCCTTTCGTACGGTTTGTCACAGGTTGTAATGATAATATCATGTAAGAGTAGATTGATTAGATTTATCAGCCAAAATTTCATGAACAAGCTCATCGTACTTACAGAGATATCGATTTTTCAAAAATTCTAAAAAAAAATTATTTCTCCCTTTCGTACGTTTTGTCACAGGTTTTAATGATGATATCATGTAAGACTAGATTGATTAGATTTATCAGCCAAAATTTCATGAACAAGCTCATCGTACTTACGGAGATATCAATTTTTCAAAAATTCTAAAAAAAAATTATTTCCCCCTTTCGTACGTTTTGTCACAGGTTTTAATGATGATATCATGTAAGACTAGATTGATCAGATTTATCAGCCAAAATTTCATGAACAAGCTCATCGTACTTACAGAGATATCGATTTTTCAAAAATTCTAAAAAAAAATTATTTCTCTCTTTCGTACGGTTTGTCACAGGTTGTAATGATAATATCATGTAAGAGTAGATTGATTAGATTTATCAGCCAAAATTTCATGAACAAGCTCATCGTACTTACAGAGATATCGATTTTTCAAAAATTCTAAAAAAAAATTATTTCTCCCTTTCGTACGGTTTGTCACAGGTTGTAATGATAATATCATGTAAGAGTAGATTGATTAGATTTATCAGCCAAAATTTCATGAACAAGCTCATCGTACTTACGGAGATATCGATTTTTCAAAAACTCTATAAAAAAAATATTTCTTCCTTTCGTACGGTTTGTCACAGGTTGTAATGATGATATAATTTAAGAGCAGATTGATTAGATTTATCAGCCAAAATTTCATGAACAAGCTCATCGTACTTACGGAGATATCAATTTTTCAAAAATTCTAAAAAAAAACTATTTCCCCCTTTCGTACGGTTTGTCACAGGTTGTAATGATGATATCATGTAAGACTAGATTGATTAGATTTATCAGCCAAAATTTCATGAAAAAGCTCATCGTACTTACGGAGATATCGATTTTTCAAAAACTCTATAAAAAAAATTATTTCTCCCTTTCGTACGGTTTGTCAGAGGTTGTAATGATAATATCATGTAAGAGTAGATTGATTAGATTTATCAGCCAAAATTTCATGAACAAGCTCATCGTACTTACGGAGATATCGATTTTTCAAAAACTCTATAAAAAAAATATTTCTTCCTTTCGTACGGTTTGTCACAGGTTGTAATGATAATATAATTTAAGAGCAGATTGATTAGATTTATCAGCCGAAATTTCATGAACAAGCTCATCGTACTTACGGAGATATCAATTTTTCAAAAATTCTAAAAAAAAACTATTTCCCCCTTTCGTACGGTTTGTCACAGGTTGTAATGATGATATCATGTAAGACTAGATTGATTAGATTTATCAGCCAAAATTTCATGAACAAGCTCATCGTACTTACGGAGATATCGATTTTTCAAAAACTCTATAAAAAAAATTATTTCTCCCTTTCGTACGGTTTGTCACAGGTTGTAATGATAATATCATGTAAGAGTAGATTGATTAGATTTATCAGCCAAAATTTCATGAACAAGCTCATCGTACTTACGGAGATATCGATTTTTCAGAAATTCTACAAAAAAATTATTTCCTTATTTTGTACAGTTTGTCGAGAGATGTAATACAGTTGTGTTGTAAAAGTAACATGAGGAGATTTATGCTCCAAAATTTCATGAACAAGCTGACCGTAGTGTCGGAGATATCGACTTTTCAAAAATTCTTTTAAAAAACTTTCCTCCTTTCATACGGCTTGTCAAGGATTGTAATGGTATTGTGACGAAAGATCACCCTAAGGAGATGCATCAATCCAAATTTTATCAAAAAGCTTGACGTAGTTTACAAAAAGTAATGATATTAATTTCTTTATTCATACCGTTTGTAAAGAAATGAAATATTGGCACCCTGTAGGTGCAGCCCATGTGGAGTATTTAAAGGATATTATTTTATTTGTTCTTAATAATCAATATAAATAATTTGCTATCATAATAAGTTACATCAATCAGGTAGAACAAATAATTTCTGAAAACGGACTTGGTAGCAGATTGTCTGATAAATCTGGCAACATAGCTTGCAAATTCTCCTCTATCCCATCTTCGACAGTACACACGTCATAAAGTGTGGATGGAAAACTGTGGGTAACTTCACACTAATAGTAGAAAATACGTGTTGAATGACGTAAATAGCGTCGGAAGTAATCATCTGTATAAGATCTTTTTAAGATATTGCTATACATGTTCACCTATATAAACGTTTGGGCCGAGTTATCTATCCCCTAGTGGTTGGAGCTTGAAACCTTCATATTAGATTCATACTTGAATACTTATCGTGGTAGGAACAATTGAAAAATGATTCCAACTAACTGTATATCAAAGAATGCTCATATAAATACATTCAATTAGTTGAATTAATATGTTAAAGGAATAAAATGGTGTTCTAAGCTACCTAAAGTTCATTCAGTTCAGAGATCGAAGCACTTCAATTACAACACATTGATTAATATTATACATATCTATGATATATTCGATATGCTTATTCTGAACTATTTATACTACATCTTTGTTCTAAGGAGAGGAAAAAAATCAATTGATGCACAAAATTGTTTTTTTACATAACGAATTTATTACTCTTAGCTGCTATTGTATAATTTTACCCTATCCTCATGCAATTCCATTCACTTATTTTCTTTCCGCACTAACATGTTTGAATCCTTATCTTCTACCACTGGGTATGGATCTTTGAATGTATACTCAATCTTATTACCCGGATCATTTCTAATCATAATCCTATTGCCTACATTATACAGTTTCTGTTCACAGTTTCTTTTATCACAATAAGATTTCCTGATTATTTTTATGATATCAAATTTTCTTTCTCGTTATTCCACGCTGTTTGAAGTCTGAATTTTAATTCTTTTGAATAATCGAATGTATGAAGTGGATCTATTGTACTAGAAAATACCGCTAGGAAGATTTCGTGTTCTCTTAAAAACAAGTTCATACGACGTATATTTAGCTTCCGTATGTACCGTGTTATTATGAGAGACACATCAAGAAGGTAATCATGAACTCCAACCATTCTGCTGTTCCGAAGTATATATTCTTATATACGCAGCTAAGTGTTTATGTGAGTTTTCGACAGCACTTGAAGTTTGATGGTGATATGCCGTAGAATTTGATTTTTCTATTTTCAATAGTTTGCAAATATCCTCAAAAACAGCTGACATAAACTCTGTACCACGGTCCCTAATTATTGCTTGTGGTATACCATATCGCATGATAAAATTAGTAACAAGAGCGTTTGCAACTGTCATTGTTTCTCTATTCATTAATGGATAACATTCAATACATTTACTTAGCTCACATTGTATTGCAAGAGCTTATTTGTTATCCTCTTTGTCTGGCTCTAATGGCCTAGCTAAGTCTAGAAATTGTTTTTAACATCTAATTTTGCTGTTGTGGTGATCATCCTGGCTGGATCTCCATATGATCTAGGCCCTAGTGGCTGGAAATTATAATCCTTATGTTAGATTCATACTTTTATATAATAATATCGAGGAAGGAACGGATTGAACGATGATTCCAATTCAACTGTATATTAACGAATGTTCATAAAATGCATCCAACTAATTTGATTAATATGGTAGAGAAATAGAATGCTGATCTATGCTACTTAAAGTTCATTCAGTTCAGTTCAGAGTTCGAAACATTTCAATTACAACATATTGATTGATATACATAACTATGATCTATTTAATATGCTTATTCCAAACTACTTGTACTACACTATCAATATTACTGGACCTTCAACACCTTAAAAATAATAAATATAGCTATCCTAAAAGTGGCCTACACGTCCAAAAATCCGACGCCGTTTGACCGTAGCCAGCCGCATCTGATTCCTGGTATATGCCGAAACTTCAGTCATTTTGACTTGTGATTATGGTCTATTTTCAAAAGAAGTGAGATTGTCTCTTTGAAATAAAAAATGAAATTATGAGTAATTGAGGGTTTTACCATTATGGAATAGAATATTTCATAAAACTCCCATACCAACATTTCTTTTGCATAAGCTAACACATAATAATCTTCATACTTATTAGAATCATAAACATAAATTTATCTTGTTTTCATACATTCTTAGATAATCGTTTGTTCGTTCATGATGAAAGCAAATTAATCTTAAGCTGATCTCATAATATGCAGATTAAATTTAAATGGTGTTACTGGTTTAATAGAAAAAGATGTACGAGCTACGTGTGTCTACTGAAAACGTGTTATACGTTCCTTTCCTTCAACCTGAATACCTTGAACCTGAATAGATCTAAGAAGGACCTCTTATGATTTATTGGTTCTCTTGGTATTCTGGTTCTATTATGAATATGAATAGATAGATTATATGAGGCTTGTGTTATAATAGAGTTCCCTGTCTAGAACCGTCTTTATCACTAGCTTCCATAGGCCATCCCTCAGGTCCGCCATATAATGAGAGGGTTGTGGTTTTTACATCCCTATCGTTGAGAACCTTAGCCTTGTTGGGCCTTCGCAGTAGCACAGTATGTGTTCAGAGGTCTCTTCGTCTACATGGCAGATCCTTCATAAGGTTGATCTTTTATTCTGGCTTAGTAGATACTCCGTCCATTTAGGCGATGGATCTTTATTGAACTCTTTATTCTGTCTAATTCCTGGCGCTTTTTTTCCATCATTCTCCAGATTGATTTTCCATCCCAGTACTGTCATATGATTTGCGCAGGGCTTTTGCTGTACCACAGAAGAGTTCTGGGCCAAACAGTATCCCACGTGCTCCTTCTCGGGTCAATTAGTCAGCATCTCCGTTGTCTTTGTTGTAACCTGTGCAGTTGCGTCTCCTCGAAGGAGGCTAAGGAGGCTCAGCCTCCACACAAATTTATCTTGTTGATCATTCTTCATTTTATTTCCTGTTTCTCTAATAATTTTTTTAATTTTACAATTAATTCCCCGTTCTCAGTAGTTATTTTTAATCTGGCAACAGTGCCCTGAGGCTAGACTCTCTATATATCTCAAACGCTGAGCTTGTGTTGTTCAACACAGTTAACGTTTTTCCGGACAGTCAATCGCCAAATAGCGTGAAACAGTGAAAATGGCAACACCCTCTGGAGGCTAGCCTGCCGCCCGCCCTTAAGTTCAGTACAGTCGGTGTGATACGGAATACGACACATGCGTGTCGTATTCCGTACCGTCAGTGCTTGTTTTGTCTTATGCGGGTATAATGATTGAGTGACACCACGCGAAATAAGGTTGGATTAGAATTCGTCTGTTCGGTGAATTATTAACTGTAAAACGGACAACTAGTTGGAAGATTTTAAGGGTTCTACGATGTTAGTTCGGAAAAACAGCGGTCAATTGATTCAATTTTTTAATGGAAACATTTCAACGATTCGACTTTGCGAATAAATCAGACTTACGACGGCATCTGTAATGGCGGGACATTTAAACGGTCTTCAAACAAACGAACGTAAGTTTTGAATAACATAGTAGGAAACAGAATTCCCTGTAATGCTCGAACTCGATGGAATTTTACATCACGTGCAATGTTTAGTTTACCATCCATAAAAATAAAAGACAAATTAATTGAAACACTTGATTTTATATTAAACAGTGATGACTTTTCAACAGATCAGGTTTCATCAAATGCTGCTGTTGGTTTAAAATCTTATTTAGAAAATGAAGAATTTTTGTTTTTTCTTGATACTTTAAAAATTAATATTTGAACAAACTGATCTTATTTTTCAATTTTTACAACATAAATTCACTAATATAATTCATTCAAGAGATCGTTTAAAACATCTCATTGATAAAATTCCAAGTGTCCGTTATACAGAATTTCATTTTAATATTTCATTTGGAAATTATTCAACTGGTGAGGCTTCTCCCGTGAAAGGGAGGAAAACATATAATTTGGTAGACAAGAAACTTTTTTATGAAATTTTAGATACTATTAAAGGTGAAATATTGAGATTCGATTTTCCGATTTACATGAATTGAAGTTTTTCGATTTGACGAATAGAAGATTTTTCGAATCTTTTTCAAAAGAGTTTCTCAATACACTTTCAGATAACTTAGTTCTAAAATATAATTTTTTTGATAAAATAGCGCTGCACAATGAATTATGCGTTGTATACTGGGATAAAGATATTTTAAGCCAGTACGACAGTCACGCCGATATGATAAAATATATGATAGATAATGATTTGCAACAAATCTTACCTCAGTTTTATAAACTACTTTGTTTGACAGTCACCATTCCTGTCACGTCGGCATCGGTGGAGAGATCATTTTCTACTATCAAACGAATTAAAACATACATGCGAAATACAATGGGCCAAAATCGTTTATACAATGTTAGTTTAATATCTATTGAAAAAGATTTAGTAAAACACTTAAAACATAATGATACATTTTATGATAATATTATTGATAATTTTTCGCAAATTAAAGACCGTAGAATTCCGTTAATATATAAAAAAGTTGATAAAATTAATAAAAAAAAAAAAATATGAAAAATTCAAAAAAAAAAGAAAAAAAATTAAAAACAAAAAAAATAAAAAACAAAAAACGAACCGAAAAAAATTTGTGGGCAAGAGAAACTCTATACCTCCACGTTGGTTCTTGCTGGGTAACAATCAATTTTGTCACTGAAGTAGCTGGTACGGTCGCTGCGCGAAGGTTAAATTAATTGACTGAAGATTGTATATTTTTACAAAAACGTTTTATGCCCAGCCTCCTCTCTCAAAAAGTTCACGAGCCGCCACTGAACCTGTGTGCCCTGACCCCCAAGCTAAAGACAATCTGTCTTGACTGCTCAACTTTTTAAGGATTCCTAAGCAGTCCAGACAAGTTTGGAATTGACCTGTGAGGTACTGAATGCTTCTATGTTCGCTTGGCTGTCAGAGTATATGGCGATGATTTCTTCCTGGAACTCTTGCCTTGATAGATCTTCGGCACGGTGATGTATTGTAGCAGCTTCTGGCTGGAATATCATCACGTGTTCACCCAAACTCAGTGAAGCTTTTGTCTTCCTGCTACTGCACCTTCCCCGGTTTCCTCTGTTTTGGAGACGTCTGTGTAACAGGCCTTTACTACATTTATTGGACGTCTTCCTTTCCATGTCTCTCCATGTTATGACTATTTTGAGGTTTTTCTCAAAGCTATACTTGGAAACAATCTCCAGTAAGAACGTTAGGAATTAAAGGTTTCGTTATCATGGAATAGAATATTTCACGAAACCCCCATACCAACAGTTCTTTTCCATAAACTAACAAATAATAATATTCATGCTCACAATTATAAACATAACGTTTATGTTGTTTCCATACGTTCTTAGATAATTATTGTTAGTTTATGAAAACGAATTAATCTTAAGCTTATCTCATATTATGCAGATTAAATTTAATTGGTGTTATTGGTTTAATAGAAAAAGATGTACGATCTACGTGTATCTACTGGAAACGTGTTATACGTTCCTTTCCTCGAACCTGAATAGACCTATGATGAACCTCTTTTGATTTATTGATTTTCTTGGTATTCTGGTTCTTCATGATTATGAATGAACAGACTCCTCTTTTGACGTTCCGATAGTTTATCTTTATCAAAAACTGTTATGTTAATTAGTGTTCCCATAAAATTTAGCAAACAACAGTGACTTGCGTATCAAAATCCAATTAAAACAGCAGAAAACGTTGGATTGATAGTATGTAAAAGAGTATTAGAAAGATAAGTCAATGAAGCATATGCCCAATTGTCAAATTGATGCGCATGAAATGAATTGCAATTCGCTAATCAAATACCTGAGATATCATTATTATATTTTACAAGTATAGATAAGAACGATAATTCTATGAATTAGCTGTTCTATGATTAATGATCAATTCTAATAATAATTAATCCGAAATCTTCAGAAATGTAACAATGTCATGATAGTTCAACTTTGTTTCAACAAAATGTTCATTTACCAACGTCCCTCATTTTGAACGTAATCTGAAACTGTTCTTATGGGACCGGCATTCTCACCCCCTGGTGCTCTCATCTTCATCATACCGATATTATTAAATTGGATTCAACTTAATTCAGGAAATTCTATAGCTCCTAGGAGCTCGCCTTAATGCCTATTTATATACTCCAACATATTCTGAATTTTATACAATGTTAGATAATAAAACTGAATTTTTAACATTCTAAATGTAGAGTAAGAATATTATCTTTTAGTGTCGAGTATATTGTATAATGTTTCAACTTCTTGTCTCCATGCAGATAGACTTGTTTTGAAATGGAGTAGGATTCTATAAATACTGAACTCAAGACTAGAGATTAGTTGCAGTTATGAGCCAGCTTCAACAACAAACGATTAAGCCTATCATTAAAAGTCAATAAAATATTCCACTCACTTGTTATTGCATTAAGATGAAATTTTTCATTACTATTGTGATTTTGTGCGTAATCTCGGTTCACCATGGGATCGAAGGAATTGGTGAATCTAAAGGTAAGAAACTTTACAAAAGCTTCCAGAATAAATGAAGTTGATCACAATATTGCTTTGATTCTGCTGCAACTTAGGAATGTTGAAACAATTGATAACTCAACATAACATTGCTGTTTTTTTTTCTCTTTTTAATTTTTTTCAATTGTCTTTATCCTCATATTCAGAGATTATGTAACTCCATCTGTTCACGTATTTTATTCTTATTCGAGGCATTTTTTAGGGAAATTTCCAGAAAACGAACCTCGATTGTTTATCTCTATTTCATTTGTAGTAATTTGAATTCTCTTGCACTTAACGTATTATTTATTTCTTCATTTTGTGTCTTTCCCTAAACTTGAACTCTTCCTGCAAAATGTCTAATGGAACGAGTTTTTTTACCATTCCGTGATTTGAAACATAATTTTAGTTGAGAAAAATTCAAATTCCCCATTAACTTGGTGAATCTGTAGATCGTAGTTTTTCCTGGTTGAAAACAGACGGTGCAGTTGTATCCATTTTGAAACATTTATTGATTTAGAAATACAAAACAATCGACCTTATCTACTAAAATATTGTGAAAGTACTGAGAACCTTGCATTTACCAAGTAGCCATCATCAGAGTAAACTACATTAAAAATCCAAATGTGCTTGTTCGAATATTATTTCGAATTAATAGTGTATATAAGGGATTATCCTCAGCTGGAGCTAAATCTGGATTCATTAAACTGCTTTTCTGCTAACACATTACTATCCCCTCTATGCTACTCAGATTTGTCATCACTGTATCTCAAGAGTGATGAACGTTCTCGAGAAATGGTGTGACCTTATTTGAGATATGTTTAGATGGGCAAATTCTTCTTCATATCAACTTAGTATGTGCCTTCGAGCTTGGCCCAAATATCGTTTTCAACACGACTCACAATCGATTTCGTGAATTCCGAATTTGTGGAAGTCGGAAACTTTATCGAAGGTGTTGCCTAAACGATTGTTTAGCTTGTTTTTACAATTTTTTTTAAGCTATTGCATATAGCTTTTATCGCGGGCTTCGAGCGCGGCGACCGAATCAAGAAATTCCGTAACGAAAAATAATGTAAGACCTAAACACCTAACATGTGTCAAATTAATTAATTAATTTGAAGTTTCTAAAAGTGAGAAATTTCGCTATTTTATACGAATGTTTAACACTCTAGCGCTTTAGACTCCGGGATTTTCACGTGGCCTATGGAAATTAGAAGGTTCGAATTATCTAAAAACATAATTGCATGAACTCCAGACGTCCCATGTAATCAGCTACGAACGAAATCATTTTGACATATGCCTCTAGGAGCTCGCTACGCATCAGTTAGAGTTTATTCGTTAGACGCGCGTAGCAGAGACCTGAGAGTACCTGTTTCTATTAAGCTATTGCATATATTGCATATAGCTTTTATCGCGAACTTTGAGCGCGGCCACCGAATCAAGGAATTCCGTAACGAAAAATAACCAAGACCTAAACACCTAACATGTAGCTCGGCCGAGCGTTCGCTTAACGTGTATGTATACGATACGACTGTACGAAGCTCGCACGGATCGAGACGAGCTGCTCCGTTATCGGACGTATACGTAAGCACTTAAGCAGCTGTTTGTGAGAAAGTATATAGTTTGTGTATAAAGTGTTTTAAATATGAATAAACAAAGTACATTTATTTCAAGCTATTGCATATAGCTTTCATCGCGGGCTTTGAGCGCGGCAACCGAATCAAGAAATTCCGTAACGAAAATAAAACCTACCATGTAGCTCGGCCGAGCGTTCGCTTAACGTGTATGTATATGGTACGACTGTACGAAGCTCGCACGGATCGAGACGAGCTGCTCCGAAATCGGACGAATACGTAAGCAGCTGTTTGTGAGAAAGTATATAGGTGTATAGGTATCTATCATATCTCTATAATGCCACACTCACCGCATGTGCGCCCTGTAAGTATACATGTAGGTATATATATACTGTTGTAGATACTGTTCCAAAAAGTGGGGTAGCTATTTACCAAAAAAATAATAATGTTACTAATATTATGACTCCGAATATTGAAATGAATATTGCACACGTTAGCGATGTTAATGTTAGGCGCTCATTTGTTGGAGATAGTTGTGCGTGCTTATACAAACTTAGAGATGGCCTACACACAGTCATGGTAGCAATTTACATTTCTCCGAATCCAAAATTGGACGAGGTAGATCATTTTATTCATCGCACTTTACTGGAGTACACTGAAGAAGGGTCGAAAATACTTGGTACAAATGGTAATAAATTTCCACTTATCTTGGCTGGCGATTTTAACATCAACTTCGCTGATAAAAAATCAGAGCGGTTGACAACTTTTCTTTCGGAAAAATTGAATTTGAAAATGAATAATGATCCACAAAACTCCACAACAAAATATGGGATCACCATTGACGCGGTATTTTCCAGAAATTTAGAGGATATCAAGTCTCAAACTTACGTTTCTTATTTCAGTTACCATAAACTTATAGTTTCAATTTTAAAAATTCCTGAATAACCTACATGTATTGTAAGATAATAAAAATATTTTAAACGATATTAACTTCTCATTTATTCAATAAAAGAAAAAAATGTGTTTTCTTATCGGTCACCACGCTCAAAAATTGTAACTTGAATTAATATCAAAGAAAAAAAAATACTGCATAAATAAAAAATAAATAAATAACTATAATTGCATAAGTTGATAAAAAATGCTATGCAATAGCTTCACCGCGGCAGTCCCCGAGTGCCACACGTATTTTTTTTCGCGGAGATGAAGAAGACCCTTTATGGGTAGATTATGAGCCTTTGAGTTTCATGGTCTACTTTGAATTCCAACTCTTGTAGACTTGTCCTGGCTATTGCCTCCGATGACACTTAGGCCTGCTGGCTCATTGTGTTTCGCCCTCGTTTTGTTTCTTTACGGTATCCACTCGAGTATTTGTATACCTTGAACGAGTTTGTACAAGTCCTTCACTGGGTGGGAACTATATTATTCTGGTTCGCCGTTAGGCTTTCCAAAAATTACTATCTTTGGCGGTTCAGTGCCTCGCATTCACACAGTATGTGCGTCACTGTTTCTGTATCCTTACCGCAAAGTTCGCATGCTAGGTCGCCATTGTACAGTTCCTTTCTGTTAAGGTGCCCTCTTACTGACGCATGGCCAGTCATGATTTAATTTTTCTCTATTTAGTGCTTATAGGTATGTCGTTCTTTTGTTACAAGGGACTTCTCTCCATGTTCGTAACCTGTGATTTTTTCCTATTATTCTTTGTGATTTTCCATGATCCAGTCTTCGACAGTTCTCCATGCTGTACCTTTTGGTACATCCGTGCTATGTTCTGGAACTGGAGCGTTCTCCGCAAGTTCGTCGATTTTTTCATTGCATGACGCTTCCTGATTTCCCGGCATCGAGATCAGCTTAACGCGGTTTCGTTCTGCCAGTATATTGCTGGAAGATTTGTCGTAATCATTATCCAGCTCTATTTGCTACTGATTTATACTTGTTTGTACTATATGTTTGGTATTTATATTTGCCATTTTTGATGTGAAATTTCTATAATGATCAAACTCGTAAACTATACACTTGTATATTATCCGCAAACTGTAATGTAATGATTGACAATTCAGAAAGAAATGCAACATGAAACAATTCAAGAGTTTGTCCAGAGAAAATTGTTCAATCACAAATTTTTCTCACTTGAGAATCTTTCATTGTACATGTCAGTAAACTATTCACAAAACGCTGTTTTTCATTTTGAGTCTTCTTTTGTCGACGCATGTACAATCTTCACTTCGGAAAGATGAATATTTCATCGTTTTAGAATTTTGTGGACTCCAATTATCATCTCGTGATAATTAGAGTTCACAAAACTCGAAATTAGAGATTTTCAAATCAAAACATCACATCTCAATTTCTGTGAACACCTCACTATGGTGATAGATAGATTTCTCAAGAAATGTAATGTTCTATTAATTTTCAGTTCGTGAGCCATGCTCAGTGCTAGGATTGAAGTTCAACGAAACAGTTCAGTTGCCAGATACGTGTGCTCCTTACCGTTGTAACGAAGGCGACAAAATCGAACTGCAAAAGTAAGTTTATAATAAGCTATACAGTGCTTCCAAATTCAGAGTTATGTTTGTCATTCATTTTAACCCCTTCTGGCCTGAATTCCTCATTTGTTATTTTTTTATGTATGTCCACGTTCGTTTATAAATGGTATAACACATGAAACAAGAGTATGTGTTCACAAATGCTCAATAGAATTGAATAGAATAGTACAAATAGATATTAGAAGTCGTTACTCTATGGTAATTCATCATTATGGTTGAATAGAAGAACAATTACTTTGTTTTTATACAACTTTCGATAATAACATGGAATCTTTACTATAATTTCAACACAGGAGTGCCATTATCAATGAACAGTACAAGTATGAATAGGGAAGTATAAAAGGGTTAATGTGATTTGTACAATTGAGAGTAAGGGATCATAGAAAATTCACATCCAAATTTTCGGGATCTACTCCTTCTAGAATTTCCGATATTCCCTTACTCCTAATTGTACTAATCTCAATAAATCCATTGACGTTAAGTTCCTATTTATACTTGAACTATGCATATTGAAATATGATCACCATTTATCCTTACTAAATGAGATATATTATTAGGATGACCTTTTGTGGTAAATAGAACTAGATTTGTTTTCTCGATATTCAAAGACAGATAGTTACGGCTGCACCAGTGATGCATACTGTCAGCAGAAATTTGCGTTAAGGATATTACATCATCTAGGCTCTCGCTACAGTTAGCTTTGGCCGTATCATCGGCAAATAATGATAATGAATTAAATGATGTATTTAGTTCAAGGTCATTAATTATTAGCACAAATAAAATCTGACCAAGAATATTCCCCTGAGGGACTCCAGTACGCAAATGTACTTGATTTGAAGTGAAACTATCCTATTTAATTTGACTAATTGGAAGCGATTTGATAAATATAAGACTATCCAATTATTGGCTATTCCTCTAATGCCGTATGAATTCAATTTTTTTAAGAGCAAATCGTGATTAACAGAATCAAAAGCTTTTGAAAGATCATAAAACAAAGCAGAACCTTTTAGTTTCCTATCTAATGTATCAAGAATGAATCTGTAGAAGCAGTAAAGGGCATCCTGAGTGGAAAGGCCTTTGCTAAATCCATATTGATTCGTAGATATAATGTTGTTAGATTTTAGAAATGAAGACAAACGTGTATAGAAGATCTTCTCAAAAATTTTGGAAAAAACTGACAAAATAGAAATAGGTCTATAGTTAGAAATCAGCTTTGGGTCACCTTGCTTATAGATAGCAGTAATACAAGCTAGTTTTAACTTATCCGGAAAATATCCCTCTTGAAGAGAGTATTTGCCAATTCATCAGCCACATATTTTAAAATGGAACACGGTACGTCATCGATACTTCTGGAAGATTTATTAGATAATGATATAATTAATTGTATTTATTACCTCATTTTTTTCAACTGGGCTAAGAAATATTGATTTATTGCAAACATTGAGTTTATTTGGCGCTGAGCTACCTTCAAGTATTGTTTTCTTATCAACAACGTTTTGGTTCACCATGTTTAACGATGTTGGAACTTCTATGTCCGCCAAAAACTTTGAGTTCATTTTGAAATATTACTTTTGGAAATGGTTCAACAGTGACTTCACGTTTGCCTTGTCTTAGTGACGAGCCCATGAGAAAGGCGAAACAACTGTCTGAGATTAGGACGTTTATCACTATTCAGCCTGGCGGAATCTTGTCTATTGACTGCTAACACGAAATGTGTTTGTATTTCACTCAGCATTGTTGTGGGACAGTCACTTGGCGGCAGTATTTCTAACTGTTCCCACGTTTAATCGCGAGAACTTCCATGTCAATGCTTAGCATGAAGCAGTGAAACATCTGTTTCCCGGCAGATGGTGTTGGAACTTCTAGGTTCGCCAAATGCTTTCAGGGTGTTTTATTATATCACATTGGATCGACGACTACACGTCTACCTCGTCTCATGACGAGCTCATGACAATGACAAAACAGCTGCCTGAGACTATAGGAAGTTTGTCACTGTTCAACCTGGTGAACCAAATCTTTGCCTATACTTGAACTGTTTATTGCTTACTTCATACTTTTGTATCTATTTGATGGAGGCACTTCGGTGTTGAAACTATAGTGACGATTTTATGTTATTATTGAAAGTGACATAAGAAAATAAGACACAGACGCATTTGAATGTAAAAAAATGTTCATCCTGTGAGCGCGTGTCTTATGTATTCTATCTTTTCAGGTTTATTAATTAGTATAACGTTTTTTTATTTAATGTATATAAGTTCTTCATATATGGCACTTAGCAACTTTCTAAAACGCTCAATTTTGGATAAAAATTAAATTGGATATATTGATCATTGGAAATGAATCAAACTAATATTTTAGTATGCTCTAATGGAGGATTGAAACTAAACTGATGTATCCTTTTGGTAAATAGTCCTTGACAATATGATATTTTGAAGATATCTCGGTTTTTAATTTTGGCTCTTGGCCTATTCATTATTTATTGTGTCCACATTATAGTTTCCTACAATTGCTTGACCACTGATCGAGTGGACCAGTCCGAATTGAATTTATGGGTTCCGCGTTCTGTTACAAAATTCAATAACCCCTGAATTTAGATAGAGAATGTTGAGTGCATATTATGATGAATACTAGCAAATTACGGTATTTCTAGGTCACAAGTAACTGGGCTTCAGTCATCCTCATTAAAGCTTATACTGGCTACTCTAGATAGTTACTGGTACCTCAAGAATATATGCAGTACAGAGTGTCCTGACCTAGTGAAAGAACTTTTATTACGTACTTTTCGTCTCAAATTACTCTCTTAACAGCATTATCAACGTTTTCATAATCTTCTTCCTCAACTTCAGATACATAGATCATCTGTACATATTTTTCTAGAACTAATTACTGAACGTTGAAGTGGTCGGCATAATATTTAATAGGTTTCCATTTTATGATGAGCCAAAGATGGAATATCATAGAAACTGAATCATCTATTTACATAATTGTATAAAAATTATAGTGAACTGAATGAAAGATTAGAATAATACAAAACTTGTGGGTAATATTGCTGCACAAAAGGCACAAGATTGGTTTTAGTTTATAACAATTCTTCTATAACAGTGCAATTCCTTTTTAGCTGTGGAGTAATAGCTACAGAGCCACCATGTGGTGCTTTTCCAGGAAATGTTACGCTTCCTTTCCCAGACTGTTGTTGGGAAATAAAATGTTATCCAGTATCACCCAGACCAACACCAAGACGTCCAAAGACCCAAGAATAGTGGTATATTACATAATGTTCTGATATTTAATTGTGATGGTATCTTTTCTTTACTAATTTGTATGAATCGAATTTGTAATGAATAAAAATTCTTAGATTTGTCTCATTTTATTTTTCTGTCTCCAGTCAACTGAAATCCAATACCATGGCCCGCTAACAGTGTTTCTCATCATATTGAATGGGTGGATGATATTCTACAGGGTGACAAATGAGAGCAGTATGGGTGAATTCAATCCGCAACTAATTATGAATCTATTCAGAGCTCATATTGACACAACATTTTGTTCACTTATGACAAGCAACTGACACCCATTATGTCGTTTACGCTGAGTCTTTCTTGCCATATTAAATTTCCAACTGGATGGCAAACGAACAGCATCATTATATCCATAGGCATTTATATCTATTTATGAGATAATACTTATGATAATGATGATAATAAAAATGAGGATAGTAATAGAGGTATCTATGATTTCGACGCTCTTGTAGTGTAGAATCATTTTAACTTTCGGAAGTTGCAAAATTAAACTGAAATTTACACAATACTTGTAACATTTAATTCAGAAAATAGTGCTGAAAAATTATTTCATCAAACTGTGTCATTCCAAAGCTAGTAGTTATCAGCTAAAGTTTAATCTAAAATTGTATCTTTAAATGTTAAAAATTAATCTGAATGTGGTACAAATTGAGGAATGGGATTAGCCAATGGTTTGGTTGGGTGTTCATCAGCGAAATTGTTGACAATTATAAATATCGATATGGTTATTCAATATTTTGAATTTGGTGAAAATAGAAACTCCCTCCAGAGGGAGCCCAATACCTCTGGTGTATGAGAAGAATTGTAGGTGGGCATGTTTCACAATTTTGAGATAAAAATTAAGTATACCAATGGAGAAATAATGAAACAGGTTTATAACATACAATAAAATGATATAATTACTATTAAATGGAAGAATAGTATAACTAAATTTGCTGTTTCAGATAAACATAATAACAATCTAACCAAATCTACTCAATTCAAAAATCTAAGTAACTAGCTCAGCTCAGAGAAAAAAAATGTTATCGATCTATTCCAATTGTTTGAGAATGTCATCTATAAAATATACAAAATATGCTTCTCATGAACATGAACATTTTTGAATATTTCTCCTTCATTAGTTATTGAAATATTTAGATACTGTTAGAGGTTGGTTGATTCCGAAACATGCAATAAGTACCCATAAGTACCCAAGTAGTACCCATTAGGTATTAGTTATTGAGAAACTAAGTGTTATTTATTATTTCGATTAGTAGTTGGAGATGATGTATAATAGCTTACCGTTCTTATCAAAATTTAATACCTCTGTCTATTTATTGAGAATAAATTGTGATTATAAGTAGGTAGGAATTGCTAATAACATAACTCACATTATTCAGATCTCTTTAGGAAGCCATAAAAACAAAGTTAGTAACTAGGAACATGAACCAATCAAAAAACGTTCCACAGTGCTTAGGAATTTTTTTTTCAATCATACTTATCGATGCTAGTAATTTATTGTGATACAACATACTTATATGTTCTGGAGATTTTTGATTGTACTCTATTGACGTATATTGGAAACTGTTCTAAAAGTCTTCTCATATATTTAATAGCCTGCAAGATAAATGTAGATAGAACTGTCAATAGTTTATTCAAAGTATAGTACGACTTACATTAAGCTAAAGTTAAATGGTGGAAGCCGTTACTTTGTGATAATTCATGTAATAAGATAAAACATTTTACTTAGTTTTTTATCACATTATTATAGAACCAAATCGTGACTATAGTTTCGACATTAGCGTGTCATCTTCAAACGATACTGATGTATGAAAATAATAATAATCTTGGCTTTTTAGAAAGCTTTTGAGGTAAGGAAGGCACAATAGGATTATGAGAAATTTCACGTCATCAAGACATCAAACAGGATGCTATAGTACACATCTAATTAATCATTTAAGATTTTATCTTGACATCATTTTTGATACATTCGAAAATTTCGATTGATTCTAGTGTGTTCATTTTGAATCCTCTTCTCTCGTTGGGTGAAATTTCAACTTCATATAAATTTGGAAAAGTGTGCCCTGTTTCTAAAATGGGGTTAGACAAAGTTGAATCTGTTTCATTAAGTCTAAAAGATCGAAAGGTTCTTCATATCTAATTTCTATATTACGACTAGATCTACCGATGTTGAAGTAATCACATTCTGAACAGGTTAATTTATATACTCCAGGCTTATAAAACTTATTTGTTATATCTTTAGCATTGAACAAAAAATAAGACTTTTGAGAAGATTGAGGTTTGAAGCTAACTTGGAGGCTTCCACCATTAAACTGTTATGTTGATTAGAGTTTCCATATGATTTATGAAAGAATAGAGTAGCTATCTGCAGCCAACTTGCGTATTAAAATCCAATCAAAACAGCAGAAAACATTGGATTGGTAGTATATAAAATATTATTATAAAAAATGTCAATGCAGCATATTCTCAATTATCAAATTGATGTGCATGAGGTAGATTGAGATTCCTAAATCAAATATCGAAGGTTTTATTCTACCAGTCGAAATAAGTACGATAATTCTATGAATAACTATCGAGCTTAAGATAATTTTACGGAAGGTAATTTTAAATCTTTTTCGGAAATGTAACAACGTCATGATTGTTTTAACAAAATGTTCATTTTCCAATGTTCTATAGTTTGAACGTAATCTGAAACACTTCTTATGGAGCCGACATTCCCACCATCTATTATTCAATTCAATTCAATTAATTTCGAAAATTCTATAGTTCCAATGAGCTAATTCTAATGCTTATGGATATACTTCAACATATTTTGAATCATATACAATGTTAGATGATAAAACTGAATTTTTAACATTCTAACTGTAAAGTAAGAAAATTATTTCATACTGGCGAGTACAATATATAAAGTTTCAACTTCTTCTCTCTATGCAGATAGACTTGTTTTGAAATTAAGTAGGATTTCTATAAATACTGAAATCAAGACTAGAGATTAGTGGCAGTTGTGAGCCAGCTTCAACAACAAACGATCATTATAAGTCAATAAGATATCCCACATACTTGTTATTGCATTAGGGTGAAATTTTTCATCACTACTGCGATTTTGTGCTTCATTTCAGTTCATCATGGAATCGAAGGCATCGGTGAATCTAAAGGTAAGAAAGTTTAAGATCATTATTACTGTTTTGTTTCTCTTTTCCATTTCTTCCAACTGTCTTTTATTCCCATATCCAGATGATGTAACTCAACCTATTCGCGGATTTTATTCTTATTTTAGGCATTTTTTTTGGAAAATCTCTAGAAAACCAGCTCGATTGTTTATCTCTATTCCGTTTGTGGGAATTTAAATTTTCTTTCATTTAACATATTATTTATTTCTTCATTTACCTTTTTTCCTTCTTTTCCCAAACTTGAACTCGTTCTCCAAAATGTGTAATGAGAAAAGTTTTATACTGTTTTTTCTATGCCACGATTTCAAACTTCATTTTTAGTGAAAAAAATTCAAATTTCATATTAACTCAGTAAATCTTTATTCCGGAGTTTTTTCTGGTTGTAAATAAAGACAGTGCAGTTGAAGTATCCATTTTGAAATATTCATTGATTTAAAGATACGGAATAATCAGCCTGATCCACTGAAATATTGTAAAAGTACTGAGAACCGCTCAGCTACCAAGTAACCTTCATCAGAGTAAACTAAATCAGAAATCCTAATGTGCGTGTTCGAATAATATTTGGAATCAATAGTGTATATAAGGAACTATCCTCAGCTGGACCTAAATCTGAATTGATTAAATTGCTTTTCTGCTTTTACTTTACTATCTCCTCTAAGCTACCTAAATTTTTCATCACTGTGTTTTAAGAGAGATAAACTGGTGTGGTCGTATTAAAAATATGTTCTTAGGTGGCAAATACTTCCCTATATCGACATAGAATGTTCCTTCGAGTTTGGCCTAAATATCATTTTGAACACGACTCACAATCGATTTCGTAAATTCCGAATTAGTAGAAGTCGGAAAATTTATCGAAGGTGTTGCCTAAACGTATTTTTAACTTGCTCTTACAAATGCAAATTTGAGAAACAAATTATGGAACTCATTAATCACTGAAGGATGATGAGTGAAACTATTGAATTATATTGAACTATTTGAAGGTATTGGCTTTAATTTTTCGTTTTGAAATTTAGTTTTCGATGGAAGTTTTGTCCTAGTCATTATCCAACGCTATTTGTTGCTACTTTATAGCAGCTCTGGATTATTTCTCGGGGTATCTGTCTCATTTACACTTATTTGTACTATATGTTTGGTATTTATAGTTGCTATTTTTTATGTGAAATTTCTATAATGATCAAGCTCACATAATACACTTGAATATTATCCACAACTCTAATGTGATAAGGTTCAATTTGGATAGAAGAACAAAAGAAAACATTAAATATATTTCGGCATTAGGAATGTTTCAATTCATTTTTAACTTATGAAGTGATGGAAGTAAAGCCACTAATTTAGACTAAATAAACAATGAATGTTTTTTATTATTCACTATTGCTTAGATATTTTTCAACAAACAGTGTCATCATCTGAGGTAAGTTATAAACTACAGTTACATTGACAGAGAACGGCTCTATACTATAATGACTATATTCATTGAGTAGAGGGGAATATCATTAGATACAGAACATTTGAAGAGCTACGAAGGAAATACATAATAACTGATGAATGATAAATGTCCAATTGAGCATTTCAAACTACATCAGTTTTGTCTTTAAATGTTTGACAATTCCCAAAGATCCCAATTTATTCTATTTCAAGCCCTTCTGTTCGATATGTAAGATTTCGGAATCGTGAGTGAAGTTATGGCTATGTTCGATTAGAATCATCTAATCATCAGATGATTAGCATAAGTTGGATCAGTCTTCATCAATCTGTGGCTCCTCATATGCTCTTGAAATCTCTGGTAAAAGCTGCGACCTGTTTGACCAATATACAAAGCATTACGGTTATCATAACATAACTCATTAACTCCAGATTTATTAATTTATCTGTATTTTTTTCATAATTATTTATGAATTTGTGCAAATTATTAGACGTTTCATATGTGACTGTTTTATCGTGTTTCGATAAGAATTTTGAAATAATGTTTGTTGGTTTCCTGATATATGTTGAACTAACATATTGACGTTCAGTTTCGATTTTTTATTGAAGATATATTAGAGTTAACGTGTGTTTCTTCAATTTCTGTCTACTATGGACGAATTGTAACCATTATTGACGGCGATTTGTTTTATTCTGTAGAGTTTTGTGTTGTAGTTTGTTGCGTTTTGAGGGGATATTGATTAATTGATAGATCATTGAGTGGAAGGCAGCTAATTTATGGGATAAACTACCTATATAAGGAATTTTCGTGAATAACGGTGTCAGTGTGTGTATGCTTGTGACGAATAGAAAACATGTGTGTAGAATTTGTCCGAGAAATATTTAAGTCTAGAAAGTTCAGTGAACCGTTGATTTCTGTAAATTCGATGTCAGGATATGTTGAAAATGTATTTAATTGGCGTGTTGTCCCTGTCCAACATGCAAGGATATCGTCTACATAACGGTATTAATATAAGAACAAGTTTTGGTATTTCACGTATGCACATGTATTTCCAAGTAATTTATAATTTTTTCTGCTAGTAATGGAGATAAATGGGACCTGATAGGGACACCGCTGTGTTGGAAATAATATTTATCATTGATCGTAGAATAATTTTGGCTGACGTAATTTATATCATTTACTGATGAATATGAATTTTTAATATGAATTTTGAATTGAAATTTGTTTTTGAATAATATTAACTGATCGTTTTGCAATTTTCTGACCTGGTGCATTGATGTAGGAATACACAGGACGTATGTGTGTGCACAAAAGCGTACAAAGGCAATACGATAATTACAATAAATAATTAAAGCACGAAAAAATTAATAATTTTTCAGAGCCAGATGAATTTCCAGAACTAAAGACTGACCAAACAATGACATACCAAGAGGACATCTAAACAACATTACGTAACATAAAACACATTCTCACCGATGAAGGAAAAACTGGTTCGATCAATATGAACCCTTAAACCACCTTCCTTACATGGAGAGTTAAAAATCCACAATGCTGGAAAACCCGTACATCTAAGCGACTGCGGAATTCTTCGGATGGCCCGAGAATGTGGTGAGGCAAGATAGGATGGGCCGAGACTGCCCTAGTTGCAGAGTCAAGCATACCACACGAGGTGGAGTGTTTAGAGGGTATATCTGAGGTGAATAAATTTGGAATCAGGGACTCCCACACTAGCTTACGGGATGTTACAGGTTCATAAGGTGCCCATAAAGGGTTTGAACCACCTCCCAATAAAAAAAACTCGTTCTGTGTGTTCCTACATCAATGCACTATGTCACAAAATCGAAAAACGTTCAGTTAATATTATTTGAAAATTAAAAAAATTTAATTCAAAATTCAGTATCAAAAATTGGTATTATCAAGTAGATAATGTTAAACATGTCGAACAGAAAACAAAATTGGAAATTAATATTATTTTATGGTCAATAATGAATATTATTTCCAAGGAGGCGGTGCCCCTACGGGGTCCCCTTTGTCTCCATTACTAGCAGAAATATTCGCGGAATACTCGGGAACAAAGGTCCATCATTAACATATTCTGACATCGAATTAACAGTAGAAACAGAAATCAACCTTCTAGACTTGAATATTTCTCGGACAAATCCTACGCACAGTTTTTTTATTTATCACAAACCTACAAACACCGACACTGCTATTCATAGAAAATTCCTTACATCCTTTTTCCCATTAATTAGCTGCCTTCCACTGAATGATCCCTCGATTAATTAATATTCCCCAAAACACAACAAAGTACAACACAGAACTCAACAGTATAAAACAAATTGCCGTCAATAATGGTTACAATACTTCCATAGTAGACAACGTTTTAAAACAGGAAATGAACAAACACATGTAAACTCTAATATATCCTCAACAAAAAATCGAAACTGAACATCAATATGTTATTTTAACATATATCGGGAAACCAACAAACAATTTTTCAAAATTCTCATCGAAACACAATAAAACAGTGGCATTTGAAACGTTTAATAATTTGCATAAATTCATAAATAATTCTAAAACAAATAGAAATGATTTTTTCAAATCTGGAGTTGATGAGTTATGTTGTGATGACGATAATGCTTTGTATATTGGCCAAACAGGTCGCAGCTTTTACTAGAGATTTCAAGAACATACGAGGAGTCACAGATTGAAAAAGACCGATTCAACGTATGTTAATCATCCGATCGAACATAACCATAATTTCACTCATAATTCCGAAATATTACATATAAAACGGAAGGGCTTGAAATGGAATATATTGGAATTATTGGATATTGTCACTCATGTTAAGGACAAAAATAATTTAGTTTTAAATGATCAATTGGACATTTATCATTCACCAATTATTAATCATTTCCTTAGTAGTTCTTCAAATGTTTTGTAACTAATGGTTCCCCCCTCCACTCTAAGTATAGTCGTTATAGTATCAAGCCGTTCTTTGTTAATGTAACTTTAGTTTATAACTTAGCTCAGATGATGACACTATGTGTTGAAACATATGTAAGCAATAGTGGATAATAAGAAACATTCATTTTTCATTCAGTGTATGTTAGTGGTTTTATTTCCATAACTCTATAAGTTCAAAATAAAACCATTCACGAGTTTGCCTTGAGAAAATTGCTGAATCACTTATTTCCCTCACTTGAGAAATTTCTATTGTACTCATCAGTAAACTGTCCACTAAACGCTGTTATTAAATTTGAGTCTTCTTTTATCGACTCATGTACAATGTTTATTTTGAAAGGATAAATATTTCAATGTTTCAGAATGTTGTGGATTCTAATTATCATGGAATGGTTTTCAAATCAAAACTCCACATCATCAATTATATAGGCTTCTCGAAAATTATAACATTTTCTTCATTTTCCGTTCGTGAGCCATGCTCAGCGCTAGGATTGAAGTACAATGAAACAGTTCAGTTGCCAGATACATGTGCTCCTTACCTTTGTGACGAAGATGACAAGATCGCACTGCAAAAGTAAGTCTATAGTAAGCTATGAAATGCTTCCAAATTCAGAGTGATGTTTTGTATTTCATTTTAACCCCTTCTGACCTGAATTTTCAGGATAAAGTAAAATTATCTTTAGCTGTCTTACTGCACTTATCATTATGATTGAATGAAAGAACGATTACTTTGTTTGTATACAACTTTTGATAGTAACATGGAATTTTCACTATTATTTCAACACCGAAGTGCCGTTATCAATAAATAGTTCAAGTATAAAGAAGAACTCATAGACCAGTCCCTCTGTAATTTTATTTCACGTTTTGAGTTGAAATTCTTACGTTCCACAATTTTGGCCAATCTTCAAGTTTTTGGCTGCGCTGATCACGAATATGGACATTGAAAATGTCTGGGCCCTATGCCAGTCGAGTTATTGACCATTTTTTGGGTCCATTGACTTTGGTGTTTTTTCAATTTTTAGAAAAACTCTGAATTCCACTCGATCATTTTATGACAGAAAAAACTGTGAAAGATCAAAAAGAGTGGAATGACGCTAATTAGAAGTTATTAGAATGTAAGGGGCCTAATATAGGGGCCAAAATGTGGAATTTTTGAGCGAAATCAAACGTTTTTTCATTTTTCAATTATAAGATGACTGTTCGCCGTACTAATGCTTAACATACATTGATAGTATTTTTTGTGTTCTACTATATGCGTTTTTCATTTGTTTGATTTTTGCAAAGGGGGCGCTGCAATCGCTCATTTCGTAGAACACGAAATTTGAACAAAATATATTGATGGCTTTCATCTATGAACCAAAATTCAATCACTTTGGTTCATATGGGCTGATTTGAGACCATTTTGAAAAGAAGGAACAGCGAAAAATTAGAAAAATCGGATCAGGAAAATGAATTCATAATTGAATAGCTGAAACATTTACGCAAATTTTGATATCAAGCACGATCTTCTAGGTTTAGTCAATCCCGAGAAAACTCATGCTAAAATTTTTGGGCCCTACTGTGCCCAATTTTGGGTTCTTCGTTATAATCTTTCGTTCAGACTATAGGGGCCTCATGTGGCTATCTCAAGATATCATTTTCTCCGCTTCAGCGTTTGACAGGCTCACACAAGAAAAATCTTCTAAAAACTCCATCTCTTAGTTATCAAAGATGATGAACATATGCCTTAACCCGGGTTCGATCCCACCCTTGAAACTTTTTTTTTCCTTTTTTTCACTTTTTTTGATAATTATAATACAAAATCATAATAATTTTATAATAATGATCATAATAATATTAATAATGATAATAATGAAGATAATATTGATAATAATGATAATAATAATAATCATTATTATTATTATGATTATTATTAATTGATAAATTGATATTAAAATTAATCAATCAACAACAAAATTTCCAAATAAATGCAGGTTTCAAATAAATATAATAATGAAATTTTTGTTTGCAAAAAGAAAGTGGTCTTCATCTCTGACTTGCTAGAAATTCTATATTTCATATTCTATCAGAGGAAAGGAATCAGATGTTTCTTTATCAAATGAAGTGGAGGATGTTCACATGTAATACATACAAAAACGATACGCGTGAACTGATGAGTGCGACAGAGTAATAAGTACGCACAAACAGCTTCGTGACTGTTTATACCAAAAAGTGGCCCATACTGATCAGTGCGACAGAGTGAAGATACTCACAAACAATTTCGTGATCTATCGAAACGGTTTCTTATCATTATTATTATTATGAGTATTATTATTATGATTTTTATGATTGAAATTACTATGATTTTGTATAATAATTATCATATAAATTCTCGGGACATAGGTTACATTAACACTTATGCTTTATATTTTCTCGTCTTTACGTACGTTTCGGCCTCACGAACATCATCAGAAGACTTATTGTGTCTAAAACTAGATTACTTGAAACTAATTGTATTAACACAAAGCGTCCTTATCGCACCAATTTCAATTAAAATGCCAAGTCGCCGAAACGAACAGAAATACGAATAATCGAGATCGTAACACATCTCTTGATATACTTATAACATTGATGTGCTACGATTTCTATTATTCGTGTTTCTGTTTGTTTCGGCAACGTGGACAGTTTTAATTGAAATTGGTGCCATAAGAACACTCTGTGCTTATACAAATAGTTTTAAGTAATCCCGTTTTAGACATAATTAGTCTTCTGATGATGATCGTGAAACCGAAACGTGCAGACAGACATAAATAATAAACATATGTGTTAGTATGACCTATTTCTCGTAAATTTATATATAATTCATATCTGGGTCAAGAATCTTTATTAAAATCAATAACAAATAATAATCGAACAAGCTGAGTGCCAAATATTCAAATTTTGGAATATTTCGGTGCAGTAATTCCGAATGCCTGAAATTATTGCAACGAAATTGTATAGATGGCGGCATCTACAGCATACTTCGTTTCGGTGAAAATAAGCCACAGACGTTTTTTAATGTAAAAAATTGTTGATTCTGTGAGCACGTGTTTGATGTATTCTAGCTTTTCAAGTTTATTGATTAGTATAACGTTTTTTTCATTCAATGTATACTATGTTTTCTATGGATGGCACTTAGCAACTTTCTAAAATGCTTTATTCTGAAAAAAAAATTTAATTAGATTTATTAATCGTTGGAAATGAATTAAACTAATATTTTAATATGCTCTAATAAAGGATTGAAGCTAAACTGATGTATCACCTTTTGTAAATAGTCCTTGAAAACATAATATGTAGAACATATTCCGGTTCCTGATTTTGGCTTTTGGCCTATTTGAACTTCTGATAAACACGAGCAAATTACGGTATTACTATGTCAAACGTAACTGGGCTTTAGTCACCCTCATTAAAGCTCACACTGGCTACTCTAGATAGTGAGTGGCACCTCATGAATCTATGCAGAATAGAGTATCCTGACCCAATGAAAGAATTTCTATTATGTATTTTTTGTATCAAATAACTCTCTTTACAGCATTGTCAACGGTTTTATAATCTTCTTCTTCAACTTTAGGTAAATATATCATCTGTACATAATTTTCTAGAGCTGAATACTGAATGATAGAATAGTGGTCGGCAGAATGTATAATACGAGTAAGTTTTCATTTAATGATGAACCAGGGATAGAATATTATAGAAACTGAACCAGCTATTTACATTATTGTATAAAATTTATGGCGAACTGAATAAAAGAGTAAAATATTACAAAATTGTGGGGTAATAGTCCCGCACAAAGTCACAAAATTGGTTATAGTTTATAACAATATTTTTATATCAGCGGATTCTTTTTCAGCTGTGGAACAGTAGCTTCGGAGCCACCATGTGGTGTTTTTCCAGGAAATGTTACGCTTCCTTTCCCAGACTGTTGTTGGGAAATAATATGTTCTCGTCTACCCAGAGCAACTCCAAGACGTCCAATTAAACAAGTATATTAAATAATGTTGTGATATTTGATTGTGATATTATCTTTTCCGTACTGATTTGTATGTTATTTTGTATGTAGTAAATAAAAATTCTTAGATTTGTCTCAATCTATTTTCCTATTTCCAGTCATCTGAAATCCAATACCATGTCTCGCTAACAGTGTTTGTTATCATATCGAATGGGTGAACGATATTCAACAGGGTGCCAAACGAGAGCAAAGTATGTGTGAATTAAAAATTTTTGGCACCTGGTGAACAATAGATATCGATATGGTTATTTAATACTACCACACGCCAGTTTTTTGGTAGAGATGAATGTTTTTAAGTGAATATTGGTTCGGGGGTATTGTGTATTGAAGTTCGTGGTACGTTTGTTAGTTGTACAATGGAGTTAATAGACTGGCTAGTCACATTTCAGCATTTCATGCTGTTTTTTGTGGATATAATATTTATTGTAGAATCATTTTAAGTCTTCTGAAGTTGAATTAATTCAATTGTGTGAGTCTTCAATCATCAGGACAATAATTTTCGTGGCTGGTGTGTGGTATACCATTCGAATGATAGTTGTTGGCCCCTAAACTTCAATGACTTCGAGTGGACGGAATGACACTTGTTTTTTATATTGTTGCAATTTTTGTTGTAAGACAGAACCAGTACTATGGCGGAGATTTCGGTTGTATTGCTTTTGAATGTTGTCGCTGAGATCAAAACTTCAACGTATGGTTGGGTGTTTATATAGAATTATTCTGTTGCTCCCATCGACTTTGAATCAAATGCATGGTTACATATAAAAATAAAAGTAAGTATTGTATATAACACTATTCTGCTGACATATTCATATAACAACATTTAGCGAATATGAAATAATATAACCATGAATTTCTGAATTATTTGTCGTAGGAAACAATTATTATTAAATGGAAAAATAATATCACTAAATTTACTTTTTTAGTAGAACATGATAATAATCTAACCTAATCTATTCAATCCAAAAATCTAAGTAAGAGTGGTTCACTTCGAAAAAACATAATATTGTCGATCTCTTTTAATAATTAGTTATCAATATATTCAGACACTGTTAGTGGTTGGTTCATTTCAAAACATGCAATCACTAGTACCCATTAAGTATTAGTTATTAGTGAAGTGAGGTATTCATGAAATTTTCGAATTTGGCATATTTCTCATATTATACGAAATTTTTCCGAATTTTTCATATTTTTAACAATTTTTTAATTTTTAGCATCTTTGTAACAATTTTACAAACAATTCCTCCCTATACAATTTAACCAAAACATTTTATTATTCTTGCGAGTAAAGTACATTTAAAAGCTCTCAATGTGTGTTGCTTGACTGGTTTTGCATGTAGTAGGTATAATTTTAAGAAAAGGACAATTACTGGTAAATCCCAATAATATTGTTGATGTTCAAAATATTCACTTAATCCGGAAGTAGGTACTAAGAAATTATTACCCGACACCGTTTATTTGTAGCCAAACTAAGGGCACGAGGAGGCATACTTATTGAAAGTTTTCTTTGAAATTGTGTCGACAAATTTAGAGTTAATTTACATTTAGATTTTGAAGTGTGCCAGTATGTCTATTTAAAATGGCAAGTGGTATCAATGTGTCTATATGGATTGAACCATTTCCAGAGTTGTCTATGAACATGGGACAAAGTGTGTCATGAAGAAGGTTTATTAAATATGCACAAGGTGTATTTTGCTTAACTTTTTAAGATTTCAAATATTAGGATTTTTCGGTTTAAAGAGTGTTCCTTGCCACTGGCATACAGGGTGGGGCAAACTTTGATCGTAGTTCCATAACTCCTTTGAAACAAAACTAAACAATTTTTGTGAATGAAACCGGTCAATGGTGGACGAAAGCACATTTTCTAACAAAATTTTTTTCCCTAGAATTCGGCTGGATAATTAAAAACGTATTTCAGGGTCACGTAGCGGTAATTATAACGGCACCAAAAAAATTAAAAAATTGGTCATTTAATAATTTATGAAAAAGTGGGTTAAATTTGCATAATTTATTATTGGGTTATCCTGTATACATGAAAATAATTATAGAATACATGTTTTCGTCCACCATTGACCAGTTTTATTTAAACTTGTTATGTTTTATTTCAAAGGAGTTATAGAACTATGAACGATTTTTACCCCACCCTGTAGTTCAATATGATTTGAGAAGTTACAATCAAATTAAATTAAAACCCCATGTTCTGAAATACATAGGGGCTCGTATAATGTGGAAGCAAACTTAATTTTTTTTACACCCTGTGGCAAATAGGTGATAGCCACTATATGAATTGGTTTGTCAAAGATGTTAGGTAACTATTTGAAAAATTTGCTCTACACATGGTATTTCGTTTTTGTAGATTACATCTGAGAAGAGGTTTCTAATAGAATGTCATAACTGCATCACCTGTGGCTAAACGAAACAAAGTGACATCTGAAAGGAAAAAGCAACCGTCAATATCAAAGTGCTTTCAATCTAATGTTGCTAAAACTTCAAGTGAGCAAGAATTGAAGCAAGATTTATGTCGAGCATTGGTGACGTCAAATATACCCTTATCAAAACTGTCAAACGATAATTTTCAATCTTTTTTTAGTAGATGAACAGGACGAGTTCTCCATCAGGATATCCGGTCTCCACTTCCGGTCTAGCTGTCGATGTGCATCCGGTGCATGAGCTCGTCCTTATCAGTTTTGAAAGGATGTAGGTGATAAGGATTTTATTTATTTGTAAAGAGTATACAGGGTGTGTTCAAAAAGTGTGTCACATGTACAGAGTCACGTGACTAACACATGACAGCATGGCGGCCCTAAGGTCCAACTGTCATGGCGACCATAAGGTCCAGCTGTCATGGCGACCATAAGGACCAGCTGTCATGGCGACCATAAGGATCAGCTGTCATGGTGGGTATAAGGACCAGCTGTCATGGCGACCATAAGGTCCAGCTGTCATGGCGACCATAAGGACCAGCTGTCATGGCGACCATAAGGTCCAGCTGTCATGGCGACCATAAGGACCAGCTGTCATGGCGACCATAAGGTCCAGCTGTCATGGCGACCATAAGGACCAGCTGTCATGGCGACCATAAGGACCAGCTGTCACGGCGTTCATAAGGACCAGCTGTCATGGCGACCATAAGAACCAGCTGTCATGGTAGACCTAAGGTACAGATTGCTTCGTAGAGATGTCACCACCAAGTGACAGCTGTCATGACAGACCTAGGGTACAGACTGCTTCCTGGAGGGGGCTCCGCCACCTCTAGGAAGTAATCTGTACCTTCGGTCCAAAAGGTACAGACTGCTTCATGAAGATGTCATCACCACTGTCAAACATCATCATCATCAGGGTTAAACCGGAAGTGGGTTATATATTCGACACATTGTTACACCGGAAGTGAAACCGGAAGTGATCATTCAGAATCTACGTGATGTGCTGAATAAGAATATACTATTTATATGTCGATCAGTTTGACCGATCTCTCGCGATAAGGATTTGAAATTTTTTATTTTTTAAGTGGGGCTTCATGGGTATCAAATGAAAGGTCTTAACGCGTAGAATATGAATTTCAAACTTTAGGTTGCTTCGTGTAGGTGTCACCACCAAGTGACAGCTGTCATGGTGACCATAAGGTCCAGCTGTCATGGCGACCATAAGGTCCAGCTGTCATGGCGAGCATGAGGTACAGCTGTCATGGCTACCATAAGGTCCAGCTGTCATGGCGACCATAAGGTACAGCTGTCATGGCGAACACAAGGTACAGACTGCTTCGTGGAGGGGGCTCCGCCACCTCTAGGAAGCAATCTGTACCTTTGGTCCAAACGTACAGGCTGCTTCATGGAGATGTCACCACCACGTGACAGCTGTCATCGAAGGTACAGAATGCTTCGTGGAGATGTCGCCACCACGTGACAGCTGTCATGGTGAACCAAAGGTACAGGTTGCTTCGTGTAGGTGTCACCAACACGTGACAGCTGTCATGGTGAGCTAAAGGTACAGGCTGCTTCGTGTAGGTGTCACGTGACAGATGTCATGGCGGACCGAAGGTACAGGCTGCTTCGTGTAGGTGTCACCACCACGTCACAAAGACTGCTTTGTCATTGTTTCAATCCGGCGACCATAGTTTACGAACGATGATGACGTCACTGCTTCGAACCGATGACAGTAACTGATTCAATCCGGCGACCATAGTTCACGAACGATGATGACGTCACTGCTTCAAGCCAATGACAGTAACTGATTCAACCCGGCGACCATAGTTTACGAACGATGATGACGTCATCATCGTTCACGAACTATGATGGTCAGATGAGGAATGACATGCGAGTAATAATAATGATACTCTATGTGTAAATGTGAATAGTTGGAGGTTATGATAAAGATATCCAGTAAGTTTGTAAATGTGTCATTATGCATATATCTTTTGAAGAATACACACGTATACTTAGAAAATTTGTGGAGAAAGTTCATGAACTAAGAAGAGACTTGAATTTTTACGAACATAAAATAAAAGTTATAAGACTGTTGAATACATTTACAAGTGCAAAAAGTGAAGATAATGATGGGAGTGGGGATGTTAAAAACAAATTTCGTGATTCTAACCACAATTCTGAATGGTATTCTATACGCGAACGTTCCCCAACACGTTGAGCGCATTTATATTTGTCTGAAGGATGTTGCAACCGATGGTGGTGGGGGGTGTAACCGTACCGAATGGATTCCGATGAATTTTAGGAAAATCAACGATAATCAATTAGAGGTATTCGCATTCAACATTCCTCAAGATAATCGTACCACCATACATTATAAACTTAAACTTTTATTCTTTGATCGGAGTGAGGGAGATATGGCTGAATGGCAATTGCTCCAACAATCATCATGTTTACCACATGTCATACAAAAGACAATATCAACACCATCCACACGTACATCATCCTCACTAGACGAAGAAATTTCTAAAATTTTCGCAATTTTGTATGCAATTTTATCTTCTTTATCAGTACTAATGTTGAAAATGTTTGTTAAATATGTAAAGAAGGCTATTTACCATGTAAATAAATGATTGTATGAAGATATAAGTGTTTTAATAAAACAAAAGGAATGATAATTATAATAATATATTGACATTATCATTTGCTAGTTCATAAGCTTTATTTTTGTGATTGATAACACATTCTATCAATGACTCGATGTTGATATCACCAATCAATTGTTCACCCCCCTCTTCTTCTTCTGCGGCATGAATAATATTTCCTCTTGCATACCATTTCAAATCGCGGCGGAAATTCTGTTTCACTTCGTTACCAATATCGATAGCATGAGATATGTTAGACCATTTACGTATTAATCGCATTCCCCGATTTTGTAATTTTCTGTCGGCATCACGCCAACCATCCTCCTGTCGACGCATTAGGTACCATTCTGGTTTCATATCATTCGATGTTCGATATAATCCTAAATAATATATATTATATAAATTTTATTATAAAAAACAAAGTAATTACCTAAATTTCGTCTCTTTCCGAAATTTATAGGAGGTGGAACAATATTTGGTGCAATGTTATTCCGTAAGGTGATAACATTCATTTGAATTTGTTGAGATAAGCGTTGAGATCGTTCTTTCGCAAGACATTCACGTTCCTCAGCTCTTTGACGTTCTTGTTGTTCATAGAATTTCTCGTACTCACAATATTTCATCATAATAAATTTCATTAACGAAAACAGTTCACGTAACTCGATGACTTTAGGAGTTCGCATTTGCATCAATAATGATTCGAAATCAATAGCATCTAGAACATAATATTTCTTTCGTGCATCAGTCTTATCACAAATTTCTAAATGGTGTATATGCGGGTTTTTCCTCAACAATCTTGTTATAACACCCTTTTTAGCATGATATTTTTTGCCGCGATAACCTAACCAATCCAATAGATCTTCATTCATCAGAACGCGTTGGTTTAGTTGAATATTCCAAAATAAATAGTTTCTTTTATCGTTTCTTATATCGATCCCAAATTTTAGACACACTTCATTAACTGTTAACTTAATAAAATTGTTGGTGGACCATGTAGCCACATTTGAATCACGAACGCACGCTGCTAAGTTCATTTTTATAACTGAACATTTTCTGAAATGATTCTCTCTTACATACGTGAGAACGTGAACGTGAATAGTGAGGGTGGGGGGTAACTCTCCGTTTCGATGTCATTGCAAACGTTGATAACTGACTGATAACGTCACTAGTTGTTTCAATTTGTTTCATTTCCAGCAACCGACTACCATAGTTTACAAACTATGATCGTCGGATGTTTACATCACCACCTACCGTTTGAGAAATAAAATATCAAATATAATAATAATAATAACATTTATTGAGAAAGATACATTTTGATAGTACATCATTTAGTACATAAATTATAACATTATGATTCATCACCTGGTTCTTCACACCAAATTCCGAACTGATCCTGTAATCGGAGAATACTCCATTATACGATCGTTAATGATGATGCAATAAGCCCTGGTGTTTTTGGGGAAATTCAGAAAACTTTCCATCTCTAGTTTGACGTCAACTGTTGATGACTTTATAGCATCGTTTTGTTTTGAACAGTCAATCACAAAAATTGCTCTATTCTTGAATGCTATATAATCTAACATGGGTTCGCTTATTATTTTATTTGAAAATGATTTCTGGAAATCATAGTACATCTGGTATGCTTCCACGTATTGCTGGTCGGTGAAATTCAATTTCATTGCTTCATATGGATAACACTCTGAATTCAAGTATAATTTAACATTTAGCAAGTTTATATTATCGAAATATGCACTGTGCTTAACAGGATTATTTTTTCGATCAGTTTGGAAAGCTAGAATCACATATCTGGGTCGTTCCAAATTCATTGAAGTTTTAACAGCCCAAATGTCGCGAGTGCTCTCCTTCATCAACGGATTTTCATGCAGATCCCAACTACGGAATGGAATCAAAATAGGCTTCTCAGCACTCAAATTCCCCAACATTCGAAATTTAACTTGATCACTTGGAAACACATGTCGCACTTTTAATGCTATCGTCTTCACATTTATTTTAGCCGTTTTCGTGCCTGTGCTATTAGTATAGCAATCGTTATCGGTTCGAGACCTTATCAAGCGCAGCTTATGTTTTCCACTCAAAACTTTGTTATAGTCAATGAATAGGCCTAGTAGAAAATTCAACGGTATCCATAAATTGATTTTATTATTGTAGACTGAACTCAATACATCCTTAAATGACCATCCAGAAATAGCTAGAGGTATAGATTCATGTTTGGCATATGTTAGATAAGCTCTGATGGTGCTGACAATACCAGGATCACGTACTTTGTCTATCTCTTCTCCATTCAATTCATAACTGATATATTCGAAGAGAAACGCTCCGAAATTATTCGTTAGTTTACATTCACCATCACCACTTGCTTCTGGCTGGAATTCTGCCTCGATGAATAAAGCAGACGAGGCCAAATCTACCAACACATCTTGTTGATTGATTAATATCTCAATTTCATCGCTGTTACCAAAAGATGTTGTGTGGGGATAGTAGGTATGAGTTTCTTCTCGGATGATGTCTTCATTGAAGTTTGGCTCGTTGAATATTTGAAGTTTTTCCGACATTGTAACCAAGGGACTTCAAAAAATTGATATTTTCCAATGATAGTGATGCAGAAGCAACCTTCTCCCTCGAGCTCGTTGTAGATAATGACTGATGACCACTATGGAGATGTCTTTTATTGCTGAAATCCAAACCCATGTTCTCAAGTGATGGCTACTGCAACAACAACCTTCTCAGATGAATTCTTTCCATATAATGAGTGGTGGTGAGTATTGGATTATTATTTATTGTTGGAAGCCATAATCCCTAGCGGTCTTTTTCAACTCCAACCGTATAATAATTTCTTCTCCACGAAAATTTACCGGTTTCCAATTCTGATCTAAAATATTCAGCGTGATGTTATCGAAGGACGTCTTGCTGATGACCGGTAGATAAATAAGATTCTTCGGCTCTATATCAATGGAAAACCCAGGTGGTACAAGAGGTGAGAACTCATATATCGTATGAGCTATCTTATTGTTATAATATGCTCCTGCGGTTAAGTTACACTCAACACGTATTGTTTGAACTTTGATTATGTTTATAGGTCGATCAGATACGTGTAGTTCGCGAGATGTCAATTTCTTTTTGCTGAATCCCAACAGTTCGCTTATACTATCTTTAGGAATAAAATTCACTTCAAAATCACTCTTCAGCTCTGTGTGTAGAGTGTTGTTGTTAGATTTTATTGATAATTTCCGGTCACGTTCTTCTCGCTTCACTTATATCCCACAAACTGCACTTTGTATGAAATCCTCGATGTCTGTCAACTCGTAGGACCCCGTAGGTATAGTTACTACTTCTTCCTCACCCTTCACATTTTTATAATAAAATTTATTAAAACCTTCTTCAATGTTCGGAATGCTATTGTACGTATGCAAGCCAACAAGTGCGATAGAATAATATGAATGAGGATCTAGTTCTATAGGTGGGTGGAAATCTACAGATAAGCGGGAGCTCTTACCCGTGATAGTGAACGTCTGAGACATGATTGATGCAAACTTCACCAACAATCTATTTATATACTAATAAATGCAGGGTTAGTCGAGCACAACTGAAGAGTTAGAGAGGAAATCTAAACATAACTGACCACAATTATAAGTGTTATATTGTTGAAAATTATCGTGATTGAATAATATCTTACACTTTTTGAAATAATCCACTGGTTCGCGAGGGGGGCGTAAATTGCCAAAACTATCATAATATAAAACTGTATCACCGACTTTATTAAACTCAACCCAGTGAGTGCCTCCATTGTCCGAGCTATCTAAATTAACTATTCCACGCTCGTTTTTCCATGGTCCGTTGGATGGTAGTTCATCACGCATAAATACTCCTCTAAAATGGGGAATTTTCAGAGCTTTTGCTAGTTTTCGTAGATCGAGATCGGTCAGAGGTCTTCTGGGTAGGTTTACTGACAGTTTTTTGGATGTTTATTTAAATATAGACCAAGTCCTTTGCGATACTTTTTCAAATATAGACCAGATCCTTGTTTCCCCAAAGCTATAGCTTCCATTGTTTTATTATGTCTTTCCGTTTCCTCCAAGGTTTTCCGAGCTGCTTTGCTGTCGTTGACGGCCTTAGCGATGCCTGCACCACCCCCCGCCAATGCTCCAGCAGCTGATAAGCCGGCAAACAGAGGTATTAAAAATGGTAGAAATCCTCCAGTCTTTGGAATAGGAATTACTCTTGGTAACCGAACATTTTTCCGACCACCCACTTTTTTGAATTGTTTTCGTGCAACTTTCAACGCTGTTTGGGATGTTTTCTTCAGATTGGATGAGTCAAACTTATTCTTCATAACTTTTCTCACCCCATCGACAATTGCACTTCCGAACCCAACCTTCTTTCTCATACCCATTCCCAATTTCCTCTTTGCCTTCATAATTTTATTTACACCGAAAGCGGCAATCCTTTCTCCAAATTTTGTGTCTTTAGATTTGACACGTTGCCAAGCAGCGTTCTCTAATATTTTATCCGCCTCGTGACGTCCTTCCAAACTAGCGTTTCGCAGATATGAAATATCGTGTTGGCGGCAAGCTTTATCGAGTGGATTGATACCTGAATCTCCTCTTCTCAACCGTTCTTCTAATTTTGTACCGGGACCACAGAATTGATAACCAGGAATATGAAGTTCAAACGGGAGCTTGTTTATAAGCGTATTGAGAACACCTTATCCTACGTACGCTTCCATACAGACTGATGAAAATTCAAGATTGCACCGTTATTTAACGAGGGGAGGGAGAAAGATCAAAGATCTCAAAATAATATTTTTTATTAATTTCAAAATTTTCTCAATACAAAAGACTTAAGTATAATCTTAACAATATATGTTTCAAATATTATAATCTTCACTCTTGATTCACCCTCATATTCACGGAATTTTTGTTCTATTATAATAACCATACCCTCGAGTCAATAATATTCCAGCTATTTGTTTGTTCCTAATAATCTCCAAATGGTCAATGATGGATTCATTGAACGAGATCCGAATTATTGATCCAACTGTTGTGATTATTATCTAGACCCAACCATTTCACATACTGTTGACCCCTCCTCTTTCGTAATATTTTTTCGACTAAATACACATCGGGTTGTTTTGTTTTCTGTAATTCTTCCTCGTAGAAACAGCCGTTGATTGGTGCGTTGGACATATCTTCTAGTAGATATGTGACCGGGTTGGTAATTTTTACTTTGATGATTTTAAATAATTCCGTACTCCAATTGGGCGTAAATCCCTTCTCAAAAATATGTTTAGCCTTACTTATTCGTACCACATCTCCTACGTTGTATTTGTGAGGCAGAGCTAACTTGATGTGTGAGTAGGATCGCTTCAATATCTCGCTCTCAATCTGTTTCGTCACTTTTATTGGAGCCATATTTATAGTACTATGTTTACGTTTATTATATTTTTCTGTGGTTTCTTCAAGTATATCAAGCCATTTGTATTTCCCGCTGAGACTGAAATGTTTGTAGAGCGATTCCTTTAACGTTCGAATGACACGTTCAGCAATGGCTGCTTTTTTCACACTATACGTATTATAATGATTGATATTATGTTTCTTCATTAGATCGTTAAAGTGTTTATTGAAGAATTCTTTTCCCTGATCGCTTTGCAGATTCCTAGGCTTACGATGTCCTTCTAGCAATATAGAACTGACCGCTTTCCGAACTTCTTCGGCTGATTTCGTTTTCAGCGGGCGTGTCCATAGAAATTTCGAGAAACAATCGATCATAATCAAAATGTATTTGAATCCTCTATTTTCACGAGCGTAATTACCCATTTCTGCCAGATCCATTTGCCACAAATCATCCAAACCTTTTATGATCGTTCTGCGTTGTTTGAAATTCTCCCTACTCGGCTTATGAAGCTCATGCACAACTTGTTCTCTACTCATCTTATCAATGTGGAAATCTAGTGTAGAATTAATTTTTTGGGTATATTCACAGGATTTGGAGATATACGTTTCACAGAGCCCTGCTTTGTTGTTGTGGATGATGAGGGTCTCTTCTTAGAAGGTTCCACAGATGTCATCCGTCGTTCTAACGCCTTCACTTTACTAGTAATGTCATTTAGACGCATGTTCACACTGTTAAATGTGTTATTGATCTCTTTCAATTCATTTCTGTTTTCCCTCACACTATCACTGATTGTTTTATACTCTGATTTTATATAGATCCCCATTCCATTATATTTATTCTGAATGTCCATCAGATGTTTATCAATGTTGAGAATAACCTTATCATTCGTTAAGTTATGTTCATCCAGATCCTTGTTGATATCTTTGATCAAATTATCAACCCTAACATTGACGGTATCTTTAAGACTGGTTTCCGTTTTCAGATTCAGTTTGTGTGTTAATTTATCAACATATACTTTATTTGCAACATCTCCATCATCATTCGGTGATTTTACGTTGCACAATCTACGATTTTCCATATCATAACTTCCATCGCTCGTTAGGAATAATCCTTGTCCGTGAACTTGTTTGAAATTATTATTAAATACATTTGTATCATATATCCACATGGAAGAGGAGGCTCTGCCAAACTTATCCATTGAAACCATCTTTATAACTGAATGATGAATTTGTCTTACACCTGGTTTTTGTTCAATTACCCCTGCCTCTATCAATTCTTCTATTATAGAGATTATCTCATTATGATGATTATGGTTACCTGCATGCGAGGATGCAACAAGAAGTCTCAGTCTATCCACAATTTCGTTAACGTCATCCCAATAAACATATTCGATAGGTTTCTCGTTATATTCAAGCATATAATTTTTGATATATGCACTTCCAGTGTATGTTTTGGCTCTGGGTCTTTTCATGGAATTAATCAAAGGTTTCAGTACATTTCTGTATTTTACAATGTTTCTTATTCGATCAGCTGGATCGTTATTACGCCTATGGGCACTAGTCATCTCCATCATTTGACTGTAATTTTTCCCATCTTCCACAGTGTAAGTATCAGGTAGAACATCTCTGTAAAATATCAAATTATACAGTCCTGTGGTACCCTTGAACGGAGTACCCTTGATAATTATATTACTCTCACTATCAATTTCTATAGGTTGATTACCCATGAACCATTTGTCTAAAGTTGAATTATATTGCAATCCCATTCTATCATCGTATTTCTTGACATCATCATCCAATAGGAATCCTTCCAAGTAATAACGTGCTAATGTGGGGTATTGTTGCAGAAACTCCTCTGTAGCCTCTGCATTATCTTTCTTATGTTTTCTGAATTCTTCACGAATCTGATCGATAGTGAGTTCGAGGGTAAACACATCCTCCTCAGTATTTTGGGGGTTATATACGAACTCTTCCCCTTCAGTTACAATATTTGGGATTGGTATGTTCTCCATTTGTGTTGCTGTAGAAACAATACTTTTAGGTTTAACCAACGAATTTTGTTTGATTATTTCAGCATTTTTCGCAATTTCCTCCAGAGGTTTAGATACATTCCTGAACATATTATCTAGAATCTCATCATTTTCAGCTTTACCTAATTTCACAGCCATATATTTTTTCCTCACAACGTTTGCTAACTCCCAAATTTTTTTCTTCAATTGTTGTTTTTCTTTAAGCGTGTTACTCACACCCACGTCCATGCTGAGCGGGTTGTCTATTTCAAATGAAAGTATATATACATGTTAGATGTATATATAACTATCAAAACCTTTGCGATAACGTCCTTTGTTCATATCACAGTCTTTGTTTATCATAAGGAATCCATATTTATCTTTCCAACATACGCTACATATCTCTTGGAATTTTTCGAGTGACATGTCGGTACTTATATGATCGGTGAATATATGTTTCAAATTGAGCTCATCCTGTTTGAAAATAATCAAGCAATTGGCATTGTCGCGCAATCCATGTTTTGGACATTTAGCAAAAGACTGGCAAAGATAGAAACTATCAATTGAGTTGTGTCTCCCTCTTGAAAAATAAGCACAAATTTTCTCCTGTTTCTCAAACATCACGTCATCGAATATTATGATTGAATTAGGCCTCGCTTCTGTGGGGTCTATGACCTCATCACTTTCGGTACAAGGAAAATATCCAAGCCCCTCAATTTTCTTCAATGTCTCCTTTAGTAACTGGTATTTTGGTTGGTGTAAAGACTTTGAATATATGTACACGTTTTCAAATTTCAGACCGTTTGCATCTAACAATAGAGATAACATCACATTTGTTTTCCCACAATTACTTGGACCACAGATTATTGTTCGTAGAGTATTAGGCAGCAAAGAGCTGTGACGTTGTGGTTGTTCAACATTCTCATTGCTTGACCCTAAGTTCATAATACTCAACGAGTCTTTTTGCTTAACAATCTTCATCATGCCTGAAGGCGAATCGAAATCATACTGGAACATATGTTAATAAGCATTTGTTTATATACTAGATGATGATGTTATATTGTGTATGTCTGATCGCGCGGTTAGGTGCTTCTACGGTTCTGTCAAAATCAGGTATCAAATACATGTTAAATAGGTATGAATGCTGGAACACGTGTCTGAATGTTGAAACACGTGTCTGAATGTTGAAACACGTGTCTGAAACACGTGTCTGAATGCTGAAACACGTGTCTGAATGTTGAAACACGTGTCTGAAACACGTGTCTGAATGCTGAAACACGTGTCTGAATGTTGAAACACGTGTCTGAAACACGTGTCTGAATGTTGAAACACGTGTCTGAATGTTGAAACACGTGTCTGAATGTTGAAACACTTGTCTGAATGTTAAAGCATGTGTTGAATCATGCGAAAAAACATGTGTATGAATGTAATACAATCATTATGATTATTCACATTTTATTCCTCATTAGCCCATCATAGTTCGTGAACGATGATGACGTCATCATCGTTCGTGAACTATGGTCGCCGGATTGAATCAGTTACTGTCATCGGTTCGAAGCAGTGACGTCATCATCGTTCGTAAACTATGGTCGCCGGATTGAAACAATGACAAAGCAGTCTTTGTCACGTGGTGGTGACACCTACACGAAGCAGCCTGTACCTTCGGTCCGCCATGACATCTGTCACGTGACACCTACACGAAGCAGCCTGTACCTTTAGCTCACCATGACAGCTGTCACGTGTTGGTGACACCTACACGAAGCAACCTGTACCTTTGGTTCACCATGACAGCTGTCACGTGGTGACGACATCTCCACGAAGCATTCTGTACCTTCGATGACAGCTGTCACGTGGTGGTGACATCTCCATGAAGCAGCCTGTACCTTTGGACCAAAGGTACAGATTGCTTCCTAGAGGTGGCGGAGCCCCCTCCACGAAGCAGTCTGTACCTTGGGTTCGCCATGACAGCTGTACCTTATGGTCGCCATGACAGCTGGACCTTATGGTAGCCATGACAGCTGTACCTCATGCTCGCCATGACAGCTGGACCTTATGGTCGCCATGACAGCTGGACCTTATGGTCACCATGACAGCTGTCACTTGGTGGTGACACCTACACGAAGCAACCTAAAGTTTGAAATTCATATTCTACGCGTTAAGACCTTTCATTTGATACCCATGAAGCCCCACTTAAAAAATAAAAAATTTCAAATCCTTATCGCGAGAGATCGGTCAAACTGATCGACATATAAATAGTATATTCTTATTCAGCACATCACGTAGATTCTGAATATGCAATAAAATGATCACTTCCGGTTTCACTTCCGGTGTAACAATGTGTCGAATATATAACCCACTTCCGGTTTAACCCTGATGATGATGATGTTTGACAGTGGTGATAACATCTTCATGAAGCAGTCTGTACCTTTTGGACCGAAGGTACAGATTACTTCCTAGAGGTGGCGGAGCCCCCTCCAGGAAGCAGTCTGTACCCTAGGTCTGTCATGACAGCTGTCACTTGGTGGTGACATCTCTACGAAGCAATCTGTACCTTAGGTCTACCATGACAGCTGGTTCTTATGGTCGCCATGACAGCTGGTCCTTATGAACGCCATGACAGCTGGTCCTTATGGTCGCCATGACAGCTGGTCCTTATGGTCGCCATGACAGCTGGACCTTATGGTCGCCATGACAGCTGGTCCTTATGGTCGCCATGACAGCTGGACCTTATGGTCGCCATGACAGCTGGTCCTTATGGTCGCCATGACAGCTGGACTTTATGGTCGCCATGACAGCTGGTCCTTATACCCACCATGACAGCTGGTCCTTATGGTCGCCATGACAGCTGGTCCTTATGGTCGCCATGACAGCTGGACCTTATGGTCGCCATGACAGTTGGACCTTAGGGCCGCCATGCTGTCATGTGTTAGTCACGTGACTCTGTACATGTGACACACTTTTTGAACACACCCTGTATACTCTTTACAAATAAGATAAAATCCTTATCAACTACATCCTTTCAAAACTGATAAGGACGAGCTCATGCACCGGATGCACATCGATAGCTAGACCGGAAGTGGAGACCGGATATCCTGGTGGAGAACTCGTCCTGTTCATCTACTTTTTTTGATTGTGAAAATTAAAATATTAATTTTCAAATAATTTCATATTTACATTTTTTTTTTCATATATACTAAATTTCTTTCATATATACGATGATATTTCCTACTTTTTCTCCTTCATATTTGCCTCACTTTAGTTATTAGAGTAATACATTTTCTAAGTTATGAATATCAGTTTCAGTTTGTTTAAAGTTATTTGCAATGCCATCCTCATTTTTGTGACGTAAAGAGTGTGAAAACTGAATAGTGTTGTTTTACTTATGTGTAACAACGATAATAGTAGGAGATATTGCACTGTATATATGTAAGTAAATATTGAAAAATGACAAAATATGTATAAAATAAAACTAAATGAATGGAGAATCAATTGTAATTATATATCATACAAGAATCACATCCAAGGCATAATTAAATAATAAATAATAAATGCTTAAAAAAATTATGTGGCGCCTCCACCACATGCCACGCGACAGTTAGACAGGTAGAGCTGAATGTTTTTGAGTGAATATTAGTTTGGGGGCGAGAAGCATTGAGGATTCTCATTCACGCTGAGTTAAATGTAATCTGAAAGAAACAACATCGGTAAAACTAAATTAATACAATTTATTAAAACAAATTGAGAGATAAAATTGAATAACTTTACTTTTAATTTGAAGACATGACGATGAAAAGTTTAGAAATCAGTTCAAATAATACATTGAATCTTCATTATATGTGAATGAAAAAACATTACACTCGAATATTCCACTTCTCCTCTGTCGGTGGCTTATATAGATTTTATTGATGATATACATCAATTTAGGATTCAAACAGTAAATGAACTTGTCCGGCAGGATAATGAACCCTATTGCTGACATCACTGTTTTACTTATTTCTTGCAATATATAAGTATGGACGGAATTGACACCGACTCACAGGAAATAGGTTAAGGTAAGTTCTGTAATCCGATAATACATTCAAATAAAATATATTGAATAGTAGATTTCCGCGGATAGCTGATCTTGAAAAATGTTGGCTTCCGGATGGATTTCGCATTACGATAGCTCGACCAAGCCAAGATTCTTCATTCAAACAACATATCTGAAAGATCATGATAAGAATAAAAATGATTCATAATATTGAAGAAATATATAGATTGGTAATGATTGAATTTTGTAAAACGGAAATGTGACTTTATATTTCTATTGTTTTAAGATTCCTATGGATTCTAAAATATTGAATCCATGTTATTTATTTTGAATTTGTGAAATACCGGGATTAAGGGGTGAAATTATTATTATTTTTCAATACGTGATTCACCTATCGGAACATAATCATAATTTGACCCTTAATCACGATATCCTACATATTCAAGAAAAAACACATTGAAATTAAAGAACTTCAAAATAAACGGTAACATAATATTAAAAGACCAACTCAATATCTATATCCATGCTTCACCATTCTTTGTCAACAATTATCTCCGACCCAAACCATTGTCTCCCCACATCCCTGAATTTGTATCACACTTAGACCAATTCCTAATATTTGAGAACATAATGTCAGATATAGCTCTAGTTGATAACTCCCAGTTTTGAGAAGGAATGGAGGCAAAAATAATACAAGAGAAAAATAATGCAATGCATATATCACAACTAGTAGTGTACTGCCAATTGTCTATACATGATGTGATGAAAAAAAAAGTAAAAGAACTATAGACAGAGAAATATTCGTTGTGACTTTTGATGTGAAGGTACAGATGTGATAGTCAAGATAGAATACAAAGACAAAATTCAGTTACTACAAATTCAAAATATTGTTAGAAGTACAGTAAGCATAAAAACAAAGTTTTCAAAAAGTTCAGTGCCCTCAGCCAAAGACCCTTATTGACTATCCCCTGCTACGTTTTTCAGGGGATATTTGGAAACCTCACTGCTCGACAGAATCCTAAGATTTGTTTTACGCTTTGATCTTTCATGTCATCTGCCGCGATGATCCACGGACCTATCCAGGTGAACCTGGTTCAAATGAGCGCAGGACATACACAAAGAAAGTGGGTTGACGAATCCACTTTGTTCCCCTCGAATCTCATACAGGCAGGAATGTTACTTTCCCTACTGTATTTTCAAATTTGATAAGATTTTTGTGACCTGCAAAGATGTCGAAGACTATCGTGATGCTTTGCACACTCAGCACTTTACCAGCTCGACAGCCGTCAATGTTTCCATCTGTCGGATGGTTCCGCAAGATCTGTATACCCCCATTATAGAAGCTACCAGCAAGGGGATCTTGAGGACAATCCAATCGTGCCCTTCATCTGTCCAGTTTGCTCGCTCTCTTATTCCCTTTCCAACCTGAGTGACCCGGGATCCAGGTCAGGTTGAGTCCGTTCTTACCGGATAGTCTGCTGAGGATCTCCTTGGTATCTCTGACAAGCCTCAAGGACAAAGTCAGGATTTTCAGTGCCGCTTGACTGTCCCAACAGATATAACAGATGATCTAATGTATCGTACCATAGCCGTGTAGCTTCTCCGCACATCTGTAGATGTCAAGCATCTCGACTTGGAAAACTGTGTAGAGATTCCCCATTTGCACGGAGTATCCATCAATATATCTAGGACCGCAAAACCTTGTTCAGACTCTTATGTCTGTTCTAGACCCATTCGTATACCAAATTATAGCGTGCTTTGGGGTGCGGCCATTTCCTCAATCCTATTTCGACGGGATGACGACCTTGAAATGATGTTCCGCGAACCACAGGGCTTTGATTCTGTCCTGCGGTTCTAGTCGCAGCCTTTCAGACTGCCCCCTAAGTAGACGGGATTGATTTGCACTCTTTTTCTTTAGAGAGCCATAAAACGAAGTTAGGAACTACTCTTCCACAGAGTAGAAACACGATCTAATCAAAAAACATTTCACAATGTTTGTGAACATTTTTTTCAATCAACCAAACCGATGCTGGTAATTTATTGTGAGGCATTATACTTATATGTTCTAGAAATTGAAAACTGTTCTGAATATGTTCTCAAATATTTAATAGCCTGCAAAATAAATATAGATAGAACTGTCAATAGTTTATTCAAAGTGTAGTATTACCTACCGCGAACATAAGTCTTTTCTGTGGAAACTTGTTTTTCATTATTTCGACATCCTTGTAATATGTTGAAGGAAATGTGTGGAGAAGTTAGTTGATAATAAGCATTCAGAAGAACCAATATTTCTAAAGATACAAAGAAGACTGAGCTGAGTTTTCGACACACTTTCTAAATACGAGAAATCCAGCACAGATTACTATCAATAAATGTTTCAAGAAATTTTACCCAAAATGATTCATCAATACCTTTATTGATATCGATACAAGATGTCTCCGCTTGGAGAATAATATGTACTCAGATTCACTCAAATTAAGACTGTTACGTTTACACCAGTCGCTAACTTTCTCCATCAAGATATCAATTATTCTATTCAGTTCCTCAATACTTTCCACTGAAACAACAATCGTAGTGTCATAAAAAATTGATACCATTCATTTATAAACCATCAAAGACGATAAACATGTTATATCTTACGTTGTTCATGTCCTTTTGAGATAATAATGAGGAAACTAAAAACTTAAATGAACTTATTTCAATATCAATAATAACAATTAGCCTTTATTCATAAGGGGAAAATATTCCATCCATTGAGTATGAAACATGTGAAATGAAATCTTGATACCATCAGGTCTGAGGTCACCGAGGTACCTACCTAGTTAGGTTGATAACATGAGATAGGTAATGATGATACATTATTCATAGTGACTAATCATGCTCTTCATATCACAAATAAAATTAAACACGTTTTAATAATACATAATACATATAGTAGATTAGGCGAGTATAGTATCAAAGTTGAGGAAGGAGGAATGAGCATGTATCTATTCAGATGGCTACATCGACAGTGATTCCTCAAGAAACGTGTATAGTAGTATCTCTGGCTGCGCTATTGTTGGAAATGGAGCTGAGGCCATGTGTTGGTTTAGAAAATAAATAAGTGCTTGCTTTTTCAGATGTTGCCTGACCCGACCTGATCAAATCCCCCTTCTCGTATTGTACGTTCAACATAACACTTCCGGTTTCCGGAAACATACGTTGTCATATACTCTTGCTAAAAAGTCTCAGGAAGCTGACAATATACGAGGAACATCTTGCACAATATTTATTCAGACAGAATTATTGGATAATGAATAATTTCTTGTGGCTATTAGGAATTTAAAGTCATAGTACTCCTCCAGTTCTGCATATCGTCATTATTGTAGCAATCAAGATGATTGTTCAACAATAGGAAATTAACAAGAATACAATCGTGCAAACTATTATTTAGAAAAATCTTGACACAGAAAATTGTTAGGACAAAGGAATTGCTACGGCGTCGATACTAACAGTATTTCAAGAAGGAACCAATGATGAAACATTCATACACTCTCCAATTGTGACGTTCAGGGTTCCTGAAGTAAGCCTGCTTCGCAGCAAGGGAGCTTCCGCAGTCCTTGCTGCAATAAAATGAGAATCTGGCTTGGTCATCATAGAAGAATCTTGATTATCTGGAGGAAATAATGAGACTTGATTAAATAGCCAGGAGTATTTACTCACCTGCAGCACCGCGAAGTAGAAATGGCATAAATACTCTGCCGTTTTGGGGACCTAACAGCCCTAAGGGAACTCCCAAATAACGATTCAGATTCTTAAAAGTCAGGTACATACAGGTAGTATGCAATTCCCAGGATCAACAAATACAATCATTCTCAACCAAGGTCTGCAGACACATCATACAAGGAGCCTCCCTCCAGAGCTTCCAAGGTAAATTTTGAGCCTTTAAGCAGGTAATAGATGTAGAAAGAACGAAATGAGCAATCAACTAATCCTAACCATGAAATCGACAGGCCGAACATCATTTATCCAATCATGCTACAGGAATAGACCATCTAGCATACGAAAAAGCCAGTTTAGCACTGAGATACATACCGAAGGCATGGAGAGCAATATATCATATGCATCATCCACCTTTAATAGGACATGACGGAACAAATGCACTGATACCAATAAGTTCCATATCACTTTTTACAGAGACACATGTGCCTAGACATACTGAACATGGCAAATGTACAGAAACAGCATAACACCAACTCGTTCAGAGGGTTCAGATTGTATCACATTATTCTTCAGATGTTAGTGTTAGTGGCGTGTATTCATCGTTCTATAAAATTTGGAGACTAATAATATGTCTGTCCAATACACAAGATCTAATCTTAGTCAATTTAACTGTTTACAGCTCCAATTTAAGAGGTGAATGATCGTCAAAGGGGTAAGTCTTGTCTTAGTCAGAGAATACTGGAGTGAGTTATCATGACGGATAATTGCCGCTGAATATTATAAATATTAATAGCGTAGTGTAAACCGGTGTCGGGAGTTCGATAGAGTAACATACAGGCAATAAAGACTAAGCGGTAAATTTCCCAAGAACCCTAAGAATTGGAAAACTTATGTCGATTGGCCAAGTTGGGTCACTGAAAATCAGGGAGAAATCAAATGCAAAGCTTACGGTTAGTCGAAACGTACAGAGGGCAGGGTGGTGATTGTGGTATCATTTGAAAGAGGTAGACTGTAGATTTGCCAAAATGAGAATTGCAGAATTCATACGGTTGGCCGATGTCGACCTGACAAGTTGAAATTGAAATTAATCCACTATCTTCTTGCACACCAAATAAGTCAGAAAATTAGGCACACTAAAAATTTAATTAAAGAATAGTATTAACGGGAAGTACATATTGAAGATTTTCCAGACATAGTAATAAATCTTGAACATGACATGTAGTAACAGCGTGCTTGGTTTATAGTAATGTGGTACTCCACCATATCCTGATGCGATCGAATTCCAATGCCACTGTTGTCTGATACCTTTACCTACAGGCAACCTAACATCATTTCTCAACGATAATTTTTGCTGCACGTTCACTGAAAACGTAATCCGTTATAATACAGTCGTATTCATCATCTTTTTCTCCAAAGACCTAGAGAAGAATCTACGATGAGAAATTGAACTTTCATTTTACTAAAAAAAAACGAAAATGGGCCTTTGATCGGACTTCTCTTGACTTATAGACTTCCAGTTAGCGCCATTCAATGCTCAATTATAATATCGTATTTCCTTCTTCACTACAATTGGAAGAGATTTATCCGCAATAATGGAAAAAATCCAAAAAATCCAAATTTACAGGTTCTTTGTTAAATCTACATTACATTTTTTCGCCCTTTTCCTTTTTCTTTAATTCGCGCTAAAAATTTTTAAAGAGAATCTGAGAGGTCAACGGTTTAGGATTAGATAGATTAAGGCCTCTTTTTTAACATGAATCTTGGCTTCTTCAAAAACCGCAAAATATAGGCCCACTACGGGACTAAGCATACAATTAAAGATATCTCGAGTTTTACTCATCAAAAAAAAAGCTCAATATACGCGTAAAATGGTCCTCTATTTGAATACAAAATTCGAAGTTTATACCAGTTTTCTAACCAGAAAATTTTTGAATGTTTTCGGAATCAACATTTTTTAAATGGCCTAGTTTCTCTTGTTCAAAAGCAGACTCTTCAATTTCCATACTGGTTTGGGTCGAAAGACCCATTTTTGGCGCAGCAAGCGTGAAAATACGATTTTCCAAGATGGCGGATCTTAGCGCAAGAAAAAGAGATGGATAAAAAAAATTCGGTCGAAAGTAGGTATGAAATGCTAGCTTTCAGCAGAAAATGAAGTTCCTGAAGCAAAATCTGTAATAAGAAATTAAATTTTAATTTTACCAAAAGAAACCTGAAAGTGTGCCTTTCATGGGGCCCTCTTGACTTATAGACTTCTTATTTGCCCCATTCGATGCATTTTAAGTTCCTTATTTCCGTTTAAAACGCAAAAAACGTCGACAATTCCCAAAACTGCCATCTTATGACGTAAAATAAATAATATCTTGGAACACATCAGGTCATCGAATTTTCAACTAACATATTCGTGATCAGTACTCCAGGAAACATACAAATCAATCATAAAATAGAGATGTGGAAAAAATTCATTTCTATGTGTAACTCAATTACACAGCTACTTAGTTGACCACCCGATACATACAATGTAAATATTTGATAATTTGAATAACTAGAAACATCGATTTAACATAATAAACATTAAACAACCCTTTCTTCTATCTGAATTGGTATAGTATCTACGTAAGACAGTAAATATTTAACAAAGTGTATAGAATATCCACGAATTTGGGGATTCTCCTATCAGTAATAAAATCAAACAGTCCGTATTTGTGTTTGAGAGAAAGCTAACTTGGGACACCGAATTTCAGAAAAGGTCAAGGTTTGGTCAGTTATGAGCGGCGTATAGGGATCAGTGGAGAGTAAATGACGTCGCATAAATCCTCTAGGTCCGGAAATGGGAGTGCATCCGTTCCGGGAAGAATAGGCCTCGGCCGAGGGTTGGATTGTGGTTACCCGGGTTGTTGGATACTTAACGGTAATCTACACTACCGAAACTTCCCGTCATTTGATTCCCGATCTTACAAACAGTTTTACACCAATTATAACTCGTACAGTAGTTGAACGTTTATTTTATCGTTTTCATCCGAACTTTATAGTTTCCAACGTTATTCCTCAAATATTAAGCAGTCGTCAGCGCGTCTTCTCGCATATTAATGAATAGCGTGAATTGTGATACTCAAGTTATTCAACGTTTCACCCGAGCATCGTTAATCTCTTACAATGTGGATTATACAGATCACGTTCATTTTTTAGATGTGATTAAGGACCGACAAAGATTTGAATATACTTTGTCTTAATATTATTCATCTATCCCAAAGCTTATTGTACAAATATAATTATATATAAATTCTCGGGAAATAGGTCACACTAAAACATATGTCCATTATTGGAGTCTTTACGTACATTTCGGTCTCACGACCATCATCAGAAGACGTGTATCAATGTCAAAACATGATTTCTTAAAGCTAATTGTATCAGCACAAAGCGTCCTTATCGCACTAGTTTCAATTGAAAATGCCACGTCGCCGAAACGGACAGAAACACGAATAATTGAATTAATGACACATCAAAGTCTTAAGTATACGAAATATATCAAGAATCCACTGTTTAGTAAATATTCTTATAATATACGAATATATGTCAACAAGATTTGTGTTTCGTCCATTCCTATTTCCACATGTTATTCTAAAATTAACTCACTATCATTGAACTCTCAGTCTGCTATGATTACCTTAATCTATATTTCAAAGCCGGAAAGCCGTATTAGTCGGGTCAAATTAGACGTTAAAAATGTGAAAGCTCGGAATTTTCTCCAAACAGACCAATCAACTCAATTTTTTTTGCAAATCGTTCCTGGATACTGAACGATATCGAACTTTAAGATCTAGTCGCTCGACTACCGGAAATTGGGCAATTTTCATGAGAAAATTTATTGTAAGATTTGTAAAATTGGTAAGTATTGCCAAAATTGACTGGAAAACTCCACTCGGGGGTTTTCGGGGTTGCTGATCACGATTCATAAGTTAGATTTACCATTTTCGACCGCAGTATCTAGAAATTGGCCACTTATATGTCCGAAAAATAGTCAAATTTAATAATTTCGTTATTTTTGTTGAAAATTACTAAAACATTTCACTCCATGGTTTTTGAGGTCGCTGATCACGATTCCGAAGATAGATTTACCATATTCCACCGCAGTAGGTGGTCAATTTTATGTCACAAAAATGGATAAATCAAATAATTTCGTAATTTTTGTTGAAATTGGCACTGCTATCAAAAGTCAGGGAATTTATCCGTGACTGTGAATCATTTGTTTCATATCCAATATCAAATGACTTCCGAATGGAATTTTCTAGCTATTTCCAACAAAAATTACGAAATTATCTAATTTATCCATTTTTTTGACATAAAATTGGTCAATTTCTAGCTACCGTGATATAAAATGGTAAATCTAACTCCGGAATCGTGATCAGCGACCTCGAAAACTTTCGAGTGAAATGTTTTAGTCAATTTCAACAAAATTGAATTTGGCTATTTTTCAGACATATAATTGGCCAACTTCTAGATACTGCGGTCGAAAATGGTAAATCCAACTCTGGAATCGTGATGAGCGACTCTGAAAACCCCCGAGTGGAGTTTTTTAACCAATTTTGGCAATGCTTACCAATTTTACAAACTTTACAATAAATTTTCCCATGAAAATTGGCGAATTTCCGGTTTAACAGGTGAAAAATGGTCGAGCAACAAGATCTTAAAGTTCAATATCGTTCAGTCTCCGTCCAGGAACGATTTGCAAAAAAAATTAAGTTGTTTGGGAAAAATTCCGAGCCTTTTTGCTAAATTGACTCGACTATATTATGTTTATTATGACAAATCTTACAAGCTACTCAATTCACAACATCTGTAATTCAGCTAGTCAACAAAACATATTGCCTAGCAAATTATAGGAATTTCGCAATCACCACATCAACATCATCCGTATCTAAACAGATAAATACACCTCTTCGATAACTTCTGGTGAAGAACTACTTTCAATAGGGGATGTTGTACAGGACCAGAATTCAAGTTTCAATATACATAACATTATTCATTCAACATTCCAGCAAACATCCAAATATATACTCGTTCATTATAGTCTAGTTTGTAATTATTATATTGTAAAGTGTGAGAATTGAATTCATTCAGAAATATTCAACCACAACTCTCAGTTATTAAAATAGTGCCTTCGTGTACGATCCCAACGCATTACAGTCTGTAAACGACTGAAACCAAAATTATTGTCTATATTTTCAAAACCTCTGAAAATTTCTATTGATTTCAGTGTGTTTAATTTGAAACCTCTACACTGGTTATGTAAAATTTTAACTTCATCTTAATTTGTAAAATTGTGCCCTGCTTCTAAAATTTGGTTAGAGAAAGATGAATCTGTTTTATCAATTCTAAAATATCGAGAATATTCCTTATCTAATTTCTATATTACGACTAGATCTGCCGGTATAAAAGTTATCACACTCTGCACAGATTTATGTATATACTCCATGCTTATTGAACTTATTTGCTAAATCTTAGCAATAAACAAGAAATGGGACAATTCATTTTGAGGCTCATAGCTCCGTTATTTTAAATTATGTTTCGATAAAATGTCTGCAATTCTTTCACTTAGGGTACCAAAATATGTGAGGGAAACGTATTTTGATGAAGAATCAGAATTTCTCGTAAAAGGTTATATACTTGAGTAGGTTAGCTTCTGCTTTTTTCTGTCAATCAATTTGGATATAATTTGATGTTGAAAATCATTGTTAATGCCTATAATCTTGATTATATTCAATTCTTCATCCAGGTTTTCAGGAGAAAGAGGAAGTGAAAAGGCTCTTTGTATTTCAGAGTTGAGAGCTGCTAATTTGTTACTTCGAGGACTAAAAGATGAATTGGCAATAGCTGTATCTGTGAATGTAGGTTTTCTATAAATTTTGAAAGTAATGAATTCTAATGATATTGTAATGAATACGTTTTTTAATTAGATAAAAATGATAAAATACAAAGTAAAAGTGTTTTATTTTATTATATCAATATGGTAAATTATCAAAAAGTGATGGTTTCCACCATTGTATTTTAGAAGTGAGATTGCTGACCCAGGTATGAATTATGTGGGAATTTTTGTGAAATAGGTCACATTAACGCTTACATCTATTATATTTCCGTCTTTACGTACTATTGTGAATTGTAAGTTATAATAAAGGGTCTCTTGATCTATTCTCCACACGTGATCGTCAAATTACTATGATTTGTAATATTGTATGAGTTAATGAATCAGGGAGCTCCATATTGTGGAGTCAGTATATCATGAATTGATTGATTTTGATACAAATTGTTTGAATGAATAGTTTTTGAAATAATATTTTACCAATGTCTTACAATTTTCACTTGTTAACTCGGCTAGTTCTTTATTATGATTTGTCGTTTCCTAAATTGATTTCTCATTCGAATTAACGATTATGAATGTTTACCATTACTCAAAGACAGTCTCAATAACATTAAATGATTACTCAAATCAGGACCTACCTTGCTGGATCTGTTCTTTTTTTTTTCTCCTTCTTCAAGTTTATATTGTAAAATCTTTGTGAATATAATGAATGAAACTCCTTTTATAAATGATAAATAACAATTACAATGTTTCATTCAAATTTCATAGACAATGATTGTTCCTTACGATCATAAAATGGATAAAAACTTCTTAATTGAATGGTTTTTTAGGTTCTAAAATTTGAAATTCTAACACTGACGATGTTGACATTATTAGACTAGATAGTTCCCTTACAAAAATCTATGGTTACTCGTAGATTAAGTTAATAATATTTAGGATCTTGTTATATTTTATATGAGCAAAGTTATTTATATTCTTACACTGGATATCCTTGAAGATGTGATTTTGACATGGCTTGTTTTTGATGAAACCTGACTATAGAAAATTGACTGGTTTTGATTCAGTTGAAAAAATCATTTGTCTGAGTGTGGCACCAAAGCCTTCTTGGAAGCTTCTGCTTATGGTTTGTTGCCTCTACTGTGTCGCTTACTATAGAGTTTTCTCTCAGATATATAACTCCATGTGTAGCTTCACGTTGTATCCTCCAATACAATGGCTATAAACGCTGGTGTTCCACAGGGATTTGTCTTGGCATCAACTTTCTTTCTGCTCCATATGAAAGATCTGCTGGAAGGGACTGCCTGTCCTGTCCGCAGCTTTGCAGAGCTTTCTCAGCTAGATCTGTACCATCCAAATAAGCCAAAAGAGCGAGAGAGAGGCTGGTGAACGCAATTCATGGATATTTGACAATGATTTTGTGAGAGGAATCCGATATTCCAGTAGAATTTAATGCAACCAAAACTCAAGGTTGCGTCTTCTCCAGGAAAGCGGATCCCACAGTCCCTAATATGATAATTTCAGGTACAACTATTCCTATGGAATTTTCCATATTCATGCTCTCGATCACCACCAACCGCTTCACAAAAACTCGATTTCCTATTCCGTGCTAAGAGATACTTCACATCGCAGCAGCTCCTCATATCTGCAAAGCATAGATTCGACCGTCCACATTTTTGGAGTATGGCTCCTAAACAAACGCTGGAGCACTTGGATTCCATACAGAAGGGAGCTATCCGTCTAATTGATTATGTCACACTTTGGAATTCATTGACCTCTCTAGAACATCTTAGAAAGGTGGATAATCTTTCCCTTTTCGATAGATATTTCCATGGTCGGTGTTCATCAGAAATTTCGTCTGTTGTTTCACCTCAAGACATTACAAGTAGGCTGCCTAGACGAGCTCTAGCTAGTCACCCCTTCATTGTCAAGCTCGTGACCTGACGAACTTCTTCCTACCAAACTTAATTTCTCTATCGAACAGGGAAGTTGCGGAACTCTCTGCTTTGTGAGGTCTTAGCCTATGCCTATAACCTTCAAACCTTCAAGAATAATTCAAATGCCTATCTCCTTTTCCAGCGTTCCCCAGCTGGCTCACACGATATTCTTCGAACATTATAGGTTTTTCTCACGTGTTGTTAAAGTATAAAAAAAAACTGTGATCTGTCAGTAGAACATACACATTTTATTGTTCTATTAGTCCAATCTGTGAACCGGGATTCTGGCTATATTGAAAAAAAAAACATGTAAGTTCGAATCAAAAATTTTTTTTTTGTAGTAGCTGCAGGAGGTTCTCAGGATCATTCATACATCTTAAAACCTCTTGAGAACCCAAACCCACCCATTGGGGACGTAAATGGCCCGAAATCTGCAAGTCTTGAATTGTATTTTCTACAAAAAAAGGTATTTTGGCATTTCGAGTGCTCCTAGGAGGTTTTTTGAGTCGCTGAACACGAATCCGTAGCCCGATTCACTTGCAATTCATCGGAGGGGTGGTGGTCAAATCTACAAAATTGGCCGATTTCGCACCCCTAATATGTTATTTTGCAATTTACGTGTTTTTGTGAGTACACCAAGGAGGTTTTTTGGGTCGCTGAACACGAATCCGAAGCCAGATTTACTTGCAATTTATCGTTGGGGTGGTAACATCGACAAAATTGGCCGATTTTGCGCCCCTTATATGTTATTTTGCAATTTACGTGTTTTTGACATTTCGAATGCACCAAGGAGGTTTTTTGGGTCGCTGAACACAATTCCGGTGACAGATTTTCAACATCATTTTTCAGCTTTGTTTATGGAAGGATTATTAAGTATATCAACAAAAAAAGATTATATCTTTTTCATTTCATTCATTTTCTAATGGTTTATGAAGGTTTTATATATTTATAGAGGCTCTATGAAATTATTTATCCATTTTCAATATTAACAATAAAGTATCTACTTTGTCAAAGCGGCTTATTCTTCTTCAAACAAAATTTTCAGTTGATCCGTTATTATGATATTTATGGTCCCTCTTACAACTATGATGACCATAATATGGGCGTCTACGTACACCAAAATATTGGTATCATGGAATAAAATAAAACGGTTTTCAAAACATATTTTTTTTCCTTTTTACGTTTCTTTACGCACAGGTATACAAAATCTCTATGCCAGGTATATTATATAGTATACCTATAGGTATTAATATACAGGCATCTATCTTTATACCGGCAGGTGCACTATTTAGTACGAAACGAACCCAGGTATAATGTACTTCTGCCAATGTTGACGAGACGTCTGTCGATCATGAGGAACTGCGAAGATAAACGTGGTAATGATAATAGAGGCGAGCAAATTTTTGAAAATGATGATTCTGATGACGAATATTAAGTATTGTAAATAATTGTATGGAAAAATAATGTTAAGAATAGAAAAAAATATAGTAATTAAATATTTGTGTACTTTTTCAAACAATTACTAATATGCCTATCCTATTGATATTAAAAAAGAGAAAACACAGAAGTAATTTTAAAATGCAAAAATAATAAAAATTTAGAAGCGTGTCCATTCAACCATTTTTGTGAATTTCCCACCCCTACGATGATATTCGAGTAAATCTGGCTTCGGAATCGTTTTCAGCAACCCAAAAAACCTCCTTGGTCCACTCGAAATGACAAAAACACGTAAATTGAAAAACAACATATTAAGGGTGCAAAATTGGCCAATTTTGTCGATTCCACCACCCCAACTTATCTGGTTTCGGAATCGTAATCAGCGACCCAAAAAAAACCCTTGGTGCATTCGAAATGCCTAAACACGTAAATTGCAAAATAACATATAAGGGGTGCAAAATTGGACAATTTCTTCAATTTTACGACCCCTAAAATGGATTGCAAGTAAATATGTCACCGGATTCGTGTTCAGCGACCCAAAAAACCTCCTTGGTGCATTCGAAGTGCCAAAAATACGTAAATTGCAAAATAACATATTAGGGGTGCGAAATTGGCCAATTTTGTCTATTTGATCACCCCTACGATGGATTGCAAGTAAATCAGGCTATGGATTCGTGTTCAGAGACCCAAAAAACTCTCTAGGTGCACTCGAAATGCCAAAATACCTTTTTTTGTAGAAAATACAATTCAAGATTTGGAGATTTCGGGCCATTTTCACCCCCAATGAGTGGGGTTGGGGTTCTCAAGAGGTTGTATGAATAATCCTGAAAACCTTTGCTAATGCAAAAAAAAAATTTTGATTCGAACTTACATGTTTTTTTTTTTCATTTTCCGTTTCATAGCCTGGACTATATGTCTAAAGTACTCTCTATAAGAGTACAGAATATCTACTAATTCTTTAGTAAGAAAAAAAATATGAATTTCTCTCCTTTTCTTGACATGTTTTTGATGCCGCAGGTGAAAACCTCGACACTTTATCATGAGAACATTATGTTAGCTTTCCACATAAAGGTGTAACCAATATCTGAATTCAAGATCTGCCATATACTACATATATGTGAATATATGAAATAATTATTGTTGATATAGATGTCGAAATTCCAGTCTTGTAACTTTAGTATACATCAGAGTAAACATGTGATAATTAGCTCATCTGCATGCATATGAGAAGGACCTTCAACGTCTTCTTGATGATTGTTGTTGAATTATGGAAACAAATTCTTCGCTCGAAAACATCATCATGTATATCCAATACCGCTATTAGATTAAATTTTATGGGTATTATCGATTCAATTGATGAAGTTGTTTGAATCACGTGCCTCTCCTGAGAACGTGTAGTATGTGGTTGTCCTTGAGGAAGCAGAATAACGATGCGAACTAAAATATTGACAATACACTGGTACGAATCTGCTACCAGCACAGACAACTATTATGTGCAAACGCACCTTCAATAAAAATAAGCAACAATTTGGATATCACACGTTCCCTTCAAACAATTATTAAATCTCTTGTTTCTCGACTAGATACGTGCATCGAAATAACTCAGGAGAACTATGTACTGAATGGTTGAAAAATTGGATACATTTTTCATTGAACATCGACTTAATCCTTATCATTCAATGTTATTAAGACAAAACAACCAAGAAAATAACAAATATCAGTTGACCTTTGTTCTATTGTATTGAAGTTGATAACCATAGTAATCACGAATTATTGTTTATATTCAGAAAGTCAATTATTCTAAAATTAGGACAAATTGGATGCGAAATATTCTGTATTATGAGTGAGAATAACGCACTCAACAGCGAAGCTATCCATTTTGTTAAACATATCAAGTTGAGTATCGTGTCCAGTTGATTCAAGACCATGATTTTATCTATTTGATTCTGTTCACATTCTCAAATGTGAAAGGAATAATTGGCTGAATTCAAATCCCAATCATGTTATGCAATATCTCAACTTTGAAACTTCCAATTTGAGAGCACTCAGTTCTACAAATTTCGAACGTCAAAATGTTACAGTAATTCAATGACTATGTTATACAGGCTGCACTACAATTTTGTTCAAATGTTAGAGTATTCCAACTCCATAGCCTAGTTTATAAATATTATATTAACTTGGTGTGAAATAATGAATGTGAACACTCTTCTCAAACCACAACGAATAAGAAATATTTTCCAGGAACCTATCGTCAAAAGTAACTCATAGGTTGATTAGAAAATAACCTTTCCGGGGGAATTTATTGAATTGGATAGATACATAGAATTTCTCATTAATTTCATTGACCTCAAATTGAAATACAAATTGCTAGACAATTCTCAAACGAATCCATGATCAAAAAAAGCAAATGGAGTGCAACTTAGGACTCAGTTCATGTCTGACAACACCGTTCAAGCAGGAATTCCTCATATATGTCCTAAAAAATTAATAAAACTTGTATCGATTCGTAACAAACATGTGACCAGCTGAAACATAGCCTCCGGCTTGTGACGTCACGATATGGTGCCCAGGCCTTCTTTCTAGAGGGTATTCGGTGAACGCTATGAGCTTAGCGGTTTGGTATCGACTCAAATTTTGGAATACTACATCAGGCTTTTCCGGCCATCTTTCAAGCGATTAACGTCAAATTCTGTTCAAGATTAGAGATTTGCCATATACAGGTCGGGACGAATTTGAGAATACAACCTGTGGTAATAGTTATTCAACTTCATGTTGTTTCTGACTGAAAATCCTGAGGAAGAATAAATTATAAATATTTGTACACTGCTAAGAAGGTTCCAATACACAATACATTTTTTCTGTCAACCTAATTGAATTGACTCTTCATCTTGTTCGAGTGTAGTAAACAGGGGAAAAATTGAGTCTAAAAGCATCAAAGCAATGAGAAAATTGAATCCAAGCAAATCCATGAAGAGGTACACCAAAAATTCCAATGAAATGAAAATGGGTGAGATTTCTTGTGAGAGATGACAGATGCTAGGCAATACTTCCGGCCTAGTGCTGTAATATTCCCTGTTCCGGTAACAAATAAATGACGTAAATTTGAATTTCCCGAACAGTATGGAATAAAAATCATCACATTTGCAATTATTTTTTTATTAATTGAATATAATTTCTGTTCGAACGTGTTTCTAGCATAATATTACCACATTTCCAGCGCATGAATAAACTTATATTGAGTTTTTCTTCATTGCATATAAATCCGCTCTCTATATGATGTTGAACGTTTATCAGGAATGAGGAGACTGATTCGGTGGTCAGTTTTCTTCAATTTGTAGTAGTGTTAACCAACTGTTTATAATTTAATAGAGAAATTATAAAATCAGAATGAAAGCCGTAATAATTTGTTCAATTTTGTGTGCAATTACAATAGATTGTACCTTTGGGATTGGTGAAAGTAAAGGTAATTAAATCAAGGTATATTATTAATGATAACTTCGTATCTTCTTAACTGCTGTAACTCCTGGTAAATTCCTTAGTAGCTTTCGACGCTCACATCAAGTTCAAAGATACTTAAGATAAATTCACAGATTTATTAGCTCCAGGAGGATGAATCCAATCTTTTTGGAGAATGTATGTTCTATGAGGGAGTGTGAATATCCTGAAGCTCAAACCAAAAAACGGAAGTCGATGAACTTTCAATCACCAACTCGACTGGCGTTAGATCCTGAACGAAATGTGTCATTATGGAAAAATAAAATAGTCAAGGAAATTAGGTTCAAGGAAAGACTCAAATTTCACAAACACGTTTCTGTGCTATAAGAGGTCAATGTGTAACCGAATTTTCACCGAAATCTATGGACATTGATAGCCGCAGTATTCAGATTATTTGATAGATAACAACCTCTCTCGCATTCAAAATGTTCCTCTTATTTATAAATGATTTGGCTGAAACCATCATTTGCTTGAAATCAATTTTGATTTTCATTGTTTGTCCTATAATTGAGTTGAGCCTGTTGGGCATATATATACAAAATATACTAAATAAATATTATTATGTGCATGAGAAGAAAATCAATCATTCATCGAATATCGAAAATTTAGTATACTCATGTGACTCAGAGCTCGAAATGATTTGAACAAAGCTGCTAAATGAATCAACTCATGTATGTATAGATATGAATTATAGGTACCACGAAATGATATTGTTCCTGGCGATATGTATCTCTGATTGCATACCATAAAGAGGATGACTGTTGTATAACCCACTTGCATAAGCAGTTCGCGAGGTATAGAGTTCGATTCGTTTTGCTAAAAAACACTTTTTTGTAAACCACGATGTTTTTTCGTCTAATGTTAATACCTTTGAAATTTTTGTTTTCATTCTCTTCTATTTCGCATGTTAATTGAACTTTACAGTGGAAATTATTAAATTTATTTATTACATTTATACACATACTTACCCAGAACATTTTTCAACCTCAGTTCTATTGAAATATATAAGAACCAGGATGCTGTTTCCGAATGACTAGGTACTATCAGAGTAATTGCCAACCAAAAGATCACTCATAGCTACACTCCTCAACTCAAAACAATTCAGAACAATTATCAATTTATGGCGGGGCTTCGAATCGCATTATGTTTATCAATGATCTACTATTCTTTCAGAGGTTCATATTCACAAAAATATAAGACTCTGATGTTACCAAAGTGGTGCGATTGGTCACCACACTGGACTAAACATCCAGGTTCATATTCTACATACGGTTCAATATATACCGGGCGGGCCAATCAAAACAAAACACGACCGATATCTCATATACGGTTCGATTAAAAAAAATCGCTCGAACCCGTCGATTGTTATTTGCTGGGAGATAGATTTTGTCCATTCCATTGACCTTGTTACTTTCACCCACCCCAAAATCTTGAATGGGAATGGGGGACGAATTGTACCTTATTTTAAAAGTAATCAAATTCTCTCTTCAACGCATCTTAGTTTCACAAATTTGATGCAGCCGTTTTTGAGGATATAAGGGAACAACAATGGAAACAAAACGATTTCTCAATAATTATTGATCAATGGAAAAATGATTTGTTGTTTATCCCAGGGAAGAAGTCTTTTATGCATAATTTTCAACTCTGTCACTCCAACCCCCCCGCAGAGGTGAGCTTCAACTCTTAAATTAAAATGGAATTAAAATTCGTGTGATACCATATTTTAATGGTCATTATATTGTCTTTTCAGCAAATCCCACTTAGTTTATTAACTTCAATTTCTCTTTATTATTCATTTTAATAGGGAAATGTGTTCTACATTCCTCAATCCATTTACAAGTGACAAAAGGTAATGTTAATTCTAATTTTCTCGTTCGAAGGAAAAAGTACTTCATTTTGCCTGCTGTGGAATTCTGTTTTTGTGAAGAATTATATATTTTGCAGTTCCCAGAAGTTTCGAGTATTTATATTTAATTTATTTCAATTCTACTGCAGAAAGAGTATCGCTGATTGACCTGTATTATGAAGATGGTAGAAGTGTTAATATTGCAGCACAAGTATTCAATGAACTGAAAAAACATAATTGAGCTGGTAGCAAAATTAAGGGAGACAGGATCAGTGACAAGCCGAAAACCAATTCCTCCAAATCGAAGGATAGTGGGAAACGAAGCAGTGGAAGTTGCTGTTTTGGGCCAGGTCAATATGGACCCTACAGTAAGCACTAGGCAACTACCTGTAGTGTGTGGCATATCTCGTACAATTATTCGCAAAATTTTGAAGACACATACATTTCACCCATACAAGATTCATCTTCTACAACAATTAAATGTAGATGACTGACAGACGTTTGGAACTTTGCGAGATTATTACTGAACAAATAATAAATAATCCGAATTTAGTGTTCAACATTTGTTTTTCCGATGAGTGTTCGTTTTTTCCAAATGGGACTGTTAATCGTCACAATTGTCGATATTGGTCTGACGAAAATCCACATCTGTTTCCATGAGGTTCACACTCAACATCCTGAGAAATTAAATTATTATTTTCTCAAAAATGGCTGCATCATATTTGTGAAGCTAAAATTCATTGAACAGAGAATTCGATTACCTTCAAAATAAGTTGCCACTTGACCCCTATTCAAACTTAAGATTTTGGGGCTAAAGCTCATCCCCGCCAGGGGGTGAAAGTTACAAAGTTGATGATATAAGCAAAATCATCCTCTCGGGAAATAAAAATCAATGGGTCCGAGCGATTTCTTTTCAAAGGAACGATATATGAGATATCGGGCGTGTTTTGTTTTGATTGGCCCACCCTGTAATTACAAACATATATTGCAATAATTCGTTTATTTTCAGTTTATCAGCCGTGCAAAGTGTTAGGACTGAAGTTTAACGAAACCGTGAAGCTACCAAATACATGTGCTCCTTACCGTTGTAACTTAAACGGTGAAATTGAACTGGAAAAGTAAGTCTCGCATATAAGTCAGGATGAAAACTCCATTTCAGAAAATTTTCACTTGAAAAGTTAATCAGTATCTTCCTCTATAACATACCCCTGAGTGTGGGAAATTATCAAACTCCAATAATTATAGGTTCTCACCCTATGTATCTCTAATCATTAGAATAGAAAAATAATAGTTGGAATCTATTTGATTCAATAAAAAATCATATTCGGGAATTTCAATAATTTCTTTTTGTCTACTCCTGTGATAGCTTAGTCATGATTCTGAAATTCTGAGTAGATTTTATCAGAAAATATAATAATATTTGTCTGTTGCAAAATGAATCCAAAACATCTAGTCATTTGACAATTCATGTATTCCTCTCAAAACATATAACCCCAAACGATCTCAGAAAAATCACAATTACGAATATGTGAGAAAAATTTTAATGGAGCGTTATCATCTCATATTGCAACGATCATTGAGTTCAGGTACATACTTCAGCAACACATCGAAATTTTACGAATCTCGATGTTCTATCGCATGAAGCTCTCTCCACACTATGTATTGGAGACTATGTTGCATCAAAGAGTTCTATATATAGAGTGAACAAGTAGTCTGTTAAGCATAGGAAAGCGCTGGTATTTAGTCGGACATTAAGTCCTTCTTGCACATGTTAGTGCACTCTGACTCGCACGGTCTTCCCTTCCATCACGAAGAGTAAAAGAATACAAGAATAAGTATAACGTGCGCACATCGTGCGAGTGAGAGCGCAGTACATGTGCGAGAAGGACAGAATGTCCGTTAAAATGTCAGTGAAAGGCTTAGTTGTCTACTCTATATATAGAACTCTTTGTGTTGCATTTTGAGACTATTTCTGCAACGCAATAAATGTTTGTAATATATAATTATATCTTTCCTTCCAGCTGTGGAGACATAGCAACAGAGCCTCCATGTTCTGCCTTTCCAGCCAATGTGACACTTCCATTTCCAGATTGTTGTTGGAGAATTGAGTGTGATGAAGAATTAATTGAACCTACACCTAAACCTCGAGAGAAACATTGTCTATTACAATAATAGTAGTACTAAAGTGGCGGACGTTTCCTCACAAATTGTCTAGTTGTGTCATAATGAATTTAAATAGTTAGAGTCAAAAGTGTTTTTCTTATATTTGAACCGTATAAGTCGGTACAAAAGAATGAGGAAGTTGACGATTTTTATATTATCTTCTTGAATTCCTCACAATTAAAAAAAACAATAGCCATAAAGCATCAAAGCAATGAGAAAATTGATTTCAAACAAGGTACACCAAAAATAACAATATGTTAAAATGCGTGAGATTTCTTGTAAAAGCTCCTATACCATCCAATGAAGCGACAGAAGCGAGACAGGTGCATGTTGAAGCCTGGCAAAGATTTTGAAATGGGGATCTGATAATCTAGAAGGGTATAATGCAACCTAAACTCAATCTTGCGTCGTCTCTCTAAGGCGGACCCTACAATCCCTAATATGATGATGCCAGATACAGATATTACTACGAAGTCTTCCATAACAAGGCCCAGGATCACCAACAACAGCACCCTCTCATGGGGCGATCATGTGAGGTCCATTGCGAAGACCACTTTACAAAAACTTCGTTTGATATTCCGTGTCCGCAGCTCCTCACAATCTGCAAAGCGCAGATTCGACCTGTAATGAAGTACTGTTCACTTATTTTGAATTCGGCTCCCAAACATACGCTGAAGTTCTTGACTAGTTTATTCACCTCTCTAGAACATCGTAAAATGGTGAGAGATCTTCCCCTTTTCTATAGATATTTCCATGGACGATGTTTATCAGAAATCTCGTCTGTTGGAACTTCTTCCTACTTCATTTTTTATCCAACAGCGGAGGGGTGGAGTTCCTTCCCTAGTGGGGTCTTCCCCTATACCTATAGCCTCCAAACATTCGTGGAAAATATGAATGCCTATCTCCTCTCCCTACATTTCACTGCTGGCTCACAAAAAATTCTTCGAACATTATAAGTTTCCCTCTCGTGTAGTCAAAGTATAAAAAAATAAAGACAGATGCTTTGAAACATTTCCAGCCTAGTGATGAAGGTAATACAAACTCGGCACATGTCTCAGTTATACGAAATGAAAATAATCAAGCACGGCACAGAGATTATATGATTCACTTTTAAAATGCTTAAGCTCGGCACTTGAATGATAATACCTCCCTCTGGTTGCAAGAAATAGACTGATGTGATATTAAAACAAAATTTATCAATTTAAAATATACATAATACATATAGGTACATAGGAAGAACATATTCAAAATTATATTTACACAGTACTATTTTAATTAATTTGAAATATACATGATACTTTTGTCTTTTAATAAACAACAAACTAATGGTATGGCCGTTAAAAAAACCATGTATCGTAAACATTTGTGTGAAATATTTTGTGCAGTAAGAAAATGTACGGTCCAAATAAATAATTTTTGATTCACATAAAAACTTTAAATTACTTTTACAGCTAAATATCACTAAATTTTCGGATAAATCATTAATTAGGAAGTCTTCATTTCTGTTGGTTTTTGGTTGAAGTCCATTCAAAGCTTCATGAACCTCCGATAGTGATTGTGGCCAAGCTGGCAATAATGTTCGACCTGCAGTGTAAGTGTTTCTTATAGCATATTGTAGATCACTTATTTTCAAATTGTCTAAAGACACGTCATTTTTAGCTAGGTCCATTCTAATCATTTTGGAATGTTTTTCTTTTATATCACTTCCGGCTTTTTTCTTCAAACAATGACTTAAAACTTGTCTTTGCAACACATTTGTTAGTTCTGGTTCATGATTATGATTTACACTCAGGTTTGTTATAACTTGAGTTTTTGACTCACCTAACGTATGAAAATTTGTTTTACATTTATCTTGGATGCACCTCCACCTAGTTTCTCCGGAAGATAATTTTCTGTTGTGTTCTTTAAACGTATAGTTCTCTTAAACTAAGAGAAGTTTTCCTCTTTGACTTAACATTTCACTTAAATCCGAAAAATTACTATGATTTATTTTCGCCATTTTTACACTTTTTCACAGGTATGAGTACATAGACCATCAGCTTTACACTAGAAATGACTATCTACTTATGAAAACTGATATACCTACAAAACAAATATAGTTAGCTAGGTACCTGTTACAGGGATTAGGTACACGCAACAACTCTATACCGAGTTTGTAGTTATTGAAAGGAAATTTGAAATGCATTAGGATTAAAAGATTAGGATGTGCCGAGTTTAATGCCGCCCTAGTGATGTAATCTTCCACGTTCCGGTCGCAAATTAATGATGTAAATTTGAATTTTTTGCAGTTAATTTTCTAATAATTGCATATGTTTTCTATTTGAACGTATTTCAAGCATAAGATTTACACTTTTTAAGCGCATAAATAAACTTATATTGCGCTTTTTTTATTGCATATAACTCCGCTCTCTAAATGATGTTAAATGTTCATCAGGAATGAGGAGGCTGATTCGGTGATCAGTCTACTTCAATCTGTACTAGTGTTAACCAACTGTTTAATTTAATAGAGAAATTATATAGTCAGAATGAAAGTCGTAATAATTTGTTCAATTTTGTTTGCAATTACAATAGATTGTACATTTGGGATTGGTGAAAGTAAAGGTAATTAATTCAAGGGATATAATTATTGATTACTCCATTTCTTCTTAACTGATTGACCACCTAAATCAATTCTTAGTAGCTTTACAGGCTCACATCATGTTCAAAGATACTTAACATACATTTACTCATTTATTGTCTCCAGGAGGATGAATCCAATCTTTTTGGAGAATGTATGTTCATATTAGAGAGTGTGAATATCCTGAAGCTCAAACCATGGAGCGAAATTCGATGAAACTGCACCAACTCAACAGGCGTTAGATTCTGAAATCCTGAACGAAACGTGGTCTTCTTGGAGAAATAAAATAGTCAAGGAAAGAATCCTTTATTGCCAAATTTCACAAACACATTACTGTATTATAATAGGTCAATGTGTAACCGAAGTTTCATCGAATTCTATGGACATTGAGAACCCCTGTATTCAGATTATGTGATAGATAACAACCTCCCTCGCATTCAAAATGAACTGTTCCTTTTAATTATTAATGATTTACCTGAAACCATCATTTGGTTGAAATTAATTTTTGCCGATGATTAGAAAATCTTTTTGATAATAATGACCGTTATAGCTGACTGCTAAGCACCACAAAATGATCCGAATAATATATCATTCAATTGGTGCACTAACAATAGATTGAATTTAAATATCAGAAATTGTAATGTCAGCTTTAGTCGTAAGGTCCATCACATGTTCTTCGATTATCTTTTAGATTCAATAATCATTACCCTTAGAATTTCAGTTAGGAACTTAGGCGTTCTTTATGATAATCAGTTTACTTTTAATGTAATGTAATATCATATTATGAGTGCTAACGAACTTTGTGTTTTGTACTTGGGCAATGCCAACATTTCAAGAATTCAGACGTACTACAAATACTATTTAAAACATTGGTTAGACCAAATTGGAATATGCTTCGCTCAGTATAAATTCAATATTACGTTAATTGGTAATATTCAACGTTTATATTTGAAATATCTTTGGTTCAGGACTAATTACTATCTACTTTTAACTAAAATTTTGGGCTAAGAAGAAAAAGGAAAAGCCCAATTTTGTTCCATAAATTTTTCAACTTAAATGTTATATAAATGTTATTTGTACACAATGTGACTAATTTTTGAATAGTATTCATTCTCTTATTAGTGTAATTGCCTGACGTTTTTGTTATCACTTAATCTAACAATTTTTATTTTCATTATTTCATCATTTCGACTTTTGTCTTATGTTATGTTTATTTATTATATTGATTTTTACCGTTTGTCCCATGCTTAAGTTGAGCCTGTTGGGCATATATATACTAAATATACGAATACTAGCGACCCGCCCCGGCTTCACACGGGTGCAATGTTGATAAATTCGAAGTGCTATAGGGAGAACCGCGGCCTCCGACGCGCTATTTATAGGCACGCTCCCGGCCGGCCGGTCCCGCAGCAAACGCTACGTCCCGCAATTTTTAAATCTGTAACATCTTCGAAAATATTCATTCAAATCATATGCTGTAAAGGGCCATATAGATCTATATTAAATCAACAATGTAGTTAAGGTATTTAATTGGATAAGGATTAATGCTGTATTGGTTAAAAACGCTTCGAAAATTAGCCATTATTTGTCGTAAAAAAGTAAATGACAAAAAAATGGTATTGTGGGATAACCATAAGAGATAGACATATACCATCGCGGAGTTTTCTGTAGACCTTTTCAATGTGTACAATAATTAGTACATTACTTTGATATATCTCGTAGGGTTCAGCCTGCGTTTGCAATGTAAGCGGAAAAAAATTAATTATTTATGACATCACATTAGAAACCTCAAAAATAACAGTATTTCTCCAATATTTAATGGATGTTATTATACATATAAACCTTCCTCTTCAATCACTCTATTCATTAAAAAAAACCGCATCAAAATCCGTTGCGTAGTTTTAAAGATTTAAGCATACATAGGGATATAGGGACAGAGAAAGCGACTTTGTTTTATACTATGTAGTGATGAGAAGAAAATCAATCAGTCATCGAATATCGAAAATTCAATATATTTATGTGACTCAGAGCTCAAAATGATGTTAACAAAGCTGCTGAAGAAATCAACTCACGTATGTGTAGATATGAATTATAGATACTACCAAGTGATATTGTACTTAACAATGTGTATCTTTGATTGCATACCATAACGCGGACTGTTGTATAACTCACTTGCATCTGCAGTTCGCGAGGCATAGATTTAGATACGTTTTAAATAGAGAAAAAATTTTAAAAAGGGTCTTCGTAGTGCTCTGATTACATGAGCACATCATAATATAATAAATCACTCATTAGGTTTGATGAAGATATAAGCAAGCAACTGGAACTGCAACTGGAACATAATTTAAAGTCACAATGAGTAAGTGCCTCAAAAGAACTGTACTAATTTTAAAAATGTGCGTAAGCCAAAATGCGCCAAATGAAATTTGTATTTCATTTCTTCATTGAGGTGCTACATTGAATATTGCTGAAAATCCCAAGAAAACTCACACTCCAATTTCAATTACACATAGGTACATAAGCAAATATATCATGCACATATTAAGAGATATAGATTACATTTATTAAATTATGGAAATAACTTAGACATAGGATTATCAGGATTGATAAACGTAGAAATTCAATCATAATTGACATTTGAGCTCACATCCCAGTGTGTTAAAGTCTTATATTTTTACTTACTCAGAACATTTTTCAGTCTCAGTTCTATGAAATATATAAGAACCAGGACGATATTTTCGAATGACTAGATACTATCACAGTAATTGCCAACCAAAAGATTACTCATAGCTACACTCTTCCACCCAAAACAATTCAGAACAATTATCGATCTACGGCGGTGCTTCGAATCGCATTATGTTTATCAATGATCTACCATCCTTTCAGAGGTTTATATTAACAAAAATATAAGACTCTGACGAGGCCGAAGTGGTAAAATTAACACAATGGACCAGACATCCAGGTTCATATCACACCTATGGTTCAATATATATTATAGACATATATCACAATAACTCGTTTATTTTCAGTTTATCAGCCGTGCAAAGTGTTGGGACTGAAATTTAACGAAACCGTGCAGCTACCAAATACATGTGCTCCTTACCGTTGCAACTTAAGCGGTGAAATTGAACTGGAAAAGTAAGTTTCGCAAATAAGTGTGGATGAAAAATCCATTTCAGAAAATTTTAACGGGAGAAGTTGTTCAGTACCTTCCACCTTCCTGCTGGAAATTATCAACGTCCAATAATTATGTGTTCTCACTCTATATATCCCTGATCATTAGAAAAGTAAAATAATAGTTGGAATCTATTTGATTCAACAATAAAATAGGGAATTCCAATGATGTCTTCTTGTCTACGACTTAGTTGTCACTCTATGTATCTCTGATTATTAAAAGAGTAAAATAATAGTTTGAATCTTGTTCAAGCTTAACTTATTCAAATTTTTATACATATTGACAATAATTATGACAAGTCATTTAAAGTATCATTTTCTATATATTATCTATTATCGCCTCTGTGGATGTATTTACGACACCTCTGTAAGTCAGTTAAAATGGGATTGTTGTGTCAATTTGTCATCAGCTGACGAAGTGTTATCAATGAGTTGACATGAATTATTTATATGGGTATTTCTAAGAATGGTTGTGTTGCCTGGGATTTCTGGTCAACACGTATGTAGCCAAAGAAAGCAGCTACTACCCTCCTTCACAGACCATTTTTAGTCTTAAACTTGCCTGAAGTAAACGACTTTTAGAAAATAAAACATTCACACAAAGCTCATTCATCGAGCAACATTATTATATTACTAAACATTCAAAACAAATTTATTCAACGAGCAACATCATTACATTGCTACAATATCACTTCAACGAGCAACATTATTACTTGCAATAACATTAACATATCATCAATCTTATAATCAAACGTTAACCCAGAGAATTACAACTTTAGGGTAACTAGCCTTCATGAATAAGGCGAATCAGTTCTGTTAGTGTAGTTTGTACATAACTGTATATAGGTGTGAATAAATGACTTAAAATCATTAAGTGCTATTTCTTCAACCAACTACCATCATATTGAGTCATACAAGAAGTGTAAACAACAGCAGCATACAGCACAAATCTATTTGATTCAATAATAAAATCGAGAATTTCAATAATGTCTTTTTGTCTACGACTGTAATAGCTAAGTGATGATTCCGAATTTCTGAGTAGATTTTATCAAAAAGTATAGTGATATTTGCCTGTTGCAAAATAAGGCCAAAACGTCTAGTCATTTGACAACCCATGCATTCCTTTGAGAACATTAAACTCCAAACGATCACCGAAAAATCACAATTTCGAATAATTGAGAAAATTTTAAATGAATTGTTATCATCTCATAGAGCAACGATCATTGATTTCATATTGTGTAAATAATATTAAGGTAAGATCCATTATGTAGTGCACATACTTCATTAATACATCGAAATTTTAGAAATCTCAATGTTGTCTCGAATGAAGTTCTTTCCACACTGCGACGAAATAAATGTTAATAATATTTCATTACATTTTTTTTTTCCAGCTGCGGAGAGTTAGAAACAGAGCCTCCATGTTCTGCCTTTCCAGCCAATGTTACACTTCCGTTTCCAGATTGTTGTTGGAAAATTGAATGTGATGATGAACCTACACCTGAACCGCCAACGAAACACTGATCTGTTACAATGATAATAGTGCTAACGAGGTGAAGGTTTCCTCACAAAATTGCCTGATTGTGTCATAATAAATTGAAATGAACTCAATAGTGTTTTTCTGATATTTTTAAATCGGTACAAATGGATGAGGAAGTCGCTCACTTTTCTATTATTTTTTTGAATTCCTCACATTTGAAAAAACTAAGTCATAAATTTTCCAAAATTCTAAATAATAGTTTTCGTGAATAATAAAATTAAGAAATACAAAATAATTACCTTCGCTCTAAGACAATACCTTCACAAGGCCTGAACGCTCGATCGTGATTCTGTATTATGAATAACAATATTGCACACAACAGCAAAGCAATGAGCAATTTTTCCAAACATCACAAGTTCTGTATCATGTATCTTCATTCACTTGATAATTCAAGACACTTATTAAATAAAATGTTTATCTATTTGGGCTGGTTCACGTTTTCAAATGCATCAGGAGTAATAAGCTAAATTCAAAACCTAATCAAATTATGTAGTATCCCAAGTTTGCAACATTTTGTGTTTAAGAAAAATGCATGAACTAGAACATGATATATTGTGAAGATTAGGATCTTCTTTGGAACTGAGAGCCTTCTATTCTACAAATTTGGAACGTCAAATTGTTAAAGTGGCGCTTAAGGTTCAATGAATATACTACACAGGCTCTATAGTCGAGGAAATGAAGCACTAAAATAGGCCAAACCTTCCAAACTTATCGCAGTTGGATGGATTGAGATGCGGTTTTCTGCATTCGATTCAGAAAGTGACTTAGAATATTCGTTCGGTATTTTTCATTGCGTGAAAAATTCATTGTTCTTCTACAGCAAAAGAATGCATTTTTCTTTCTGAGTGCACTTTTTGGGGTGAATAAAAAAAAGAACTCGAATTGGTTTCTCGGGGGTTTTTATGGTCGCTGAACACGAATATTCCATCATATAGATTCCCTGAAATCCCCGTCGACCATCCCCAGGGTATCCGGGATCCTGATGCTCTGGATATCGATGAATTTCATTAGAAAAGTATTTTCAAAGTTTGTTAACTGTTCGAGAAGTGATATAAAGGTTGCTAGTGATGATTACGACGTGAAAAAACTCTTCTGCAATACCTGGTGGTACTCTGAGAACGGGTAACCACGTCATCTTCTGAGAATTTGTTAATTCCTCTTCATAAAATGTAACCTGTTACCTTTTATGAAGAAAAATTAACAAATTCCCAGAAGATGACGTAGATAAACAGGGCACCAGGGACCCGGAAACATCTCCAGGTTTGCACAACAATGTGAGTACCATAATCGTGATCAGCAACTCCGAAACCCCCCGAGAGCCCGAATTTGTTTCATTTTATGGAGCAGAATTCACGAATTCCTAGAACATGGCGTAGATAAACAGGGCTCCAGGGACCCGGAAATACCCCCTGCTAATTTGCAGAACATTGCTAGTGTCATAGTCGTGATCGGCAACTTTGAAAACCTCCGAGAGCTAGAATTTGTTATATTTAATTGAGAAAAATTAACAAGTTTCTAGAAGATGACGTGGTTACCCGGACTCAGGGTACACTAGGTATTGCAGAAGAGTTTTTTCAAGTCGTAATCATCACCAGCAACTTTTATATCACCTCTTGAACAGTTAACAAACATTAAAAATTATTTTTTAATTAATTTCATCGATATCTAGGGCGTCTGGATGCCCAGATACCCCGGGGCAGTTCCAAAGGGACTTCAGGGAATTTTCTTGATAGCATATTCGTATTCAACGACCCCAAAAACCTCCGAGAAACCAAGTGCACTCAGAAAAATGCATTTTTTGCATACAGGACAAATTTTCTAAATCACTTTCTGAATCGAATGCAGAAAACCGCATCTCAATCCATCCAAATGCGCTGGGTTTGGAATGTGGAATGCTTTCTTTCCTCGACTACTAGTTCGATTCGTTTCAAATATAGACCCATTCCAAAACAACAGGCCTGTTTATAAATATTATATTTACGTGATGGAAAATAAACGCGAAAACTCCCCTCAAAATGGAACGATTGAGGAAGGTTTCCCAGGTACAAACGTAATTCAGAGGATGATTCGAAAATCAAGCTTCAAGAAATTTATTTAAAAAAGTCTAGTTCGGCTTTACATAAATTAACAACACCGATACATACTGCATCAAATTTTAGTAATTTGAATTCCATATTGTTAGCAAAATTTCAAACAGATTCACATTGGAAGACAGGTTTTTATATCAAATAAAGCGCATGAGGTGCAACTTAGGACTCAGTTCACAGATGGCAACGTTCAAACTGGATGTCGTTATGTACGTTCTGAAAGATAAAGGAAACTTCAGCTTCACTGTTGGTATTGCAGCATTGTGTAGTAACCTCGGTCGCAACGTACTGTTAACCAACTGCAACAAACCCAATATGAGAGCTAACATAATAAAAATATCGTAAGTTGGTAAGTCAAAGAAAAGGAATTCATCAAAATATCATACAGATATTACCAATAGAATAAATTTGATAAGGGTGAGAATACTATCCAGCTGATCGTTCTGGTGTAATATGGTACTCTATTGATTAATCTCTATAAAACTTTACTTAAGGAATTTATGTTATGCCTAATCCTCAATCTATTTATTTATTGATAGTAATTAATTTAGAGAACCATGACACGTTGGAGTTTGATCCCAATCATTGATTAGCAAGACACGTAAGATCTTAACACACTGGAAGCTAAGTGGAAGAGGTAAACGCTAATATCAATCAGATAAATTCGTACTCAACAACAATAATAAAATTTAATAATAAAGAATAACAATTGAATGATAATAATAATAATGAAAGAATGTATGATAATTAAAGATATTAAAAGAATATTATGATTAACTTTAATACTGATAAGAATAAAAAACTAAGATCAAAATCTCTATTCAAATAAAAGAACCTTGGATAATCTAAATTAACTAAAAGAGAAATAAAACTAGGATTATTAAATTGATACCCAACCAGGATGAACCTAGGGGATCGGAAATGAATGAAATGATTTGAAAGTATTATTGAACTCAACTTGGAAAAAACTGAGAACAATAACTTCGATCAAAAATCTGGAACAAATCTGATTTAGCGAAATCCACCATTCTCACCAAAAACAATCTGAAGAAACTATCAAGTTAAATCAATTGAAATTGAATGTCACGTGATTTCTCAAGAGACTAATTCAAGCTAGAGAATATAACTGAAGGTTTTAGGCATTATCCCTACAATTCGGAAAAGGATCCTCGAATTGTTTGACCAATAAGCAATAACATTCCCTTCTTGAGATCTTTAGTCGAGAATGTTTCTAAATCTCCGTTTCTAAATATCACTGATTTGAATGTACATAAAACATCTCCAGATGGTTAACATCAAGATTTTACATGTAGCTACCCATTAGTTTCTCGTCCTATATTGGTTATTGATCTTGACAGGCTTATGATTTCCTTTACACAAAACCCTTGTGAACTTATTGCAACCCTCTTAACCATATCAGCTATGGTATCATATAACCCTCGTTGAAGCGAGTGTGAGTTGTCTCATATTTATTTTAGAAATCCCTTTACTTTTCTCAAGCTACTTTTGTTACTGGCAACCCCTAGATGTTCTTTACTTTTAGGTATTTTGATTTTACAAGAAATTTTAATTTTCTAAGAATGATTTTGTTCTTAAATATTGGAAATAACCTCTACATAACCCTTATTACACTGTGTATGTTTGTTCTGAGAACCTAGGTGTTCCACTATCTGCACGAAAGCAGATGCCACACTTAGAATTCAATTCGAAATGTTACGCATTGATAGTAAAGTTCTCGCGATTAAAAGAATCGACGGGGAAATAATTGGTAAATACTATTGCGGAATGTCTTTTAGTCTCAGACAGCTGTTTCGTTCTCCTCATGAGTTCGTTAGTGGAGCGAAGCAGATGTGAAATCGCTTATCAACCATCTCCGAAAGTGATATAATTACCACCCTCGAAAATGTTTGACTAACCTAGGTATGCCAACACCATCTGCCGGAAAGCAAATGTCCGACTGAGAATGCAATTCAAAATGCTACGCATTGATAATACAGTTCTCCTGATTCAAAAGAGAGTTGGAAATACTATCGATGGGTGACGGCCCCATAACAATATATAGTGAATTACAAACACACATCGTGTTAGCAGTCAATAGTCGCCAGGTTGAACAGGGACAACACGTCTTCCAGTCCCAGACAGCTGGTTTGCTCTTCTCATGAGCTCGTCAGTGGGACGAGGTGGACGATGTAGTCACTAATCAATCTTCTTCGACAGTGATTCAGCAACCATCTCCGATAATATTTGGCGTTCCTAGATATTCCAACAGCATCTGCCTGGAAGGAGATCTCTCACTTAGAATGTAATTCACAATGTCACGCATTGATATTACAGTTCTCGCGATTGAAACAATCGATGTGGAAATAGTTAGAAATATTACCACCAGGGGACGGCTCCGAAGCAGAAATTGTGTCAGAAGTCAATAGACAAAACTAATTCACTTCATTATACTATAACTCATTCTCATTAACTTGAAAAATACCAACCACTCTATTAATGTATACAAATGGAACGGGAAAATTCAATCTTGTAACAAACTAAGAACAACAACAAACGTCATAGTAATCAGCTTTGAATAAATGTTAAGGGTCAAATGATAAGTATTATTTTGAATTCATGACTAGGTATAAGAAGTTTCATGAACAGTCACAGTAGATATATCAAAATGAATAACAACATGAATTTAGCAATTCTGTTTCCCATTGTTTTATTGGCAGCTGTATGCTATAGTGCTGAAATAGATTACAACCGCGAAGAAACTAGTCTAGGTAATATTGAAATATTATTCTTGGGGTTTAATGAAGCTTGTGACAGTCAGAATAATATTAGAGCTAGACACTGACATAATATCATTTTGGCTTATCACAATAGAACATCAAGTAGGTATCTACTATTCAGCCATGTTTGTTTCTTGTATTTGAAATATTTACAGAGCAAATTGGGCTGATATCAAATATTTTCTTCGAAAATAATATCATACTGGGGTATTTGATTCAGATTAGTGATCAGACTATCACACGACCATCTCTATGATGTTATAGTTTTTTCCTTTGATTCTTCTGAAATTTTCAAACAATTATTTTCTTGGAATTTTTTTATCTTTCCAATTTAACATCGAAAACATAATTGTAAATCAACACGACTTTCGAAAAATCACATTCGAACAGAAGGAGAATTCACGGTATTACTTTTTGAGTTTTTCCGGAAAACGATATTTTTCAATATTTTCAATGTCAAAATCACACGATAATTCCGCTCAGTAGGCACGAATGACCTTCATGGTTCATAGAACATCATGCAAAAAAAAATTTCTAATACGATCTACAAAGTTTTTCGATAGTTTTCCAGCTTATTGACTGGACTATTAAAAGCGGGAGATTTCGAATTATTTTGTTGGCTAAGCAGCTTATACTTTCGGAACGTTGCATTATCGAACTGACCACGGCTTCTCAGTAGTAAGGTGCTGTTTGATTCACATTGTTGTCAATAATAATTCTCAAATCTTCGAAATGATAATTCGTAGCGCAGTGAAGGATCAACAGATTAATATGCTTCAGGTCCTTGTAATTTGTTGGAATCGTACACGAAGGCACTATTTATTTATTCAAAGTTGATGGATATCTTTATATTCTTTTAATTCTAAAACTAAAATAATTACAAACTATGAAATAATGAACGAGTAAATGTGATAGTTTCTGATAGAATGTTGAATGAATGATGTTTCAAATATTGAATCTTGAATTGTGGTCTGTCTTGAACTTAATTCTCCTCTTGATAATATTTCTTCCCGAGAAGTTCTTGAAGAGGTAGGAAAGCTGCATCTCTTTGTTAGGGTATGTAGGTAGTAGAATGCGTCATTTTCATTTCAGATGGATGATATGCTTTAGATATGCAAGGGTATATTGTGTGGAATCCAAGATGAATCATTTGTATGCTAGAATTGATTTCATGGGTTCGTCAAGTTTCATTATAACTAATTTTTTTCTCATTCCAGATGGGCAACCATGTTCAGTTTTGGGGATATCAGTTGGCGAAAGAAAATTTATTCCAAACAGATGTGCCCCAGTAACGTGCAATGATGATGGTCTGATAAAAAAAGTGGAGTTAGTATTCAAATTATATCAATTTCAATCTCACAGCATTCTATGAAGCAAGTATTGGAATAGTTCCGGATAAAAAAGATCTGACATAATCAATATGAAATATGAAATCATAAAATACGGAAAATCAGCCATGGGTCGATGTAATTTGGTGGAATACGATCAAGCTGTAGATGTGTCAAAATAGAAAGCCGTTTTTCCGATAAATTCTCACATCTCAGTCAATCTTATGATGTCAGATAAAATTTGCATCATAGTCTATTATATTCACAAGAATTTATCAGGGATGTACTGTGAATAAGGACTTTTTAATTAATGTTCCGTTAGAATATAGTTTACTTAACTATATATAATTATAATAATACTAGTATATTACGAGGGTTTGTCAATAAGTCCCCAAAAAACAATTAGAGAACGCATTATTGAGTCATGTTTATTTTTATACTTATTCATGGTCTATACAATTGGCACATTTTTTTTTCCACTTTTTCCCCAGATCCCCAGATCTTACATCTCCGACTAATTTCTTTGGGGCTATTTAAAGCTTAAATTATTCGTGAATAAACCCAAAAATTTAAGAGATTTGAAATTGATTATTAGAAATGAAATCAATGCTACCCCACGTTACGTTTTTCAAAATGCTATGCAAAAATTTGCTAATCAATTAGAAGAATGCATTGAGAACAATGGCAATCATTTATGAAACACTATATTCAAGCCACATAAACTTCCATTTTTCTAGTTCAAAAATAGGTATTGATCCGCCGAAAAACGATATATTTCCTTTTTTCATCACTTTAAAGCGATTTACAAAATTTCAAATCCATACGACCATAGGAACGATACAATCGTTACGCAAATACGCCCTATATATCATGCAAATTTTTTTTGATTCGATTAGAATACTTCCCTCACACTGTATACTATATATTGCGGGAATTGAAAATCAGGAAGCAACTCCAGCATGTTTATTGTGTTCATATTCAACCTATCCTGATAAATTTTGCAACTGATAAGACAAATTAAAATTAGCAAGGGCACCTATTGTTGATGGTATTAGCGTGACCATATGAAAAAAATTGCAAGTTATATATCTGTACCTTTGGCTTATATAATAATCAATGAAATCATTTGGACTGGCATAATTATGTCTGCCTTCAAGTTCGCAATAAATGAACCTATTTGCAAAAGTAAATCTAACGATCAGCTTCCAAACTACTCATAACTGTCTTTACGATAGAGATAGAATTACAAAATATCTAAAAAAATATAACTTGCTTACAAATTCACAATTTAGTTCCAGTGATGTTAATGATAATAAATAAAGCTTGTGACATTGTTAGCCCATAGAAAAATATAAATAGAATAAGCGTCCCGTGAGCGGATTTTTGAATCAGTTGACTGGACGCTTCCTCCATTTATATATCTCTATGGTTCAACCACACACAACTATCAAATACCTGCCAATCTCATCTTATAAGAAGTATGAAATGTACCGGAGTTATCCTAACGAAACTGATTTTGAAATTGCTGAGTGTGAATTGCTTCAAGACATTCTTCTGGGGTCCGCACTATTTATTATTCACCCAAACAAATTCTTGTAGGGATAATATTAGTGTTGCATATGACACCGGCATCCTCTATGAAGTTAAATCTTGGATGAACTGAAAATCAAAGGCGGAAAAAGACCATGAACTCTATGAGCCCTTTTTGATAACAAATACAAGCCTTAAATCCCGACGAAACTTTTTAATTACCGTTCTAGCTGAATTAAAATTTATCGGCTTCCTCCACTGAACTAAAACTATATGATAATTTTAAAATTAAACCCTGCTCAGGAATAGAGTATCAAGGGATGAAAATTGAACTGTAATGGAATACGCATATTGAATTTCAGCGAATAGATTAAGCAAACCTCTATTTAAATGTATGGGTTTGAAAGGTGTTTTGAATTTCAAGAACATAAATGTCACATATCAAGCTCTCATCGATTCACATGTCACATACGAGATAATAGGTTGTCATGTTAAGGTACTGGAATATATGGAAAAACGAATATTAGGTTTTGATGCGTTGAAAATCCACCTGCTTTTTCAATTTGTTATTTGCTGGAGCAGGTATAATAAATTTCCGATGTAAATCTTATATCAAGCAGCATTTACTACAATGACAAGTCAAAAACCGTTCCTTCAACCAGTAATCTAAACTAAACTGTACCTACAGTAAGAGCTGAATAAAAACTGTAACCAATAGTTATGCCGCGAACCAAAACATAAATTTTACCCTCCATCAACTCCAAGAGAAGTTGAGGAGGTTGCGTGCAAAGCCGGTTATATCCGTTCTTGTAAAATCTCAGGAGAGTAAAAAACTTCTCCCTTCTGGGCCTAAAGGAATAATCAAGCATTTCAAACGTGGAGTTGGGATTATAGCATAGAATGTCTGGAATGATTGTTATAAAATGTCAGAAGCTTTCACGCAAAAAGAATGAAAGACATCACAAAGTACATGGAAGAACAAAAACCCGGTTCAATTACTTAACTTCACTCCTGTATTCATCATTCAATTATCTATATTTATATTATCATCACATGCCATTGGAAATATGATTTACTTTATCTTATATGTATGCTCCAATTTCTTAATTTCAGTCTTTTTTATTCCCCACTAAACGTATTATATCACTTTCCTCACTATACATAGTATAAAGGGAGTATAAATGATGGTAATCGACCTAAAAAAATTCTCGATTTTATTTATCAAATAACTATTTTGGACAATGTTTGTTACGTTTTCTTGATATTTTTCTTTCTTTAATGCTACTAAAAATAAAATAAGATTTTAATTTTTGACGTTCCGATATTTCATCTCCATCAAAAATTGTTATATTAATATAATTAAACAATCGAAACGTCAAAAAGAAATAATCTTTTTTTATTTTTAGTAGTATTAAAGAAGTAAAAAACCAAAAATACCAAGAGAACGTAACATACGTCTACGAATGGTTCAAGTATTTTTCTAAGCTCAATCCCGAACGAGGTAAAAAGAATTTGATATATTTTGAAGTTTGTGACTACTGATATAATCACGTACAATTTGCATTACAAAAATTATATATGCAGGATGTTTATTAAGCACTTGTACGATCTTTGATTAATTTCAAGATAAAAGGTTCATATAAACATGAGTCCATAACGGCTTGGTTTTTGAGATACAGGGCGTCCAAAAAAAAGATGTTATCTCATTTTCTGATTATATTTTTGTTCACTAACATGGCAATTTGACAAAATTCGGGGTACTGGGAGTATTAATGATGAGAAACTCAAATATCTACTAGGTTTTTTGCTTAATATTAGAGGGCGCCACATACAGTGTTGTATCTGGATTGAAATATCCATACATTCTTATTCCACACTGTATGTAATTTTCGGCTGAACAGACTCATTCTACATCCAATTTTACATCCAAGAGGTACTATTAATATTTGTCGCTGAAAGCAGCCGTTTTGGAAAAAAACTGGTTCAAAGTTAAACCTGCGTTGAAATTTTGTGAGTTAAATTTTGAAAAATAAGCGATTAAATTTGTATTTTATTAATTGCATTGTGATATTACTAACATGGATTATTTGTTGATAATAGTTGACGATATTTACAATAATTGCTGAAAATGACCACCGCCTACTGCAACGCATGCATCAATTCGCCTCAACATCGATTGACGAACCCTTTCGAATATACCTCATATCTAATGGATGATGACACACGATTCAAATATCCCATCTCTCAGATCTTGTTCATTTTGGACTGAAACTTTGACTAGTGACGTCAAGTAATCCAAAAGACTCGAATCAGGTGATCTGGGAGGCGGTCCCGCTCTTCCTATCCAACTGTTAGAGTAATTTTCATCTAGAAAATGGCACGCAACCAAACTAGAGTGCAGTCCAAAATAAACAGGATCTAAGAAAGAGGATATTTGAATGGTGTTCCATCATTAATTGGACATGAGGTATATTCGAAAGAGTTCGTCAATCGATGTTAAGGCGAATTGATGCATGCGTTGCAGTAGGCGGGGGTCATTTTCAGCAATTATTTTAAATATCATTAACTCATTTGTAGAAGTAGTTTAGTCTCAGTCTTGTAAACGATCCAAGTTAGTCACATCACAATACAATCTATAAAAGACACATTTTATAACCTTTTTCTCAAAATTCAACTTACAAAATTTCAACGCAGGCTTAACACTAAACCCATTTTTCCAAAACGGCTGCTTTCAGCGAGTAATACTGGAAGTACATCTTGGAAGTAAAATTTAATGTAGAATAAGTCAAAGATTAGTCAAAATTGACATGCGGTTTGACAACACTGCATGTGGCGTCCTCTAACATTAAACAAAAAATCAAGTAAATAATTGAATTTCTCACCATTGATATTCCCAGTATCCCGAATTTTCTCATATTGCCATGTTATTGAACAAAATTATAATCGAAAAATTCTATAATTATAAACGCCCTGTATAGTACCTGACAACAGCTTATGCGATAATATAATAGAGTAAAAAACATAGAGTTGTAAGACACATGTAGTAAACTCAGTTAAACTTTCAATGACAGACTATAATTTGACGTTTTACCACGTAATTAGATGTTCCCACGGTTGTATAAACAGGTCTGGGAACTCTATGTTTGACATGAGTCTCTTACAAGTCGCCAAACTCGTAGTTCCTCGCTCAGCCACCAGCTTGCGCATGGATCGAAGTATGTTGTCAGGATGTCAGGATTAGGCGCCATATCGTTCAAACACGGTCGTATACGTGCCAGAGAACATCGCTCAACTCATGCGCCATCCTTTTGGTACTACGTAACAGATGACGCTTAGCGGACTCACTTCTCACATAGGAAACAGCCTCGAGTTTCCAGACCTGTATATACGACCGTGGATGTTCCTGAATCATTTGAAAGATATTTTCTGTTCCTACCAAAGTTAGCAGGTTATCGATGTGATCCTACACGACTTGATTTGAATAATAGGTAACAAAGTTGGCAAGGTTGAATGGTGGTATCTCAATAACGAGCTAACAACTACGAGAATCAGAGACGATGAATAGACGTCGCGACTCTGATCATAACAAAGTTATGTAAACAATGACGTGAAAATCGATTGATTTGTATTTTGAACGTAAAGGAATTGAAGGACTATGTAAAATATTGAAATTACTCCATGCATTCGTATGTTTGCGATAAACTTTTTATTACATAGAATCCCACATTTTTTTTACAAAAGTATGATCATTTGCTGAAGACAGGTATGAATAAAATAATGAAATAAAGCTGGCATTCAATTAGAACTAAGTTTATTTTATTTTTTATTACATTTCATTCATCAAACTAGTTCAACATAATTAGTACAAGAACTTGAGAACTAATCTTCTGAAAATTTGGTTCTGGTCGAGTGGATATCCCACATAAAAAGGTATATTATTTCTAATAATGGAAATATAAGACTTCGTAGAACATTTGGAAATTTAAATGACCTGGCATCCTCAGTATTGTCATTTTCTCTATCCCTGATGTAATTGTTACGAAAAATATATATACTGAAAGTATTCATCTAGAAACTAATAGACAAATAGGTTGTCGCAATGCAAACAATTACTGTTGCCAATTACTTTTATTTTCTACCCAAACGTGCCATGAATTTCAGAAGGAAAAACTCCAAATTCTCAAGACTAACCGGACCGAATTATAATCGCAACCTGCTCATTATATTGAACGAAAACATTTATTGACAACTGTAATTGTGATGTCATAATAACCTCGAGTAAGTTGTGTGAGGTAGAAAACCAGAAAGTGGTGTTATAGTTCAATAGATTACGGCAATCAATGTTTCCAATGTGAATATAAAAAAATTGTTACAATCATTTCAGGAGCAAAGATCTCTGATGAAATTTATTATTTTTACAGTATCCGTACCCGTAAACCATCAACTGATTTCCTTGGACGTTGTTTCTTTATTTACAAATATACCTGTTGTTTTGGCATTGAATAGCATCAAAAAACGTTGGGCAGAGATTAAAAACCACACACCTCTAGATCAATCGGAATTTATAAATGCTGTAAAATTTTGTTTAGAGTGCACATACTTTCAGTATGGTGAGCAATTTTTTGGACAAATATTCGGCACAGCAATGGGATCTCCTATTTCAGCTACCATTGCTAACCTCGTTATGGAGTGCCTAGAGGAATCTGTTATGAGTTCATTAGATTTTCGGCCTGTATTCTTTAAACGGTATGTAGACGATTGCCTTATGTGTGTTCCCAACGATAAAATTCAATATGTAATTGATAAATTTAACAATTTTCACTGTAAACTTCAATTCACTTGTGAAATAGAATTAAACAATAACATAAATTTCCTAGATATGAACATTAGGCATGATGCTGATGGAAGAATAAAAACCTCTTGGTTTACTAAAGAAGTATGGTCTCAACGTTATCTTCACTTCAATTCCGTTGCACCAGCTTGTTATAAAAAAAGTGTCATAAACAGCCTTACAGATCGCGCGATAAAATTGTCCCACGCAGATGACCGCCCCAAAAATTTAAAAATTGTTCGTACTACACTAGAATTGAATGGCTAACCAAAAACTTTTTTCAATCCTATCATTAAAGAAAGAATAAACAAAATCTATGATGGTTCGTCTAATAAAAATAACATAAAAGGTAATACAGACAATTTTATAACTCTACCTTACATTCCGGAGACCTCAGAGAAAATCAAAAAATGTTTGAAAAAGTATGATATAAATGTTGCGCATAAACCTACTAACTGTGTTGGGAAATATTTCTCAAATCTAAAACCGTTAATACCCAAAGATAAACAAACCCACACAGTGTATAAATTGAATTGTTTAGATTGTGATGGAACCTATACTGGAATCTCTAAACAATATTTACAAAAAAGAATGTACGGCCATAAATATAGCACAAGAAATAACAACTTAGAAAATTCCACCGCCCTTGCTAAGCATTGCTTTGATTATAACCATCAATTTGATTACAAAAATGTTAACATCTTAACTAAGGAAACTAATTATTATAAAAGATCTATCCTGGAGATGATTCACATAAAACGGGACCCCAAATCTGTAAATAATAGGGTAGACACACAAAATCTAAGTCATATTTATACTAATTCGATTAAATAATCTCTTGCAAATTCTTACATACGTCTTTATAAGTGTAGAAAATGTTTTTAGGAAGAATTCGTAATTGTTATTTCCCAGTACAGGCCTGAAACCGTTCTTAAGGGCCTTGTCATAAATCCTACACATCTGGTTTCGAAAGTAGATACTTGACAAATAACTTCGTTCTTCTCATTTGTTGTGAGAATACCAATCAATATGCACTCATATATTTTAATAATATTACTGAATAGCGGATTCTTACTACAAAAAAATAATTTTTATACATTAATTCTGACGATACAATTCGATTATTCGTGGTTCTGTTCGTTTCGACGGCGTGGGCTCTTTTAATTGAAGTTTAATTGTGCGATTTGGACGCTTGTGCTATAATTAGTTTTAATAAACCCCCTTTTTAGGCATAGTAAGTCTTCTGATGATGGTCGTGAGACCGAAACGTACGTAAAGACGAATAGTTAAAACAAAGTGTTATTGTGACCTATTTCCCGAGAATTTTTATATATATTTTTACAGATGTAACCGTCTTGCTACAGAGCCTCCATGTTCCCCAATTCCTGGAGATTTAGCAAAACCATATCCTGATTGCTGTTGGAAGGTTGTATGTGGGCCTACAACCATACGCCCTATCCCTACTTCCCCAAGAAGATAAACTAAGACTAATTGTGATTGTACAGGGTGGCTAAATTTCGATGTTTTTATACGGAATCTTGATGAGTATGAGAGATATCAAAAACTAAACTCCCATCCGCGGTTTCTTTCCTTATCAAAATGTCAATGGTGAAACCGAACATTGGCTATCGTCTTTTATTTTCGTGTTATTTGAGAACACTCCATCTTTCAAAATTTCAAATGCCTGTCATGACATAGAGTTGTGTTGTTTCCCATTTCAAATATATATTTCATGTTGGGTCAATTTTATTGTGTAATTTTTTGAAATTCTGAACTCCAAATAGTAGGCTTATGTCATATTATTATCATTGTTCCACAACTTTACAAATATCAAATGTATTCATCATCAGTTTGTCTTCTCCTGGGTCAACATTGAAATACGTTTTGTTTGCAGTTTCAGAATAATCAATGTTACGCAGAAGGTATTATAACATGATAAGCATTTCTTACTTTTCATACGTTAAAATACACTTGCTGAAAAATATGAACAACCGTTGGCAAAATCAACATCTCATTGTTTTGAAATTTGTAAGATTGTAGAACAATGGAATGTTAGATTCTTTGTTCAATTAGGAATCTTCTAATTGGCATAAGCCTACTATTTAGAGTGCAGAAATTTTAAGAATTATTCAATAAATACAATTTTTTCTAAAATTAACTGAAAATGGTAATATAGATATATAGTCGAGTCAAATAGGAATTAAAACAGGCCGAATTACGAAAATCGAACGATATGGACCGATTTTGATGAGACAAAGTGCATTCGATTCGGGATGACGTCTAGAAAAAAGCTTACTGGTTACTTTTTTGTGCAAATTTGTTATTATGTTTTTAACCGAAAAACACTTTTATTAATTTGCAGCGAGAATGCTTTAATGAAGCAATGTTTTATTTATTGAACAATATGTATTTCAATTATTGAAAAAAAATTTCTGATAATATTCACTGAACCACAGAACAAAATAATTTTCACATAAAACGAACGAGAAGTTTTACCAATCTGAACAACAGCAGCATTCAACAGTAAGTGACACGTGGTGATCATTTATTATGTATCTACATTACAATAGCAGCGTGGTCCAGGTATACGTTGCCGCGTGTTCATTTTGGGAGATGGGGGGGGAGGACCGGTTTAGATAAACAGCTGCTCTATGGAGCGGTGGATGCTATAGAGATCTTATTATATGATAGATGCTGTGTTATAGTATAGTGTAGACTCCATAGTTTAAGAAAAATACCTACCAGCTACTCCCGCCCCGTTTTTATTACGTATATGTCCATAGTATATGTGAAAGATGCTGTGTGGAATATAAAAAGACTGAGTAGAGAAGATAGAAAAAAAATTCAGATGAGCGGAAATTTATTTCAAATTAAAAAATCAGAAAATTAAAATTCGATTTTGTTTTTGATTTAAATTAGTAACGACCCCCTTTTAACAAATTTTTAAACATTTAACATAAAAAACATCCTCCACAACCCCTAACTGAGGATTTCTGGTTAGTTTTGATGAAATTTTGGAAATTGGACAATTTTTCGGTTAAAAAAATAATAACAAAGTTGCACAAAAAACTAACCGGTAAGCTTTTTTCTAGACGTCATCCCGAATCGAATGCACTTTGTTTCATCAAAATCGGTCCATATCGTTCGATTTCCGTAATGAAATACCTATTTGACTCGACTAATATTTGGAATGATAAAAACATTATCTTTTCTTTTAAATGATGTCTAAGCTAACTATGACTACCATATAGAAAATTTTACTCTATGGCGTTACTAACATTTTGAAATTTTTTTCGAAAGACTACGGCGCTGCATTTCCCTTGTGAAAATGCCTCAAGAATGTACAAATTATTTTATTACAAATTATTATAATATAATACCTGAAAAATGGAAACTCGAACGATGGAGTTTTCGCAAGTAAAACAAAAACAAAACACGACAGCTAATTTTTGATTCCATCATTGACATTCTTCCAAAAAAGAGATCTAGGATGAGGGGTTCATTTTTTGGTAACTCTTATGCTTATCGAGATTACCCTATTAAAACATCGAAATTTAGCCACACTTAGTCTCGAGAGTTATAAGTGTATGTATATGTATAATTAATGATCTTGAAATAAATTATATGTATATTAGTGACTGGTTTAAAGCAGCGGCCGCTTCGAGGCGGTCATTATATGAGACTCTATGAGTTGTGTCGTGATGACTTGTTTTGGATTTACTTGTGGTATGTTACAGCCATGGGGCTGTCGATGTATGAGCTGTCATTATTTGAGGTCTATATCATATAAACAAACGTTACGATACGTCTTTTTATGAGGGGGGGGGGGGATATCCGTAGTATTTCACGTGGACAGTATGTGCAATGATGTGTCATCATCTTTAAGCTGTCTGCGAGGTGAACATAATCCTTCCTCAGCGCATGCATACGACGTATGAGAAACCTACATGCCAAATTTCAAGTCTACCGGCTTTATGGTTTCGGAGATTTCGTGATGAGTTAGTCAGTCAGTCAGTGACATTCCTCCTATATATTATGTAGATAGATAGATAGATTCTTTATTAGAACAGCTGAATTACAATATATACTATGATAACATTGTACACAGATATTCAAGTCAAATATAGATCGAATTATGAAATGCTTCGAATTATCAACTATGATAGTATAAACAGTAGAAGTGTAAACAAGAAAAATATCATTTGAGACTATTACAAAAAGTAAAAAAGTCATTTAAACAATAACAATTACATTTTAAAAGAATACTTTTAACTTCAGCTCTGAATTGTTTCTTGCTAGTGATCGTTTTAAAAGAATTAGGGAAACTTTTATATAGTTTGCAACCAGTATAATAAAATCCCTTTGCATATAAGGTGGAATGGTGTTTTGGCAATAAAATGTTTGTTCGAGATTTAGTGGGGTAAGTATGAGGCACGTTATCGGCAATGAACATATTCAAATTATCAAACACATAACATAAAACAAAAAAAATATATTCATCAAAAAAAGTCAGTATTTCTAGTTTGGCGAAGACGTTCTTACAGAACATTATTCCATACTTCAGTATAGGGTAAAACTTTCCGTAATACATAGTTTTAACAATGTGTGGACTGCAATGCCTTGATATTAAATGAAGCCCATAACATATGTTAGAGAGTTTAGCACAGACGGAATTTATCTGAGTGTACCATTTAATGTTTGAATCAAACTCAACTCCAAGACTTTTTGTAGATTCACATATATCTATAGTTTCATTTCTCATATCTATGAAGGATCAATTGTAACATTAGATTGCGAGGTCCTAAATACCATGCATGCAGTTTTGTCTTTATTTATGGACAGGCAGTTTCGAGTTATCCACGCTTCTAGCTTGCCATATATGGAAGATAAGTCATTTGATATGCCGGATACGTCGGCACCTTTGATGGCTGCATCAGAGTCATCAGCATAAAATACAAATAGACTGTTTTCTATTGAAGAAGTGATGTAAGATTCGAGATCATTGTAAAAAATAAGAAAAAGTGTTAGGCCCAGGATTGAACCTTGGGGCACACCAAAATTTGGAAACCCTTTCTTCGACATTATTTCTCCTCCTTTATCAATAAGCCTAACTTTTTGATTCCGACCCTCTAAGTCATTTTCCCGCAACCCCTCTTATACCGTATCTATCTAATTTAGCCAAGAGAATAGAATGATTTACGCAATCAAAGGCCCTGGATAAGTCAACGAAGAGCCCAATTGCAATCAATCGTTCATCCAGGGCTTCTAATATGAAATTAGTAAAGGTGGCTAAAGCAGTGTCTGTGGATAATCCTTTTCGAAAACCGTGTTGATTAATAGAGAAAATTTTTTTTTGATTAAAAAAACAAATTACTTCCTCATTCATGAGATGTTCTAAAACCTTAGATAGACTGGAAGGAATGGAAATTGGACGATAACTAGATATCGAATTTATATCACCCTTCTTAAATAGAGGGACCACAATAGCTTCTTTAAACTTGTTAATGACATATGTACTAGATGTTGTCAGCTGCTACACTTGTGAAAGAAGGCGTCCGCTTCGCCTACAAATTTCAGGACTTGATAAATGAGCATTCAAAATTAGTAGAAATAGCGAAAAAATTGGAAAGACGTGAAATTATGCTCTGTAGTGAAAGTTCATTTGTGTTGACAGGGATATCTATGTTATGGAATGGTCTATCGCGGACATAAGGTGATTGTCAATGTATCAACTGTCATCTTGTACGCCTGTCTTGTTGATGAGTTTTGCTGTTTGAATCACAATAATCACAATTCAACAAAAAATAGGTACCTACGTGATTGTATCAACTATGTGATTCTCCCTAATTCCTTGGCATAATAGTATCATCACAGTTACCAGAATTTCCAAATCATAAATTCTAAGGATTCTCAAGTTCTGCCAAGTTTCGAATGATGTCGCAACAAAGACTTCCTGTGGTAAACTGAAACGGAACCATCAACATGATCGATTTTAGGAATTTGTTGAAATGATCAAATTTCGAATTTCGATAAGTACGTTCTTAGCGGGTGTCTACTTATGAGGAACATATCAGACAAGTTTCTAGTGGGCTCCAAAGTTTCGGAGATTTCGTGATGAGTGAGTCAGGCAGTGGTATTTACTTTTATATTCATAATATACGAGGGCAAGGTGGAAAGATCATGAAAAATAAATTAGATGGCGCCACAATCGATGATCCCATGTGACGTTTGTGATGTAAAATCTTTAACTAGAACGCATTGAAATTTTCAGGCATGTCATTCTGTTCTGCTTTGACCTTCATCAAAAGCGAGCAACCTTGAAGATTTTTGTAAACATGGAAAAAAAAGTATTTCGCGTGTTGGTTGAATATTATTTCTTACGTCGAAAAAACATTAGGCAAACCAAAGCATCGCTTGTTAAACATTATGGGGACTCCTCATCATCGATTGGAACGATTCACAAGTGATTTCTGATTATTTTCGTTGTGGTACTATGACTACGAAGGACGTTCTGGTCGTCCAATTGAGGTAACAACGCCAGAAATCGTCTATAATCCATGGTATGATCGGCGAATCAAAGTGCACGAGATTGCTTAGGCTATGGAGATCTCAACCGAATGAGTATGGAACATTTTGCATAAATATTTGAATATGTGAGCTATCTACCAGATGGGTTCCGCATTTGCTATCTGTGTACAAAAAGCGCGACCGTGTTACAAATTCAAAGGAGTGTTTGGCGATGTTCAAGCGCGAAAGGAACGACTTTTTGCGCCGTTTCGTAACCGTGGATGAATCATGGATTCATCACAACATTCCAGAGACCAAAGAACAGTCGAACCAGTGGACTTGTCCTGACGAATCGAAGCCGGAAAAGACCAAATTGGGTTTATCAGCCAACTAAGTCATGGCGACAGTTTTTTGGAATGCACACGGTATCGTCCATATCAATTACCTTGAAAAGGGCAAAATGATATACGCCGTATATTATGCAGAGCTGTTGCATCGATTCGACGCCAATTTGAAGCGAGAGCGGCCGCATTTGGCACAGGTCCGCAGTCGCAATGGCAAAATTGGATGAATTGCAGGACGAATTGGTTCGTCATCCAACATATTCTCCAGATTTGGCCCCTTGCGATTTTGATCTATTTCCATACTTGGATAGATGGCTCGGCGGAAAGAGATTTGGCTTCAACGATGAGGTCATCGCTGAAACAAATGACTAATTTGTAGGATTGTCGAAATCGTATTATTTGGAAGGGTCGAAGTGTATCGGGCTACAAGGAGATTATGTTCAGAAATGAAATAATTGTGACCAAATAAATCATTTCTTGTATCATTTTTCAAGGACTTTTCACTTTGCCCTCGTATAGATAAATAGATTACAGAATGGAGGGAGTGGCCGGTAATTTTCTCGTCTCTGTTAAGATATGCAAAGCATTGTTTGACACAAGCTAGATAAAGCCTTCGGGATATTTGAGTAGTCACGTGTCGCAAACTACAAAATCAAAAGTCAAGTTCATTGAGGACTGCCATTGGAAGTATTGACAATAGTTATTTTTCACTGACGCTAGGCGTAGAACGCGACTTAGATTTGAGTAATTTTGCTTTTAGAGTGGTTGCATTCAAGTGGTAATAATGACGTAATTACAAACTTATCGTATACCTTGTAGCTTGTAGCATGTTTATGTTTATACCTCGATGTATTGTAAGAGCGAGTTCTATCGCGTCGTCATGTTTGAGTAATCCTATTGTAACTACTATGATAGTAATAGGTTAGCTGTTCCTCTAATTGTTTGCTCCTATGTTCGTACATATTAAGTTTGTTTAGTATGCACTATGGCATAGGCTAATAGAATGGTCTATTGGATTAAGTGTTGGGCGGTGCCGTTCAATGTTTTTGTTTTGAATCCCTTTGTTACAGTTGATTTTGGTGTATAATATTACGCCTTGTTGAGTTTTTTAAGAAATCCGTCTTCACATAATTACGATTGTTCTATATGAAGGTAGATAAATGTTGGTACATTGAGAATATCACTTTTGCAAATTACACCAATAATTTACTATGGCAAAGTATTTTTTTATAGATAAACTGAAACTATGCTGTTTTACCTTTGTTTCTTGTTAACTACGGGTAACAGAATAACGACGCCAAATAAAGTTCCGAAAGGAACGTGAAATGTGCGACAAACATACTAGATTTGGAAAGTTTAAGCTACCACAAATTAATAGTGCGACTAAAGATAGTATTCCCTCAAATACAGTTGATTCGAAACTGTCAGTATGGACGTTTTCACTATTTTGCCAGAACAGAAATTATGTGTTGGAGTAGAACACCTCTCCAAACGAAATTCTTAAAGATTTGGCCTTCAATGTGAGGAAAACGAACGGAGATGATTACTGAGAGTCGATAATCAAGACAATATGGAACAATACGGCAAAACAGATTCAAGTATATTACTTCAAGAAATATAATTTGATCCTTTTAGAGGCATAAAATTTGTGTCATTCCGAAAAGCTCGCGATGCTAAACGTCGGACTCTACAAGGAAATGTTGTAAAAGGAAGAGAAAGTTCAGCGCCCTTCTCACATGATGACTGAATAAAAATACTCAATTTCTGGAAAGAAGATAACCCAGAGTACCTTCAACGAAAATTTCATAAGATTGCTAGTGGTCTCTGCCAGCAGATCGTTTATATGGAGCAGGAACAAAGTTGAAAACAAGACAGATCCCTGTGGCATCGATAGCCATTGTATTAGACGATATTCCGTCAATCACCACATGGAGTGAACTATCTGAGGGAAGTTTCCCAAAAAGGCTTGAGTGCCAGAATCTGTCCAATGGTTTGGAGATATCCAGTCATACAGCTGGAAATTTCCCATATCTTTCAATATATTTCTGTCATACATGTGTTACGTATGCAAACAGGTCTCCTGTTGATCTCTGCTAGTTTGATGTAGCTTGTTTTCTCCATCACTCAAGAGATCACAGATAATAGTGCAATGGGGAATAATTATTAGTAAGGGTCTGCTTTCCTTTTTCTTGGAATTGGTTGCACTTGGAAGGAAAGGAATCAAGTTTGTATGAAAGGGTAAACAAATCGCAAAAACTGGTCCTTCTGGCCCCATAGAATTTTTGGTTTTGAGATCAAGCAGAATGCGGCAATGAAAGACAATTTCAGGAATATGGCTATCGATGGCATCTACATTAGGAGGGTCCTTTTCTTGTGGAGCCAGAGTGGAATTTCCTGCAAACATTTCAGACAAAAACGTGAGCTTTCTTGTGATTTAGTAGCCAGTGTGCCACCACCTAACCTGATAATATCCTAGATCTCTGTGGCACATTGCGACATACTGAAGAAGTGAATAATTCTGTGTTATTGATAATATGTAATGTTTGAAGAAATTATAGTATTCAAGGCGTTCTTTCGATGTGTCTGTGCAATAACCTCAATTTACAATTTTAATACCTAGTCAAAACCGCAAATTCAATTAAAATAAATGGTATCGATTTTCAGCTATACGCTTCCTCTTCTGAAATTCAATGTTTGATATCTGTATTTGAAACTCCTAGTTATCAGAATAGTTTTGTTTTTCATATCATTCATGAACCTCTTATTGTAAGATATGTCCAAGATGTAATCGAAATGAATTCTTGTAACTTCCACTCGGTTTTCATTCAACAAAAGAGTGAATTCGATACCGTAAGTAATGTGTTTTCATTTGATGCTACAGGAGTGAGTGAGCCCTTTATTCCATAGTATTATGAACAAAATTTACCCAAGATAATCTTCCAACTTGTATGGCTTCTATTTGTTGAGAGTTAAATTCATCCTATAAAAATATTGCTAATGAGATTATAGAAGAAAGTGAATTTAGAAATAACGAATTGATTTGACATTTTATAATCGCGCGTTTCCATCAATAATAATGCTTACTTTAAGATTATAATATGGATTATTAATATTGACTTAGATCTGAAAGTCAGGTTTTTTGAATGTCATCAAAAATAACCAGGAAAAATTACTTGCTGGTTTTTGGAGTCGCTGATTACGAATATGGGGTTTGATTGGCCAAAATCGATCTTCTCAGCTGGTAATTGGAAGCATATACATATTCACAATATTTTTAATCAATTGAATATTATTTACAAAATGCATATTTCAGTAAGTACAAGTAAAATCAATCTTCATCGTCACTATCATAATCATAATAATTGTCATTGCGTGTTTGAATATTTTCAATGCCTTCTTCTTCATTGGTATTATCTACTTCATCATCGTCATCGTCTTCGTCGTCATCTCCAGGTGAAATTGGATTGATCAGACTGAAATTGTTACTACAATTTCCCATACAATTCGCACAAGCAACAGTACAGTTCATATTTTTTTTTGCGACATCCACATCTGCTTGACGCGCATTTCTTTTTGCATGAGCATGATACTGTATTTAAAAGCTCTAATATTAAATGAACGTATATGTCCATAGTATATGTAAAAGATTGCTGTGTGGAATATGAAAGGACTGAGTAGAGAAGAAAGAAAAAAATTTTAGATGAGCGGGAATTTATTTCGAATTAAAAAATTAAAAAATTAGAATTCGATTTTGTTTATGATTTAAATTAGTAATGACCCCGTTTTGACGAATTTTGAACATTCTACATAAAACAACAACCTCCACAACCCCTAACTGAGGATTTCCGGTTAGTTTTGACGAAATTTTGGAAATTGGTCAATTTTGTCCAATTAAACCGGCCGATTACCAGCTGAGGAGTTCGATTTTGGACAATTTTACTTCAGAATCGTACTCAGCGACTTCGAAAACCCCCGAGTAAGTTTTCCTGTCTATTTGCGATGAAATTAGGAAGTATGATCAATTTTCTCCAATTAAACTGGCCAATTACCAGCTGGGAAGATCGATTTTGGCCAATCTGTGTTCAGAATCGTAATCAGCGACTCCAAAAACCCCCGAGTGATTTTTCCTGGATATTTTTGATGAAATTTAAAAAAATGGTCTTTTTGTCCAATTAAAGTGGCCAATTACCAGCTGGGGAGTTCGATTTAGGCCAATCTGAGTTCAGAATCGTAATCAGCGACCTCGAAAACCCCCGACTAAATTTTCCCAATAATTTGCCAGAAATTTGGTCAATTTTTCGTTTGAAAAAAAAATAAAAAATTTGCACAAAAACTAACCGCTAAGCTTTTTCCTAGACGTCATCCTGAATCGAATGCACTTTGTTTCATCAAAATCGGTCCATATCTTTCGATTTTCGTAAGTTAATACCTATTTGACTCGACTAAGAGTATTATTAGAGGAGCAAGAATTCCTCTTTGGAAATATATTTCCAAGTAAGTTTTGTGAGTTCAGCTAGAACAGTTAGTTCTAGCTGAATTAGTATTAGTCAGAACCATGTAGTAAACATTAGAACGGTACATCACATTCCGTACCCATTGTTGTGATTCCAACCATATGCCCCTATGTCTAAGTTCCATACGTAACTTCTACCATAACCCAGCACCAAACCCAATTGATAAGACATGGTGTTCCTTGCAAGCCGAAGAAGTAACCATTGTTCAGATATTATAGGGCGACACTGCCAGCCCTTCCATCAGTTATCATAATCAGATGATACTAACATTAAGGGTATTTGAATCGAAACGTGCAACAAAGGCAAAAATGAAAATAAATATAGAAAAAAGGAGTAAGACAGGTACTAAGCAAACGAGGAAAGGAATAGGAATCAAAGCCAAGCAAAGATATTCAACTCCAATCAACGGGAAAATATTTGACAAACATTTTAGTACATCTTCCATCGAAGATTCTGAGGAGTTAATAACCAATGTTCTGTCTACCATCTCAAAACTATATCTCGATAATTACTCTATGAATTTGCACTGAATTATGATCAAAACTCTTGTGGCTTTGAATTATCAGTAGGAATGAATGTCTAAGATCATCGCCATGGAGGATTATCAAATTAAAATGATGGCAGCTTTGTAATAACATTACATTACCTTTTAATGTCATAGGGTCGCCATATTCGAGTCCAACCGATCCCAAAGCTCCAGCAATAACAGAAAAGATGACAAAACTATCAAATACAACCTCGTATTGATTTTAGCTCTCAAATGTGGAATGTAACTATCGTTTATATGTCCATGTATTTACATGATTAAGTGATGCGTATCTCGACACGTTTCCTATCGCAACCTTTGACATCTAGATTCGCTCCTATAAACTTGATCTATTTCAGATTATGTTTCATGAACCTGCACATGCAAGAATTTTTCTGTATTTGTATTCGAAAACAACAATATTATTTGTCCAGATTCAGTTATATCCAATCAAACTCTAGCAATTAATATTTAAACTTACGATAATAAGTTCAAACTAGGACGAGATGACCCCTTCGATAAACTTGACAAATTCGCACCAGAATATCTTAATTATTTGGCTCTTGATCGAGAAACTGTGACGTAAGCTGGAGTCAAAACTTCCGATACCTAAGTTTGAATAGGAATCGCCTGAAGTAAGTAGGGAGCACGAAGTCTCTGAACAGGAGAAGCAACTCGCTTGGTAGAGGAACGCTAAAAACGCAAGCAGTAATGCTGGTCTCGCAAAACTTCGCGTTCTCGTGCGCACACGTATAGTATAACGCGTGCGCACGAGAAACAGCGGCGAGGAAGTTGTCAAAGTATGTTGACAACAAGACTTCGTGGTTGACAATTATTTTTACTGAATCGTTAACACTTTTCTAGTGGATTAGGATGCAATTACTTTTTTAACCCCTCTGGAAATGTAACGTTGTTGTTAATTGACGTTTGATTTCTTATAATCACAATTCCTTTCATTATTTTGAGGTTAAAGCGAGGTTATATTATGTAGTAAAAGTGATTCTTCTAATTTTGTTTTGAATATATCTCACATACAAGAACACACCCACAAAGGCAGTTTGCGCAGCCGTAGACATTTTCCCTGCCTGCGCTCCTTGACATGAGAAATTATACCAGCGGCACTAAGAGATGCTTCCCCCCCTTAGAATTTTCGTGGTAGGAACCTATTCTTTTTCATAGATATAATAATTTTGTGCTTCAGATTCAACTTATATCTATTTATAATTGTGTATATATTTGTGTATACGCATTCAGATGAGGAACTATGTTTTTCAATATTTATGTTTCCCAAACCTGTCGATTAAGACATTTGAAAATTGTCTTTTTATGCAGTATTCCATATTTCATCAAATGGAACTGTCTTCATTTGATGGTGAAAGTATAAAATTCCCAATATCATTTTAGAACTTTCTTGTGTTTCAATCTCCGACGTTCCTCCCATTGTTGCGCAACCATCATCAATTTTTTTTTCAATACAGCCGTTTTTAGAACACAAATTTCCAAGTATTTATCATCTTATACTCATTGATCTATCACATGATATGATGGTTCAATCATGTTTCAGAAAAATTACAGAAGTCATCAATGTTTTTCGAAAGTGTGAGCCTGGATGAAAGAAAAAGTGTGGCATGCTCAAATGCCAAGATCGTAAAGCACTGATGACTAATTTTGATTACTAAGAAAATTAATTTATAATGATTCTTGTCCCCGGTATGAATTATATATAAATTCTCGGGAAATAGGTCACACTAACACATATGGTTATTATTTTTGTCTTAACGTAAGTTTCGATCTCTCGACCATCAGAGAAGACGTATCAATGTCCAAAACGGGATTTCTTAAAACTAATGGTACCAAACACAAAGCGTCCTTATCGCATCAATTTCAATTAAAATGCTCACTCACCCGAAACGACCAGAAGCACGAGTAATCGGAATTGTAACACATTGATGTTTTGAATGATATGTATCAACAAACCACTGCAATGCAATCTCCTTCTAATATTCGAAGTTATCTCATTCAATGTTATCATAACAAGCTCAAGTATTCACTGTCGAATCAGATGTTCAAGATTGATGAGGTAATACTAAAAGGTTTTCAGTCCTTACTAGAAATATTGCCTATATCACCATCCTACCTGAAATACACTTTAAATATTATAAAGACACAAACAGTACTTTGCAAGAGTTTCAATTATTTGAAATAGTATAAATTTTCCTAAATGATTGAACGTCTGCTCTATGATTTACAGACTTAGACTGTCAGTCACGTTTCATGTGAATCATCTCCTGGATAGATCTTTTTTGATAATTGTTTTCGTTAGTTGAAATAGAAACATTTTTGTTATCGAATTGATGGTTATAATGAGAACAATGTTCAACAAGGGTGATGGAATTTTGTTTTTATTACAATATTTATGACCATACATTCTTATCTGTAAGTATTGTTATCAACACAATTAGTAGGTGCATATTATTCATATATGACGTACCGGTATAGATTTTGTTTATTATTTCTTCAATGATGGGGTTGAAAAATGTTTTTGAGTAGCCATTTATCACAAACAATTTTTCAATTTTTGGGAAGGTCCTGAGGGTGGTACAATTCTACAGCGAGATGTTTTTATTTTTCCATCTGAATCATGACTTACGTTCATATCTAGAAAATTCATGTTTTTGTTCACTTCTATTTCACAAGTAAATTGAAGTTCACAGTGGAAATTGTTGAATTTATTAATTACGTAATGCATTTTATCATTGGGAACACCCTTTAGGCAATCATCTATATCCCGTTCGAAGAATACGGGTTGAATTTGTCACAGATACCTCTAGGCTTTCCATAACTAGTTTAGCAGTAATCGCTGGAATAGGAGATCCGAATGCTGTACCGAATATTTGTTCAAAATATTGCTGACCATATTGGAAATAAGTGCATTCTAAACAAAGTTTACTGCATTCATAAATTCAGATTTATCTAGAGTTGTGTGGTTTTTAATCTTTGCCCAGCGTTTTTGATGCGTCTCAATGCCAAAAATATTTGTAAATAAAGAAGCAAGCTGCAAGGAAATTATGTTCATTATGAAATATCCTGTATACACAACAACACGCCACAATCGAATAGCCTAGCACGAATTTGCGGTAGATAGAACACAAATTGACAACGAATCGTACAATAAAGAATTCAGAAAAGGTCCAAGATCTTTGTTCAGGAGAGTATCCTTATTCATTACATGTTTCGAAAGTTACCAGCTTGAGCGCATGAAGAAAATTTTCTTAGGGCATTTTAGAAACAAATTGAGTTATTACGGATTGCTTTCCAGACTCGTGGACATTACACATGAAACTTTAGGAAAACTGAATAGCCACAAGATGATGTTTGAAATGACATTGATCGCTGCTGTTATATTTTTCTTCCCTCAAATCTGTGATCATTGTACTAAATAATGACGTATCGTATATAAACAAAATCTGTTGTTCTTTCAATTCTGTATATGATACAGAAGAACAGAAAGTGATGTTATATCGAATTACGAGGATATTGTTGCCAATATACATAGCTATTCAAGTATCTTCATAGAAGGATCATTCATCATGACTCCACACAATAAGCCCTCGTAAATTAGGGTTACCTGTATGAAATCCATAAAAAATGACGAATTGTATATTGTAGAACAGTGTAAAGCTGTCATAAAGCACACATGCTGAGCGCAGTAATAATTCATGAACGTCCGTTCCGACTCAGCTTCTGCCAGTTTGCGCTAAAGATATAGGTTTATAAAAAGCAAGGCATCGTATTTATTTCAGCGAAAATACCCTTGTAATGTTCGTTGGTTGGTATGCTTTCTTTCATACTCCATTAGGATTTTCTGATGCGCGAATGAAACGGTTGCAAATTTTCTATCGGTTCCCTGATATGCACAAATTTTTAACGAATATATGTACACTTGACTTGCCAATAAATAATAAAACGATTCGATACTATTATACTGTGAACAGTCAGAAAACGTCTTTGGAGAGATACATAGTCATCTGGTGATAATTACTGCATTCATAAATTCAGATTTATCTAGAGTTGTGTGGTTTTTAATCTTTGCCCAGCGTTTTTGATGCGTCTCAATGCCAAAAATATTTGTAAATAAAGAAGCAAGCTGCAAGGAAATTATGTTCATTATGAAATATCCTGTATACACAACAACACGCCACAATCGAATAGCCTAGCACGAATTTGCGGTAGATAGAACACAAATTGACAACGAATCGTACAATAAAGAATTCAGAAAAGGTCCAAGATCTTTGTTCAGGAGAGTATCCTTATTCATTACATGTTTCGAAAGTTACCAGCTTGAGCGCATGAAGAAAATTTTCTTAGGGCATTTTAGAAACAAATTGAGTTATTACGGATTGCTTTCCAGACTCGTGGACATTACACATGAAACTTTAGGAAAACTGAATAGCCACAAGATGATGTTTGAAATGACATTGATCGCTGCTGTTATATTTTTCTTCCCTCAAATCTGTGATCATTGTACTAAATAATGACGTATCGTATATAAACAAAATCTGTTGTTCTTTCAATTCTGTATATGATACAGAAGAACAGAAAGTGATGTTATATCGAATTACGAGGATATTGTTGCCAATATACATAGCTATTCAAGTATCTTCATAGAAGGATCATTCATCATGACTCCACACAATAAGCCCTCGTAAATTAGGGTTACCTGTATGAAATCCATAAAAAATGACGAATTGTATATTGTAGAACAGTGTAAAGCTGTCATAAAGCACACATGCTGAGCGCAGTAATAATTCATGAACGTCCGTTCCGACTCAGCTTCTGCCAGTTTGCGCTAAAGATATAGGTTTATAAAAAGCAAGGCATCGTATTTATTTCAGCGAAAATACCCTTGTAATGTTCGTTGGTTGGTATGCTTTCTTTCATACTCCATTAGGATTTTCTGATGCGCGAATGAAACGGTTGCAAATTTTCTATCGGTTCCCTGATATGCACAAATTTTTAACGAATATATGTACACTTGACTTGCCAATAAATAATAAAACGATTCGATACTATTATACTGTGAACAGTCAGAAAACGTCTTTGGAGAGATACATAGTCATCTGGTGATAATTTATCATAATGTGTTCTAACTTTGAACTAAATATCACGATTGGGTGGGTTAATACATATATTCCCGGAATAAAATTGACTCAAACGGAAACAATTCTGCTAGGTTTTGGAAGGTCAATGGAGTCAGTGGTAATCATCATTGTGGAAAAAGATCTGGAATTCGAAAATTGAATCTGAGAATGGACGCTCTGTGATAATATGAAACAGCTTGGTTCTTGGGAAGTGGTAATCGATGTAATTGGATTGGTGGAATTATACCATCCTCGGATTTACTGATTTATTGAAACTGGTTTCTTGCAACAAAAGTGGTAAACGTTGAAACAATAAAAAGAACTATCAACTCCTTTGAGGCGTTTGAATCACCAGACCCTTATATGGATTGTTCACAGCACTTCTGCAAAAGGCTCTGGTCTCAATCCTGGTTCCGTTGACTGGGGTGTTGAGGGGTTGTATTGCTGTAGGGTACACGCTCAAGGAGTGGAAGAGAACTCATGTGACATTCATTCCTAAAGCAGGTTAGGAGAGCTATGTAAACGTCAAAGATGATTGTTGACTGGTATCTCGAGGCAGGACCTCTGAAGCATTACTCCCTTCACGAGGAACAGTATGCTCATCAGATGGGCAGATCTGTTGAGATGGCTCTCCACTCGGCTGTTGGCTTTATAGAGCAGCAGCTGAAGTGGAAGGGAGTTTGCATTGGTGCCTCCTTAGACATAGAGGGGGTCCTTCAACAAGACCTCTAAGAGCTCTGTTAGGCGGCAGAGCGACATGGTATCACATAATAGGTAGATACCCTTCCAGGACATGGCAGAATTATACTTCAAAAGGGTCGGTATCAGAAGAGTATCCATAGGGATGCTACTCTGTCTCCTTTTTGGGGGTTTGGTCGTGAATGAGCTAGTAGTAAGGTTAAAACGTGCTGGAATGAAGACGGTAGTTTATGCGGCTGACATCTTCATACTCAAAAGAGAAGCATAAGAGGGTTTCTCGCAGGAGCTTGTTCAACAAGACTTGATAATTACATAAGTCTGGCTTAGAGAGAACAAACTCTCCATTCAGCCGGAAAAAAACTGTCAGTATCATCTTCTCCAGAAAGCACAAAATCGAGCCTCTGAAGGAAACGGTAGTGGCAGTGGCATGTCAATTGATTCTTCCAAATTAATGAAATGTCAGGGAGTCACTCTGGACAAAACTTATTCTGGCAGAAGCAGCTGGAGACTAGGTGCCAGAATGTTATGACAATCTATTGGCAGTGTAGGAGAGCAATTAGCATGAAGAAAATTAGCTTGAGGACTAAGTGACTGATGTGGATCTATTAAGCTATTATTATCCCAAGACTCTTCCATGCAGTTCTCGTATGGCGGAAAAAACCGAACTGGTTATAGCACACAAACTTCTATACAGAATACAAGAACTTTTCCTCAGAGCATTACATCCACGAGAAAGAGTACACCAACTGCAGCATCTATGACCTTGGTGGACGTGTCACCCCTATGACGATTAGAAATCGCAATAATGGCGATCTACAGGTTTCACTGTATTGCTTACACAAAGTGATGGAGTGTAGAACTCAATAACGTCTATTCAGGGGGCAGCCCAAAAGGCTGCAGTTGGAACCGCAGCAAAGAATCAAAGCCCAGTGGTTCACGATGCAGCATTTTCAGTTCATCATCCCGTCAAAGGAGGAATGAAAGATGGCCGCACGTCGAAGTATGGTACAGTTTGGAGAAGCATTGATGGCTGCCAGACAACCGAAGCGCTGCTTGACAATGAAGTAGGCCTAAGGGCAAGGGAGACACTCGTTGAGTTGATGAAATTTAAACATGTAGTAGGAAAAAGCTACAATCTCTTCTGTATGAGATACGAACAAAACAAAGTGAAGTCGTCAACACACTTTCTTTGTGAATATTCTGCTCTCATTCAAACCATGTTTAACTAACTAGATCTGGGATCATCACGGCCTATGACATGAAAGATCTGGCGTAAGACAGATCCCGAATAACATCAAGATATACAATCATACTTGGTAACTTAAGGACTCAATACTGTCATAACTGACTATAATCATGTCTCTAGTCATTGATCTAGCCATATTGTCTAGAGATCTATTAACACTCATTATTGATGTTCTTAACAACATATAACCGATGCGAAGGCTGATCCACACCGACATTGACACCGATGTCATGCACTCACGGTCGGAACCTTGTCCATTCATCATTGTCGTGCTTTAATAGCAATATGTTTCATATGTCTTAATAAACATCATTACAATATAAAAAAATAGAATATTGTGAGTTCACCCAATTTAGAATGAATTTCTAATTGGGATATTACAGCTCAATAACGGATACCAAACAAATTGCGAATTCTTTCAATGATTTCTTCCCAATATTGGAAGGAAATAGGCAGAACAAATATAAGAGAATTGGTTAACAGAAACAACTACTGAAACCTAGATTCAAACACCATTTTATTCCTGGAAACACATCAATACGAAATAAAAGATTGTATTTTTAAATTGAAAGATAAAAAATTACTTGGTAACGATAATCTATCAGCTAAAATTTTGAAGGATTTTGTTGATGGCATAACAGCACCCTTAGAAGAATAAACTGGGGATCAGGTCACGTAAATTCAATAATGCTTTCAAATCTGATGTAGTGAAATCGTGGTTCAAGAAAGGAAATAGCTCTATCAAAGTATCACCCGATTTCATTGATTTCCAACTTGAGATAAATTTTCGAAATGATCATTAAAACAAACATCTTCAACTTCCTTAATAAATTTGAACATCTGGCAGATAATAAATTCGGCTTCAGGGGAAATAGGTTCAACAGTTAACGCTACCATTTATCTCACGTCAAAAATCAGTGACCAAAATGATAAAAAATACAGTGCTTTGTGTTTTCATTGGCCAAGGCATCAGATGCGGTCAGCCATAATCATTTTTTGGAAATCGGCATAGGAATTAATGGGCATGCGTTTGATTCAATGAAAGATAACCTGATTGTCAAAATGAATATTTGGAATTAGTGTAATTTGGTGTACCCCAAGAGAAAGTTCTTGGTTCACCTCTGTTCAATTTATATATAACCGATTTCTCCGAATTACCACTAAATGGAGAATGTGTATGTTTTGTCGATGATACGGCTATTATTTTAAATGATAACAACTTGGATTTTTTGAAACTGAAGAACAAAGTGATCTGACTAAAATTCTAAATTGGTTCAAAACCCGGCTATTAACAGTGAATTTGGACGAAACACACTTCCCCAATTCATATCATATTCTAAATACTCACCAAACTATAAATCATTGATGCACATCAAAGCATTCCTATAAATAGTGTGGAAAATGCCAAGTATTTGCGCTCATTCATCGATAACACTTTAAAGTGGGACATACATATCAATTATATAACAAAAAAACTTCGCTCTATGTTGTAAAAGTTCAAATATTTATTGAATATTCTCGCCTCTCACCACCTACAGATTTTATATTATGCATGTGTACAAAGCCACTTGAAGTATGCTATTACGGCGTGGGGAGTTGCCGTCAACAAGCATGCAGAAAACCTAGATAAAAATATACAGCATACCTCACCTACAAATCAATTATATGATGAAGCCCATATTCTTGATATACGGCAATTGTTATTTGATTGTTGCATAAAAGTGATATAATCAAGATAACACATGAATATAATACTAGATATAGAACAAACATCTCATACGTTTGTTAACATGGCTCTCTCTATTGAAACTTCATTAAACTTGAGAAATTTATATTATTCCTATTCTATTTATCTATTTATTCATTCACAGAATGGCCATTTAATTCAGAGAACCATGTCACGTTGAAGTTTGATCACAATCATAACTAAAATAAAACAAACCTAGATAATCTAAATTAACTAAAAGACAGAAAGAAAACTGACAGTATTGAATAGATTCCCCAACCAGGATGAACCTAGGAGATCGAAACTGAATGAACTGACTCCAAAGTATTATTGAACTTGAGCTTGAATAAAAACTGAGAACAATAAACTTTGATTGCTCTTATAAAATACAACTGAAAGTTTTTGGCATTGCTTCTGTTATAAATAATGAGTATTTTTTTTTCTGAAAAACCAATCCTCGAATTTTTAAACCAATAAGCAATAATATAGTTGATAATTCTTTCCCTCTTAAGAACCCTCTAATTCAGAATGTTTTCGGTGTGGATTTTCAAACCTTTTTTCCTCTAAATATTACTAACTAATCCCATCTCTACTAATTATTTCAACTATAATCAGGCCTATTTTTAATTACAATTTTGATGAACACATACTACATTTCGTCACGATTTACGTGTAATACACTTTGATTAATTATGTAACTTATGAAAGAATAACGTTTAAAACTTCCATATCAAGATACACAGCGGTTCTGGAAAAGGCCGCTAACTGAGCATCTCCAGATGGTTAACATTAACATTTCATTACTTAGCATTCGATTTCCGTCCTATATTGGTTATTGATCTTGACAGGCTTATGATTTTCTTCAGAACAAGAAGCTTTGTATGAAATTAATGGAACCATATTGACCATGCAAGCTATGGTATCATATCACCCTCCTTGAAGCGAGTACGAATTGTATTATATTTATTTTAGAAATTATTTTTTTTTCTCATGCTACATTTGTTGATACTAAACCGGAGAAAACTGCCCTAGTTGTTCTGCTTACTCTGCTTTTAGATATTTTAATTTTATATGACATTTGAATTTTCTAAAAGCAATTTTGTTTTGAGTATTGGAAATGACCTGTATTAAACCCTTACTATACGTTCCAAAACCCGAAAAAAACATTTTGAAGCAGAGCTATATCTCCCTAGGATCCAAACTATAGAATAATGTTTCCCCTGAAATAAGACAGTTGAAAGCTCTTAAAATGTCAAAAATAAATTTTTTAAATGCCTCGATTGATGATTCACAAGTATGTTACAAACAATAACACTACCTGTAAGAATATATTAGGAATTGCTTATTATGTAATTTGTAAAAATATGTGTGTCATTGTCTTAGTACATGGTGAAAATAATTATACATATTTTAATTTTTTTGTATAATATTCTGCAAGATTTAAAAATATTTGTTCTAAGTAAGCTGATTCAGAACAACTGTAAAAGCCACATTCAAGGGTCCCCTTTTGTGATCAACCTTTATATGTATTTTGTGCTTATGTGTTTTGAGATTCTTCATGTGATTGAAAATATTATTATCTTCATTATTAATATCGAAAACGGTATATCAATAAAGAAATAATAGTTTTAGGGTTATATATATATATATATATATATATATATATATATATATATATATATATATATGTATATATATATATATATATATATATATATATATATATATATATATATATATATATATATATATGGTTCCGGTGTTTACATAATATAAAATCATTTTGAACTTCCTGAAGTTGTAGAATGAAATTCAAGTTTCCATAAAAATTATAACATGTGATTCTAAATAATTGATGCTGACTAATTGTTCCACAACATTGTGACATTCTCAAAGCTTGAAGGTGATAGCTATATAGTTCTTAAGTGGGGTGGAGTCTATCTGTCAGTTTAAATAACGCCCCGTAGATCATTCACTGTATATGATACTATAAGAACTTTTAAGAAATAAGTAATACCCATGCACCCTGGGAATAATATCAGGAATCCCATCTGCTATATTGAGCATTTATGAAACCATAATGGGCCGATGATTTGTTCTACTAAGAACTTGTTCAAGATCTATTATTTGTAGAATCTGTTATTACCTCTCATAATATCGGAAACGTATTTCCTGGAAAAAGAAACTTGGATGACGATTCGATGAGAATGGTTCGAATTGTGAAAGTTTGACAGAAACAGCGTTTGCCGGCTGTATACTAATCAGTTATAAACAATTACAATTGTATATCGTTTTCAAGCTGGCTCTATTTCCAAAAGTAACACAACAAAAAGTGGGCAAACTTTTCTGGTTAAAACTTGGGCTATTTGAAGTGCTGGCTGATCTGTGATAGAGAATTTAATGACTTTGTTTCTTATCAGGAAGATTAACGAGTGTTAAACAACATATTAACGACATAGTTAGCTATAAATCTACTCGGAAAAATTACGAGGAACTTTTAAAGTCATCCCTACTTCGAATATATGCGAGAAATATTAAGTTTTAATTCCATTCCATTTGAGGATCAACTTGATTTCATTAAACGGGTATGTGGATTGAATATGTCACAGCTATCCTCAGTCAAATTTAATTATCACTAGCAGTATAATATCTCGGTAGATCATAATCAAGAATCTTGATTGAACGGGGAATAGCTCATTCCATAAGCTATCAATATCATTCTCGTATATATTTTTTTTATACTTTGACTACACGAAAGGGAAATCTATAATGTTTGGAGAACATCGTTTGAGCCAGCGGTGGAATGTTATGAGAGGAGATAGGTTCTCGGATTTTTCTTGAGGGTTTGGAGGTTATAGGAATAGGGAAAGACCTCACTAGATAAAGAGTTCAACACCTTCGCTGTGCGATGCGAAGCAGGAAATTACTTCACCAATACTTGTGAATGCTTTATTGCCGTATTGCCGAATGATAATGACAATTCATAAGTTCAGAGTGCAGTTCTCTTTGTCTTGACTAAGGTTTGAGGGCACGACTTGCACAGCGTAGGTAGTTTTTATTCTTTTGTAATTGGCGACATAATCATACAGTAACTACTTCATTTTAATTGGTTGACTTCAAATATGCGCCAAACTTCTTGTACAGTGCAATCTTTACCAAATGAGTTCAATGTAATCAGCTATATATAGATTTTGACAAAAATTTAACTGCATCAAATTAATGAGAAAGACACTTAACCTATATTACCGAACCTAGACCAATTTGACGACTTTCCTACGCCCATTTGTTGTACTTTAGAAAAAAAATCTCATTATTTATCATACAAAATCACAAACAATGAAACTTCTTCACAACGGACACCAAAAGGGAAAATAATTGTCTTTTGTGTAGAGGCGTCGATTGAGTGGCGTTGTCGCAAAATTGGTAGAAATCAAAAAATATTTTAGACAATATGTTTGTACATAATTACTTCTTGAATGAATCGTCAATTTTAGTATGTTTCTTCTTCTTTTGAACATTATCCTTGACAATTTCTGATTCAACATTCCTCCGAAATTACCTTAATTTTTGGTAAGCATCAGTTGTAGTAAGTTCTGGTTTATAGTCACTCTCAGTGTCAGACATGTTGGACATCTATCCATTTTCTTCATGATCACTAACACACCTAGCTAAATTTGCTTCGGGATTCCCAGTTAATAGGTCCAAATAGATCGTCAGGTTACCTTTGCAATATGTTGATATTGGTAAATCGACTTCTAGGTCCTCTGGGAATTTTTTCAATTTCTGCTACATCATTGTTTTTGAACCGCACCTAATAGAGCACTTTTCAGTTGTTTTCGCTTTAACTTTTTTCCATGCTACCCCTATCCATATTAAGGCGAAAGCAGCCGTTGATGAAGAATATTTTACAGATGATAACGTTCTTCTCATCGAATACTTTCTGTATAGGGTTTTGAAGTTTCATTTCTTGGTCTAGCAGTTGATAATGTATTGTAATACTGGGTGGGATCATGCATTGTCCAAGAACAATACAATTTTTTTTTCCGTTGCATTTTTCTGTCAAATTTAGGCCAATCTTGCATGATATTTCTGTTCATCCCGGCCTTTTTATTGTAGTATCAGTCGATCAGGAATGTATCTCAATATGAGAACCTTCAAGCCATCGTGGATTTCACTTCAATCACCGAAGGTCTTTCTGTCTCCCCATTTAGGTTTGCACACAATAATAATATTAGTCTTTCTTCAGCAGAATTACCTCCAACTCTTTCATTGCGGAATGTGAGGCTCGATTAGACTGAAATGCATCGATGTAAATAACCACTTATTGAACTTGGCAGTATTCTTTTGCATTGTGAAACTTTGTCAAGGTCTACATTTCAGTTTCTCCAGATATTGCTCTCAATTTATTGTTGTGCCTTGAGCAAAATCACTCTGTTATCGGAACTAAATTCACGAAATGTATGAGACTCAAAAATTCAGAACTAGGTTTTGACAGAAATGATATACGTATTGAAACTTTTCTCAGGAATTTTTTTATTCTTCAGTTTTCAAAATTATTTCCTGATTGTCCGTTCTTGGCACGTGAAATTGCAAAAGAATTGATATATGAATGCAGGTGAATTTTATATGGGATCGTTGTGAGGAGGGTCTATTGTAAAGAGTGTCTTAACTATGTACCCACATATGGAATGTACGGTGACTTAATAATATTGTCGGTTCAGTAGCAGTTTCCATTGTGTCGGGGTGTCTGTCAATAGAAGTTTCACTGTACGAAGGCGAGATGAAGAGTCCCTGAAAAATAAAACAGAAGGCGCCACAATCGAAAATCCCATTCGTGATGTATCATCTTTAACTAAAACGCATTAGAATGTCCAGATTGATATGTCATTCAGTTCTGCTTTGACACTTACCAAAAACAAGCAACCTTGAAGATGTTTTTTTTGAAAAACATTACGCAAACCAAAGCATCGTTTGGTAATCATTTTGGGAACTCCTCACCATCGATTGGAACGATTCACAAGTGGTCTACTGAAATCACAACGCAAAACGTCGATAAAGTCCATGGTATGATATTGCACGATCGGCGAGTTAAAGTGCACGAGTTTGCTGAGGCTACGTGCATCCCAATCGAACGAGTACGGAACATTTTGCATACATTTTTGAATAAGAGGAAGCTATCTTCCAGATGTGTGCCTCATATGCTATCTGTTGACAACAAGCGCGACTGTGTGACATCTTCAGAGGAGTGTTTGGCGATCTTCAAGCGCAATAAGAAGGACAATTTGCGCCGTTCCGTAACCGTGGACAAAACATGGATCCATCGTAACACACTAGAGACCAAAGAACAGTCGAAACAGTGGGCATGCCCTGGCGAATCGGCGCCGAAAGGCCAAAGTGGGTTTATCGGCCAACAGAATCATTGCGACAGTTTTTTGGGATGCACATGGTATCGTCCATATCGATAACCTTGAAAAGAGAATAACGATCACCAGCGGATATTGTGCAAATCTGTTGGATCGATTCGAAGCCGATTTGAAGCGGAAGCGGCCGCGTTTGGCAAATAAAAAAGTGCTTTACCACCAAAACAACGCACCGGCGCACAGGTCCGCAGTCACAATGGAAAAAATTGCATGAATTGTGCTACAAATTGGTTCGTCATCCACCATTTTCTCCATATTTGGCCCCTTGCGATTTAAATCTATTTCCAAACTTGAATAAATGGCTCGGCTCCAACGATGAGGTCATCACTGAAAGAAACGCCTATCTTGAAGGATTGCCGAAATCGTGTTATTTGGAAGGGATCGAAATATCTGAAAAACGTTGGACGGAGTGTGTCGGGCTTATGTTGAGTAATAAAATAAGTTTTGACCAAATAAATCATTTCTTGTTCAATTTTTCAGGGATTTTTCATCTTGCCCTCGTATATCACATTTTAAGGGGCAAGAAACTTATTTGGAGTACATTGAAGGTATGGACGAATAGGTATTTTTAGGGGGAAAAATTGTAATTTTTTTGATAGTTCCCACATTCAGTCGTACAGAACAGATTAAATGGCATGAACAGTCTTCCAGAATATTCTAGTGTAAAATTTCGATGAAAATTGATGAGTATCAATAGCAGAAATGATTGACAATTTTCTTCTATCTCATAATTATTCACAAAGGCTGTCTCACGTTATCAGAACAAAATATTTCATAGTTGAATTATCTGGAACCCTACAACTGCAGGATGTAAAGAGTAATCAGATTCTGCTGGGAAACATTTGACAAGACCAAATTGTATTTCCATACCGTCGTTTTAGAGAATTAAAATGCAACCCGATTTCAGCAGTAAATCAAAAATGCCAGTTAAAAGTTCCACTAATTGCTTTCACGTATCTATGTGAATTGACATTCACATTTCGATAAAGCGAAATATTATGTTTGAAATCAAAGCACGACTCTCTCATCTTTTTCATACGAAGGGCGGATTATCATTCTAACACTCGCAATTTCTTTATCCGATTCATGAATTTATAAGCGTAATTTCTCATCTACCTATAAAACGTGTGTCCAAGATAAGCATGTCTATCATGGGGATATCGGAAACGGGAATAGAAACAGTTTTGGTTAAGCAAGGAAAAAGTTGCGTAACCAAAGGTCATTCATGGGAAATAATAAAATTTCAAATATCATTTTTGATTTTCAAGTGATTTTGGGAAAACCAAATTTATTGACTTAAATCTCTACTTTTATCGTCAGATATGAATCAAAATAAAAAGCATTCTTTCTTAAACACCTGATACACACTGTTAACTTCAAGAAAGGAATGACGTCAAACTTAGTTATTTTCACGACTAATTCACTTAAACAATTCCCTAAGTAAGTGCCGCGCTCTTTGTGAAAGAAAGTATATCTTATTTTAACAGTTGGCTACACATTACAGAGTTTTTCTTGAATAGTAGACTTCCGCGGATAGCTAATCTCGAAAACACTTGGCTTCCGGATGGATTCCGCGTCACAATAGCACGACTTGATGCTGACGTTTCGTCGACCATTGCAGGCCCGAACTGGAACTGATTTTTTTGGCTTCTGTAGTCTGTAGCGGTATTTATTCCGGTGATTAACTCCGTTCTGGCCCCTGCCATTGTGTGATTATGTGAGAAGTGGAATTTTCGAGAATGGGTTTCCAAATGTTGGGAAGGTAATATCCTGAGTCACGTTTCAGAATATTTGGATGTTTCAAGAATTTGTCGCTGATAGAAATTTGGGGCACGGGCTAGTAATTTAGTATTTTCGAAAAGGATTTGATGACTAGTGTCAAACTTGTATTCCGCAAGTGTAGATCTACTGGTGTCACGAAGACTTGTACAGCACTCATGTTCTTTAACACGAGTAGCTATTTTACGACCTGTTTCACCAATATAGACTTCACCTCAAGAACAGGGAATGCTATAAACACCTAAATGAAGAGAGTATAAAAAGGATCTTTGTTAGGTCTGTAAAACTGGGATAGTTTCGGAAGTGTGGAAAATCTAATAGAAATATTATGTTTTTAAGGATTTCGGAAATTTTATTTTCAACCTATGGAAGATAGGCAGTGGATAACGCAAGCGGTAGGGGGGGGGGTTGTGGCCCAGGTTGATTTGAAATTTTAGGCGAATTGTATTTCCTTATGGCTTTTTGAATGTTATAATGGGAGGAATTATTTGATAATAAGACAGATGGACCTTGTTTTATTTCTGATTTTCAGGGTTGGGCTTGTGATACGTTGTCAGCTACGTGGACCAAGGAGCTTATGACAGATTGTTTTTGGGCAGGGTGGTGGTGGAAAAGGCCATTATTGAGGTATCTATCGGTGTGAGTTGGTTTTCGATACACAGAATGTCCCAAAGTACAGTCAGTTTTTCGACTAACTAATAGATCTAGGAACGGAAGTGAAACTTTCGATTCAACTTTCATGGTGGAAAGGATATTGGGATGTGATGGATTTGAATGATTAAGGAATTGAACTAAATTTTCCCGACCATGTTGCCAAATAAAAAAAGTGTCCTCGACATATCTAAACCAACATTCCGTCAATAACATCTTCCTCAAAAGTTTCCATGAAGATATTAGCTATGACCAGAGAAAATGGGGAACCCATGGCAGCTCCCGAGGACTGCTCGTAAAACTTGTCATCATTACACAGAAAATATGTGGAAGATAGACAAAAATCAATTGACAGTAGAAATTCCATTGAAATGTTCTTGGCAGGTAACAGTTGAGAAATTATGGAAAGGGTATCTGGAATAGGAACATTAGTAAAGAATGATCCGACGTCGAAGCTGACAAGCAAATCGCATGGGTCAACTTTTTTCGTTTGGAGTTTGTCAACGATAAAACGGATAAAACTTTTAGAATTACCTACAAAAAGTTTGAGAATGGATGACAAATATCGAAAGAGCTTATAAGTGGTGGATTCGATAGTGCTGACAATTCTCAGGGAAACTGAGGGTTAATGAATTTTAGGCAAACCGTATACGGGGGCTTCTTGAATAATGGGGGATAAGAAATTTCTTATCTGGAGCAGGAAGGAAAGAATGATAGATAAATTGTGAAACTCAACGTTCTATAGAGGGGGTGAGATTTTTTGGTAGCAGTTTATAGGAATGAGTTTGGAGATGTTACAGGATTTTGTTATGATAACGTAAACGAGATTAAAGGTTAATGTCAATTTGATTACAGAGTTGACGATAGAAACTGTTGATTCCTGGAATTGACTTGACAGCTCATATATTGGTCATGATTGTGAATTTTGATAGAATTAAACTCCAAAATGAAGGAACAGTTCTTCTCACGTCTGTAATTGTATCTACATTCACGTTGTAGCTGCGTAAACTATGGAACTGCCCAAGAAAGAAACCGTTTGCCAGTAGTACCTCGGTTGGTGATAGGGAAACCTACTTTTCACTGTTCTAATAATATACAACTAAGTACTCTTTGTGGAAGTAGAAAGAGTATGTAGATTAGGTAGTTACTTTATTTTCTTTCTGGTAATCACCAACAATTTGTGGATTACATTTGATATTACAAATAATTTGTCTTATTTGATATAATAAGTAAGGAACTCCTAATTTTGTTTGAAAGTACTGTATTGAATCAAATGGTTAGTTCTGTTCAAAAACATTGAAAAGCTGCTCATCTTGAACAGCGTTTATAAACTCAATCTGCTTATATGTAATGATATTGTAACAGAAAATGCAATAATTTAACGCTAGAAGGTGTCACAGGTGTATCATACATATCGCAACGATATTCATACAAATCATTGCCATCGTTAAGTCGAATTTACAACATCTGCAAATACAGGTCAAGACAGCTGTAAACTTATTTCGTATAAGTTACGAAGCAAGGACATAATGCACTCGAGTATACGACTAATTTATTGTTTTGACTCTTCTGCAGTGTTCAAGTTTGTCGATATTGCTGCACACCACATAAATAGTTTTGCGATGTGCTTTAAAAGAAATAAAACCCAGGCGGAGACGTGTGAAAGCGCTATTTCGGAGGCACATGCGACAATTGTGTAAATGGAGTGGAAATATAACTAATAGTTCCTTGGTTCGATGGTATACACAACACATCCTATCAAATAATATAAGTGAAATTACACGTTTCGGATATAAACTTTAAATGTATAAACGAACTGAAGAAGTTAATTTTTTTAAGTCACCCGCAATGTTCTTTTTTCTGATATATAACAAAATCATGTTTTTCGTTGATAGCTATTATTCATGTCTTATGAAGGATGAACATCATAAGTTTTCCTGTTCCAATAAAATACATAGCAAATTATACTACCTGTAAATTGTAGGTAAATATGTCACATTGCTAGCACATATGTTTACTATGTTTCTCCTTTGCGTACGTTTTGGTCTCACTACCATCATGAAAAGACGTTTGAAAAGTAATTCGCGTCACTATAGCGCGAGATTCCTTAAGCTAATTGAACTAATCACTGAGCATCTTTATCACATTAACTTCAATTAAAAATGTCTACGTCGCAACAATGAGCGAAACACGTATAATCGAAAAAATATTACGGTAAGGTGTAAAATATATGAATATGTATTAGAAAATCACTACAAAGTGCAATGGGACTTATACAGGAATCTCCAAACAATATTTACGAAGAAATGTATGGCCATAAGTATCGTACTATAAACAAAAAGTTAGAAAATTCTCCCGCCCTTGTTGAACATTGTTTTGCTTATAACCATCAGTTTGTCTAGGAGAATGTTACTACTTCAGCTGAAGAAACCAATAATTATGAACTAGTTATCCTTAAGAAGATTCACATAAAACGTGACGCTAATTCTGTGGATCATAGAACTGATGTACAATCACTGAGTCAAATTAATACAAATTTTATCAAATGAAGACTTGAAAATTTCTACATATTTCTTATGATGTTTGAGACTGTGTTTATGTAGAAAGCTGATACAGTGAATCAGTAATACCGGTAAAGCAAGGACATTTTCTATCGTAGTCATAAAATTTGAATGACACTATCACCTCATTGGCGCAAAGGGATCTATGTTTTCAGGTTGAAATTGGTCAGATTGTTTGGCCTCTGTCTTGAGATATGACGTCTTCAGTCTTCAACTATAGGACCATTACTTTGTAGTGGTTGTCTAATACATATTCATATATTTTACACATCAATGTGTTATATTCTCAATTATTCGTCTTTCGTTCGTTGTTGTCTTCAGCGATCTAGCAAGATAACTCCTTCATAACCTTCGACGTCAAATGTTGAGCTCAATGTAGTTCTTTCATAATTTCCCAACCAAAGAATCATAGAGAACCGATACCATCATCGTCATTCTTTACTTTTTTCCATACTTTGACTACACGAGAGGGAAACCTATAATGTTCGAAGAACATCGTGCGAGCATGCAGTGGAGAGGAAATGGGCATTAGAATTTTTCTTAAAAGTTTGGAATTTATAAGCCTCTCTCTGGATATAATCCAAGAGCTTCAGCGTATGTTTGGGAGCTGAACTGCAAACATGTGAACAGTAATAACAGTAATCTAGGGCAGGTCGAATCTGTATTTGTAGATTATGAGGAGGTGCTAGGATGTAAAGTAGCCCTTGGCACGAAATGAAAAACCAAGTTTTTGTGAAGCTGTTTTCGCAATGGAGCTCACATGAACATCCCATGAGGGGGTGCTGTTGGTGGTGATTCCGAGCATGGATATGAAAGACTTCATAGGAATAGTTGTACCTGACATCATAATATTAGGGATTGTTGGATCCGCATTCCTGGAGAAGATGCAAGCTTGTTTTGCTTGCACCAAACTCTACTAGATTATAAGATCCCCATTTCAAAATATTACCCAGATTTCCATTAATTGCGTCAAATCAGACGATAATTCCCATTATGTAAGTTTTAGTTATTTGAATAAAGAAATTCAGGAAACGTCTATGTTGAAGTTGCAAAACCGAAAAATACAAAAAGAAACGTGTGGCACTCGGGGACTGCCGCGGTAAAGCTATTGCATAGCATTATTTCTCAACTTATGCAATTATAATTATTTATTTATTTATAATTTATGCAGTATTTATTTCTAGATTATTATGCAAATTCGTAGACTGAGACACGTTAATGGTCAGTACGGTATTTATGGCCAGATAATTAATGTTCCTGTCGAAGTTAATACAATGGTGAAACAATTGCCAAGAAAAATTCAAGATGACCATTGCTTTTACGTGCATTTGAAAAAGAAGTTGATTCACAAAACTAGTTATGTCAACATAAGAGGCGTCACGTAAGAGTATCATCTTGATCTCTATGAAGAGTATTCTGTGACAAGTGTCAGTTGACTTGTAAACACAATTTTATACGAAAGTTTTAACGTTCAGATCTCGATAGCGCTTCCGGCTCCGGGATTTTCACGTGGCCTATCGAAATTAGAAAGTTCGAATTGTATAAAAACACGATTGCATGAACGCCAGACGTCCTATGTAATTAGCTACGAACGTAATCATTTTGACATATGCCTCGAGGAGCTCGCTGCGCGTAAGTTAGAGTTTATACATTTTACCCCTATTTTGTTAGTTTGGGGCCGTTTCGAACCCCGTGCGGCCGGCGCCAATTGTAATGAAGTATTTTGGGCTATGGGCCGCTAGCTTTTACCCGCTTTCGGTATATTTAAGTAGCTAGAAAATTCCCTTTCGTACGTCGCACGTCAGACGCTAGTAGCTGACAGCTGAGAATTCCTCAAACTGTTTTAATTAAATTTTCCTATTTATTCAACATTTTGGGGCTCGAAACTATGCTATTTAGTCGGCCTCGTTCATAAACTAACGACATGGAGCGAAAACCGCATGGGAAAAGTCCTCGTTAAGACGTTGTATGTACCGTAAATTTGCACTTTTCTAACTCGCGAGCTACGCGCTCCTCACGTGAACGTCAATAGATTTATCGAAAATTAACCAATTCAAAACAGTTTTCGGCCCAGTTTGGGGCTATCACGACCTTTTAAAAGGTTCAAAGTTAACATTTCGACAAATTTTAAGCTCGGCCGAGCTACATGGTAGGCGGACTGGTGGGTGTTAGGTTATTTTCGTTACGTTAGGTTATTTTCATTACGGTATTTCTTGATTCGGTCGCCGCGCTCAAAGCCCGCGATAAAAGCTATATGCAATAGCTTAAAAATTCATCACATATAACATTGATCGAACAAAAGAGAATATTTCGATTGAATATAAGATAGATATTCCAAATATTCAAATGAGAATGATGAAAAGAAATAAGGTATAGATAACATACGTATACAGATTACTGATATCAATCCAAGAACTGACGTTACCAACCTTAGTAATATTTATGGTAATTTATTGAATAAGGAAAATAACCAAACTATATAGCACGGCTCTGAATATATTAAAATCATGCTGCTCTATCGACCATCGTCATTATTCACTTAGGCAGATGAGAATTTTGTTTTTTATTATACTAAAACAAACCAACACCTTAATCGAACTGTGATAACCACTCTGGTAGTGGTGAGAGGTCTACAGAGTTTAATTTGATACTGCAATTCTTAATTCATTCCATCAAGTATTTTCCACCTTTATGTTTTTATGTTTTTATTTGTCATGTATGTAATTTCAGGATGCTATATCTGAAAGGTAGGGGACTCCAGGTTCTTTCAGTTATTTCAGTTGACTTCTAAAACGTTCAAATTGTAATCTTGTTACTACTAATGTAATGTAAAGTGCCAATTCTTATGTGTATACCATATTTTTATCCTGAAGAAGACCAAAAAAATATATGGTCGAAACGTCGCTGAACATATAACAACGTTTTTTTTTGCTGTCCTACTTCCTCTGATGTTTACTGTATTACAATTATATTTCAATGAAACGAATTTGACAGATAAGAAATAATCACCCTTATTATCTGAAAATTGTTAGTGGATAAGGGTGATTATTCCTTATGCATAGTGCTATAGTGTGTCCATAGTGTGAACTCTATTACAGTTTATTAGAATTGGGCAAATTTGATGCTAGCATGTATTTATCTAATAATTATTCAATAAGTATCCTAATTGACAGCAAATAGAATAGCCTGATAAACGACTTCCGAGAATCTTCTGTACATATTCAAATTTACGCTTTGGTTTCTAGCTTACATCAGATGATGTCATGAATTCAAGATACAGAGGTTGTGTGGCTACGTATCCTAATATTTTAAATTGGAGCTGTATTCCGAATCTATGAATGGTCACTGTTCCAGCTAGCTGTCTGTCATATTTTAACGAGATATTAGAGTGGAACAAGCTACAAGGATTTCGAGAGAGCATTTATATTAGCATAGTGAAATATCCATACAGATTTCATTCGGCAGAACGTGTGCACGTGTTACCGACACCAACTGTAACTCGTCATTTAAAATTCTAATTCGGTAAAAATAACCATTCTCGGGTAATACGCTAGATTTGTATATAGTTGAAAGGTATTAGGAGCATGTTATGTATGCATAATGTGAACATCTAAATTTTTGGTTGAAATTGAATTATTTCAACAGAAATGTACAAATTCAAAGAGTGTATGATTGTAAATATCTTGGCATGTGGTTCAACAGTAACACGAAAAAGGAAGAACACATACCGTCGAATGAAGTGGAGTGAATCTCCTGTAATATTGAATCTGTAATTAATTTGTAATATATATTTGAAGAACGGTGTTAGCGAAATTATAGTTACATTGAGTTATTGCATTAGTGAAAATCAAACTTTTAATAATTATTCTATTTAGGTTGAGTCAGAATTTGCTTTCCCCCTCAATTGAGGTGGAAGCAATCGATGAAATGAAAAATAAGTTGGTGTAAAAAGAAATTAAAATTCGACAACTGTGTAACCTGTAGGATATATTCAAGGTTGTAATACAGAGCTGAGTAAACAATGTTATTAAACATAGAATCCAAAACTATATTCTTCGGAGAATCCGAATTTAAAAACGTATTCTTTGGTTGCAACATATATTTGTATATTAGGAGCATGAGGTTTCTGAATAACGTAGCGATTGCACGTATGATTATTGCCATTCTTCACAATCGATTCTTCATCCGAATACTGAAGATATTCTTGTGATTGTTTTGTCCTCAGAAATGCAACATTGAATAATCTTTCACCTCCTTTTTGCAATAGCTATCAAATGGGAAAATATGTCTGTTCTGTTTTCAAACCTAACAAGAATTAAATCTTCAATCGTGAAATTCTGTTGCTCCTCAATGACTTGGTTCTCATTTTGAATTTCTGATGACTCCTCATAGTCATACATTCCGATGTTCAAATCTTTCCCTGGTTTATCACTTGACTTTTCATTTCATATTAACTGGCCTTCAGTTTCAGAATTTGCATCATCAGTATTGTGTTCTCTCAGGCATAATGTTTTCAGGCATAGCGATTTTTGCTGAAGCAAATTTTTAAGCTATTGCATATAGCTTTTGTCGCGGGCAAAAAACGAATACCGTAACGGAAATAGCTCAACGAAATATCCTGACACCCACCATTCCGCCTACCATGTAGCTCGGCCGCGCTTAAAATTGTCGAAATGTTTCGGAATGTTAACTTTGAATCTTTTAAAAGGTCGTGATAGCACCAAACTGGGTCGAAAACTGTTTTGAATTGGTTAATTTTCGATAAATCGAATGACGTTCACGTGAAAAGCGCGTAGCTCGCGAGTTAGAAAATTGTAAATTTACGGTACATAGAACGTCTTAACGAAGACTTTCCGCTCCATGTCGTTAGTTTATGAACGGGGCCAACTAAATAGCATAGTCTCGGGCCCCAAAATGTCGATTAAATAGGAAAATTTAATTAAAACAGTTTTAGGTATTCTCAGCTGTCACCTACTAGCAACTGACGTGCCACGCACAAAAGGGAATTTTCTAGCTACTTGAATATACCGAAAGCGGGTGAAAGCTAGCTGCCCATAGCCCAAAATACTTTATTACAACTGGCGCCGGCCGCACGGGGTTCGAAACGGCCTCAAATTAACGGTAAGAGGTAAAATGTATAAACTCTAACTTACGTGCAGCGAGCTCCTGGAGGCATATGTCAAAGTGTTTGCGTTCATAGCTGATTACATAAGACGTCTGGCGTTCATGCAATTGTGTTTTTATACAATTCGAACCTTCTAATTTCGATAGGCCACGTGAAAATCCCGGAGCCGGAAACGTTATCGAGATCTGAACGTTAAAACTTTCGTATAAAATTGTGTTTGCAAGTAACTGTCACCATAGATAACCATCTACTACATACCGGTAGTAGAGTTATCTATGCTTGTCACAAAATTCTCTTCATAGAGATCAAGATGATACTCTTACGTGACGCCTTTTATGTTTCCCCTACGTGGCGTCTTTTGGTACTACACTATATGTTCAACAGTCGATAGAAAATTTGATTTTGAGGAAAAAAGTTCGTATTAACATATATGCAGACGCTTAGTTTTTGAGATATAGGGTGTTGAAATTGAAACAGAAATTTCGTTTTTTGCAAATATCTCCGGAACTGTTTATCGTACAGAAAACATCTTTTGCGAACATTTTCTACTCATAGCAAGCTATGTTCTATGCGATCAAAAATTTTTTTACTCATAATTCGTGAAGATTTTGAAGGGGTAGTGGATGTTTTTCTGCCCAACTTTTTCCAGTGGCGTAGTGCTATGCAATAGCTTTACCGCGGGAGTCCCCGAGCGCCACTCGTTTCATTTTATTTCCTAGTACTCTTTTTAACACTACTATCATTATGGATCGTTTTGTTCTCTTAGTATATCAACAGATGCATCTATTCATGAATTATTCTCTTCTTCTTGGGCAACTCATTCTTCGAAAATTTTGACTAAAACTTTCACTGGGTCCAACGGCACAATTTTACAAGCTCTGAAACCTGATCTGATATTATTTCCTGATATTTCCCCTACTTCTTCGAAAGGATACTCCAAAAGCCGTGGAAAAGTATTTTTTAATACCATACCTCTATTGATCTTCTAAAACTTTTCTTCATAAAACTAAAACTTCGATTCTTCATCCGAATACTGAAAATATTGTTGTGACTGTCTTCTCCTCAAAAATTCAACAGAGAAAGATCCTTTACCTTCTTTTTGCCTTAGCTATCGAATGAGATAATATTTCTGTTATTAAGGTTTCAAACTTAACAAGAACACAATCCTCAATCATGAAATTCTGTTGCTCCTTACTGATTTGGTTTTCATTTTGAATTGCTAATGACTCCTCATAGTCATACATTGCGATGTTCTAATCCTCTACTTCATCACTTGATCTTTCATTTCATATCAACTGGTTCTTAGTTTCTGAATTTGCCACCACCACTAATGTTATGGTATTTTGTGTTCTCCTTAGTATATCAACAGAACCATCTATTCATGAATCATTCTCTCCTTCTGGGGCAACTTATTTCTTGAAAATTTCGACTACAACGTTTCCAGGGTCCAACGGCATAATTTTAAAAGCTCTGAAACCTGATCTGACTTTTCTCTCTCCTACTTATTCGAAAGAGTACTGCAAAAGCCGTGTAAGAGTATTTTTTGAAACTACACCTTTACAGGTCTAAAACTGTTAGACATGCAGTCTCAGACAGAAATAAGTGATATGCAATGGTTGTAAAACCTGGGTTGAATTTGGAGGTTGTATAACACCGAGAGTTACATCACTGGATAGAAGATTGTCTCCTATTAAAATTGTTAGACTTTCAAATCTTTTTCGAATATAGCAAGGAACTGGTGTTGAACCAATCCTCAATATATGAGTGTCAAACACACCTTCAATTCTACCTTCCGTCCATCCTGGATTTGAATACACGGATTTGTTAACTGAAGAGTTCATGATTTTTTCCGCATGCTGCACCTCTCTGCCAACAACAACTTTTTCCCCTGGATCGTCGTAAAATTCATTTTCATCATAATTTATTATATGAGAGGTGGGACATATTCCAATTATTTTTCAAGATTAGATAAATACTCGGGAACAGTTTTTCTAGTTACTACAGCTCACTCTTTCAATGTTTCCAGACAGTTTGACTGTCAATTCATGGTTTCTGGACATGAAGTGATAAAACCACTCTGCCCTTGGACGGTTATAGTTTAAACGTTATGTTTTGATACGATTCCACAATATTTTAAGTCCAACTTCTTTGCAGTGGAAACTCTCATTTTGCTCATTCTAATGAGCCTCTAATCAAACATCTTTTCTTGATAGTTTAATACAATTTGACTACCATATTCCTGTGAATTATCTTTTTTTCCTCGGCTTTATGATTACGGAGCTGCTATACAAGAATGAAAAATGAACATAGATTCTACCAAATTATGATTGAGTGAGCGCATTGAAGTCTGATTCTAGATTACAATCGTTGAAGTTCAAGAATCCGGGCATTACAAGGCAGTTGTTATTGGAATTATAAGGTGTGGCGGTGGATTCGTTAATTCAGATTGGGGACATTCGGAACAATTAAAAATAAATTCCAAGTACCTATTTGTCTTCCGACTTCGTAACTTACTCATATAGTATTTCCCCCTGTTTGGGCTAAACAAAAACTTAATCCTCAAGCTTAACAGGGAACAACTTTTGTTCACTTTCCCACCATAAATATTTTTGCAGCTATTTTAAATGGCAGTTTTATGCAGAGTCACTTTTAGCCTTTCGACACGCTATGCCAGGAAACTTTACACAATTTATCAAATTTCCGCACTCGTAACTATTTCATTTTACAATACAGCTGTTCGACTATCTATTTTGTTTCTTACGATGTTCGTTCTCTCCCCCATATATTGATTAGAACTAAGTCGTTAAACCTTGTGCATTTATAAAATGTAGAATAACGAAATTAAACACAAACTTCAAAGTTTAATTGCAGACAATTGTTTCGTCAAACATTAACATTTCCAAAGTGAGTAAGTAACTCAATTACTATTATAATAATGATAATAATAATATAATGTTTATTGATCAAAAAACAATACAATAATTTATAATATATTATGTATATATATACATATACACCCATACTACAGACATACACATATATAGGTACCGATATACTTTGTGTGCAACAAAGTTTTACAATAAACAAATTTTTTATATAAGATTTGAACCCAAGTTCATTCAAAATATTCAAGTATTCAGATGTCAGCGGAACTGTATCATCTAAGATATTTATATTAAAATAGTCCTACTAAAATATTATAATTATTATGTAATGACTTAGATTCTAGGTAATTTCTTAACATTCCATTAAATTCCTTCACATCATAACTAGGAGACCGATAAACTGCAAGGATTGTAAATCCTATACCAGAAATATTAAGTTGCAAATTTATTATAGATATGTTATTCAATTGATCAACTACATAACTGTATTCGATGTCATCTTTAATGAGAATTATGACACCATCATTTTGGTTGTAATTACCGTTGTTATAAATGATATTGTATCCGGTCAGTTTAAAAATATTAATATTACTTACATTCCATGTTTCACTTAAAACTACACAATCGAATCTTTCTTCGAATAGAGTCATTAGTACCTCCAAGGCCTAAAAATTTTTTCGTATACTTCTTATGTTTTGATGCATAATTTTGGAATTACATGACTTCTTATTTACATTTAAAATGAAATTAGCTTCTTCTGAATTTGAAAGAGTTTTAGTTTCAATTTTATCGACCTCATAATCTCTAATATATTGATCCATGTTATATTATTTCACAATTTTTAATTAATATCACACAAATAATAAAAAAGAATATAAAAATTAACTTGCAGAAGGATGATTCTGTTTGATCTTATTATTTGTTCCTGATGATGAACTACTTGAATTACTACGCAGAATTTTCCGTTGTTTGTTTTCTATACCCACAGCAGTATTAAGTACCGATTTATCAATATCGTGTGTATCATTGACAATCAGGACTTCTCGTTGCTGGGAGTTATTTTTTGTTTGATATAAAATTTATTTGAGAATCTTCGATAAATTAATCATCCAGAATAGTTTTCCAATATTAACTTGAATAGAATAATGCTACAATAATGTGATTTAAGGAGGCATTGAATGAGAGTTGGAGGTGAGATTATTTTCTCTTCCTCCGTCCTTCGTCCAGCCCTCCCTTCGTTTCATTATTGTAGAGTAAAACTCCTCATTTCGGGAACTCGTCAAAAGCGGCCACCCCTTTTAACGGTCAGTTTTGAGATTTCAAAAATTATTCCTGAAGCAACATTCATAATGAGGAATTTCTTAGTGGCAACCCTTCGAACAGGGTTACGATCACTTCCAATATCCACTTTCTGATGAAATCTCATGAAATTTTCACCGGTTGGCCGTAAACCTTCTCGACGCCGGCTGTCAACCAACCTGACCATCGTTTCTAAGAATGGAGTAACTGGTACCATTTTTTTAATGACTTCTAGAATCGATTTTGAAAAATTCATCAACATCGGTTTTGCCGATTTTTTTTTACATCGGCCTCCTTTCTGCGTTTTTGCTCAAAATAGTAATGGTCAATTATTCATCCAACCCTAGTGCCAAGTGCATATGTCGATTCACAAAGCTATTTGATTTGGAATACACTTCGTCGCTCAATAGGAGTTTTCCTGTTAAGAACTTGCATCATCATCATCATCATCATCGCAAGAGGAGAGGGGGTTCAACCCCCTGATGCACTTAGGCCACTAAGTTTAGCCCATTGTGCGCCCCGTGGTCAGAAGCCTATTCTATTATAGCAGGTTTGTGGTCCGCCAGAAACCCAGAATATTGCTAATGCTGGCTTCCATAAGTTCTTCTGTGAGCAGTCTTGATTCTCCGAAGTGTCGGTACCTGAGGGATGCTAATGCTGAGCTTTCCAACAGGATGTGAAAGGCAGTTCCTTCCACCTCTCAGCATTTCCTACATATTGGGTCATCTGTGATGCCTATAGGGTGGAGATGTTTGTTTAGACGACAGTGACTGGTTAGGATTTCAGTCATCTCTCTGATGTCCCTTCTGTTCAGAGAAAGGAGTCTCCTAAAGAGCCTAGGCGCAGGCTCTTTGATGAAGAGCTTGGCTTGCCTCATGCATAGTGAATCTCGCCACAATTCAGACCACTCTTCATTCAGTGGGCCCAGAAGGGCGAGACCCTCTACGCAGTTTGATAAAGCGACCATTGGCTCCGGCCCAATAGGAGCATTAGACGACCCTCGCCTGGCCAGAGAGTCGGCCATTTCTTTCCCTGCAACTCCACTGTGTCCGGGGATCCAGATGAGTTGAACTTTATTTCTCCCAGCTGGTTCAGCCAGTGTATCCCTGCATTCTTTGATGTAACTCTGGGTGATTTAAAAGCTCCCAGAGCCGACCGGCTGTCTGTACAAATATATATGCACCTATTTACATAGTTTCTTCGCTGGTTTCTCATGGCACAAGGCAGTATTGCTTGGACCTCCGCCTGAAAAACCGTGCAGTGAGCTCCTAGAGTCATCGAGATAGTGATCCTTGGCCTTTTTAGGTACAATCCCGCACCAGAAGCTTGACTTACCTTGGACCCATCTGTGAACCACACGAGCCCGTTTGGTGACAGTCGGGTGAGGGTATCGTTGTTCCAATCTCCTCTATCCGGGATGAAGATTTTGGGAGAGGTGAGACATATAGCAGGAACCATGCTATCTAGCTTCATTTCTAGTATGGGGCATTTAGAGGTTGCCTCACTCAAAATCGATGAGTGTCCACTAGAGTGGTGCGTTTTGGTCCAGTGGCCTAGGCCATTCCACCTATACGCCGTTCTCATGGCCTCAGTGAACTTGCATCAACTTTTCTATATAGATGATTATGATAAATTCGCTTATAGGAAAAAATGCAACTTTCCTGTATTCGTAACAAAGCGATTGTTGTGAAATTAGAATTTTAACGTTTATAGAAATTGATAGTTTCGTTATAATAGCATCCCGATATAGTCGGTCAGTTAAATAATCTCACAGTTTTGATTTATTCTTCGAGCCCATCATTCAGAAATACAAAATATTGCTATAAGCCAATTTTTTGGTACAGCTGTATATTTTCAAACAAAGATCCCCGAGCATCCTTGTTTCAGATGAGTTGAACGTAATTTAAGATAAATAGCATTGGTAATATTGAAACTTAAGAAAACCCTCGAGTTAGAAATTCAGGCCTATCTTGAATATTTGGCAATTTTTTCAACATTTTTGATATTATCTCCTGAAAGTGCATTTGAAAAGATGCCTTCTTATCTGTAGAAATAGTTAAATGTATATCATGAAATAATAAACTGGTATTATTTTTTTTAAATAACTTCTAGAATCGATTTTGAATAATTCATCAAAATCGGTTTAGCCGATTTTTTTTCACGTTGGCCTTCTTTCTGCGTTGTTGCTCAAAATAGTTATAGTCACTTATTCATCCAACCCTAGCGCCAAGTGCATATTTGTGCATCAATGTGTCGGTTCACAAAACTATTTGAATAAGAGTTTTCCTCTCAAGAACTTGCATCAACTTTTCTTTATAGATGATCAGATAAATTCACTTATAGAAAAAGTGCACCTTTCCTGCATACATATCAAAGCGAATGGACTCAATTTCGAATTTTAACGTTTATAGAAATTGATAGTTTCATTGTAAGGGCAGCCCGATATAGTCGGTCAGTTAAATATTCTCACAGTTTCGATCTATTCTTCGAACCCATCAATCAAAAATACAAAATATTGCCCTGAGCCAATTTTTTGGTAGGGCTGAATGTTCTCAAATGAATATTGGTTGTGGGTGAGAGACATAGCTGGTATCCCTGAGGATCCTTGTTTCAGACGAGTTGAACGTAATTTAAGAGAAATAGCAATGGTAATATTGGAACTTAATAAAACCCCCGAGTAAGAGATTCTGCCTATTTTGGCTATATTTGACCATTTTTTCAACATTTTTGATGTTATCTCCTGAAAGTTCATTTAAAAAGATGCATTCTCCTCTGTGGAAATGCTTAAATACATATCATAAAAGAATAAACTGGTATTATTTTTTTTCAGATGACTTCTAGAATCGATTTTAAAAAAATCATCGTAATCGGTTTTGCTGATTTTCTTTTACGTTGGCCTTCTTCCTGCGTTGTTGCTCAAAATAGTTAATGAACAATTATCCATCCAAACCTGGTGCCAAGTGCATAGTTGTGCAACAATGTGTCGGTTCACAAAGCTATTTGAATTGAAAAACACTTTGTCGCTCAATGAGAGTTTTCCTCTCAAGAACTTGCATCAACTTCTCTTTATAGATGATTATGATAAATTCGCTAATGGAGAAAATGCAACTTTCCCGTATCCATGACAAAACGAATGGCTTGAAATTCGAATTACAAAATGACAAAGAGCAAGTGAATGGCTAAAGGAAGTTTTTCAGAAGATTCATTCCTATTATAAAATGTTTATCGCGATTACTAGATCGATTATTAGAATAAAAGTGATCCTATTACTGGTGGTCTATCTATGGAAGTGTTTGTCATGAAAAATGTATGTTATTATGTCAGCGGTCAAAAATGTCAAATTTATCGAATCCCTCTTACCCCTATTGTCAGTGGTATTTGCCTTTTATATCATATATGCTTGATTTTTTAACCTGAAGCTATTGCTCAATCACATTAGAATAATAAATATCATTAGACTATTTTAAACGCTATAGTTTTTTTAAATATTGGAAATTAATAATAACCCAAAATTATTCACTTTATCCGGTATGTCGAACAGTTTTTTCATACTTCTGTTGTTGCTTCTCGACGTACAAACTACGCCAACGTGATTGCTGGACTTAAAAATCGAATGGTAAGAGGGTAGAGGAAGCACTGGATGTCTGAAATGTGATGATAAACCATCAAAAACAAAGTTTATGAATATCTCGAGAATCAATCATTCGATCGATCAACCATCCTCGTTGCGTTATCAAGTTACGTGATAATTTGAATGAAAATTTCTTGATTTCTCTGTATATTTCCAGTTTTACTGAATCCACATATGTTTTGTCGTTTCCCGCCTTCGTTGACGTTGATAAATTTTCCCATAACACTAAAGTATGTCTTTTTTGCAATTTACCCAGTCAAACTAGATCGTAGATGGATCTAAACCCACTAAGTATTTATACATATATACATAAGTTATATAACTAATTCTTCAAATAAATAGCAAACGTTTTTATCTGAATCAGCGTTATTGAATTCATGCTGACAGTAGTGATTCCAGGACATGTGTTGAGATGTACTTCATTCTTTACATATTAGTTCAGTCTTGATCTACCGTTCATAGTATAACCCTCTTAGGATAATAAATACATTTTTCGAAAACCTACTTCCAATAGTTCGTAAGTTGAGTGGCGCAGTCGGTAGGATAGCTAAACAAATTAGTGAAAATAATTTGATTCGTCTCTACGATTTATTGGCTATCGAAAGATGAATATTTCGCGAAACGCGAAATCTAAATTTTCGTATTCCAACAGTCCATTATCGTCGTGAATGGTTAAAGACTACACGGAGTGCTGAATAATTCTGTTGTAAGAACTAATGTCATTTAGAGGTTCTAGTGATACAGAAAGTTATGTTTCTGACTCAAATTCAAAGGACCCCGCAAATTCCTTACGGGAATTGGGTCTTGGTGGATATTTCTGAATTTTTGATATGCTGTAGTTCAACATATTTATAAATTGATTGTTTCGGTGTAAGAGCAGCCCGATATAGTCTGTCAGTTGAATAATCATACAGCTTTGATCTATTCTTCGAACCCATCAATCAGAAATACAAAATATTGCCATCAGCCAATTTTTTGTTAGAGCTGAATGTCCTTAAATGGAGATTGGTTGTGGGTGAGAAGCATAGCTGGTATCCCTGAGGATCCTTGTTTCAGATGAGTTGAACTTAATTTCAAAGAAATAGCAGTCGTAATATTGAAATTCGATAAAACCCCCGAGTATATGATTATGATAAATTCGCTTATGAAAAAAATGCAACTTTCCTGTATACATAACAAAGCGAATGGTATGAAATTCGCATTTTAACGTTTATAGAAATTGATAGTTTCGTTGTAAGAGCAGCCCGATATAGTCTGTCAGTTGAATAATCTCACAGCTTTGATCTATTCTTCGAACAAATCAATCAGAAATACAAAATATTGTCATGAGCCAATTTTTTGGTAGAGCTGAATGTTTTTAAATGAGGATTGGTTGTGGGCGAGAGGGATAGCTGGTATCCATGAGGATCCTTGTTTCAGATAAGTTAAACGTAATTTAAGAGAAATAGCATTGGTAATATTGAAGCTTTATAAAAATTATTGAAACAAATTAACAGATAAAATGAAACATGGTAACAAATAATTAGAAAATTAACTATTATTTAGTATTTGCAATATAAAAGTATCTGAGAATGAAATTAGCACCGACTGACAGGAAATGGTTCCAAAGTAAGTTTTGTAATCGGATAATACATAGAAATAAAATATCTGAAGGATTATACCTAATAGGAATAAAAATGATTCACAATAATGAAGAAAAGTATAGATTGGTAATAATTGAATTTTGTAAAACCGCAAACGTAACACGCATCTAAAGATGAAATAAATGTGAGACACTGCTTAAGGAAGACATTTATGAGCTTTTCATGTTCTGTCGTGAATTAGTTCTTCAAATTTTCATAAGTCTGGATGAATAAAAGCCTCCAGCCTTTCCACTCCCATGAATACCAGTGGGATTTCTGAAGATGTAGGGTACAATAAAATAAATAACAACTTCTGTGCGCTAGTTGGTTCCAGGTTTACATTCACAATTGTAGCTGTTGAAAATTATCATCCATAATTATGCTGGAAATAGTATTTCTACTTAAATTTAGTTGAATTCTGGAAATACAATAATTCCAAACATGCACTTCGACTAATTCGAAATATTACGATACAGTATTATGTTTATTTATAAAGATAACTCAAAACTTTGAACGTCTCATTTCCATATTCAGTGGTAGTTTCATCATCAAATGCAATTTCAGTTACAACATCAACAAGCAACTTGTTTGTCTATAATCAAAGTTGCTATTACGTCTTCGAATGTTTCTAAAACAAGTTGCAAGTTACATTGAATAATTAAATACCTTATTTCTGACATGAGGTAATTTGTTAATAAGTCCACGATCACTGTTGGAAAACTGCAAGCGTATTACAAAGTAAATCATACATAAAATAATATGAACAAATTACACGATTTTGATTCTTTAGGTTGAATCTATTATGATTACTATAAACACTTCATAAAATAATCTAAACGTACTGTTCGTTGTATATTTTGTGAGTTTCATCAGGTGACTTGTATGGGAAATGTGTTGAGCAACACTAGAAGCTTTACATCTTCTATTGCTGAAATGAAAAATCAATATTCCGACATAATACGATTCAATACTCAGCCACATCGACACCTTTTTGAAGAAATAGTCTCCTATTTGTCCACTTTCTTGTCACGTGGTTTTATTTCATGATTGTTTGAATTTCGTGGAGTGGTAGGTTAGGTTAGGTTACAGAAATTTATGTGAAACAGATAATATCGCATGCGCGATTTTGGCATGTGGATGACTTCGGCAGGAACCAAAATCCTGAAAGTATCCTGAAAATTCTACACGGTGCATTCTTTTCTTCAATAGAAATAGTTATGAAATTTTTTTTTTATGATTTAGAAAGAATAATTTCTCAAAATAGTTTCGCCTACATTTTTGGTAACGTTGCCTGTATCTTTTTTCGTTCGTGATTTATATCACTACTGATGTCGTCAATGTCTATTACACGATTAGATTTATGAAGCTCCGTGAGGAAATCTATGCACCTACCCCATGGTGTCCGTTTTTTAGAAAATAGGTGAAGAATGCCCTCCAAACGGGTCTCTTTTAACACGGCACCCACATGTTACCTCGATCAAGAATAGCCTACAACATATTTTTTCCCTTACAATCTATTTCTTTTTCGCAGATACCTAGGATAGGAGACACAAACTAGCATTGGCTGTGTACGTCATGTGGTGCAGGGCATACTCGTCAATCACATCGCCAACTGTTAGCTTCGCAGTGTAATGGAGCTACTAGTACTGAGTCCTAGGCAGAGAACGTTACTTGCTAGACTCAAATAATACTTGTTGCGGCAAACGTCTCCATGGCTTCAACGTGGTTTTCTGAAACGTATGAATCACAGTCAACTTTCTTTTTTACCAAATTCAATTACTACCAATCTATATTTTTCTTCCTTATTGTAAATCATTTTTATTCCCATTATAATCCTTCAGATAATGTATTTCAATGTATTACCTGATTACAAAACTCACTTCAAACCATTTCCTGTTAGTCGGTGTTAATTTCATTCTCAGATACATTCATATTGCAAATAATAAGTAGTACTGTCATGTCAGCTTTTGGCTCATTATTCTGCCTGACAAGTTCATTTACCTGTGAATCTCAAATAGCAAGATTTCATCAATAAATTCTATATAAAGGACCGACCAAGCAGAAGATAGATATTCGAACTTTCATCTCGTGTGTGTAGGTACGCATCGATGTGAATAATGTGAGTAATGTTTTTTACTTCACATTTAATGGAAAATTAATGACTTGATTTAACTGATTTCCAAATTATCCTGTTCCAACAATTAACCGAACTAATCTTCAAATTTTTTGTATTTTATATTATATGTTAATTTATTCTGATAAATTTTATTAGTTAGTTTTACCAATGTTGTTTCTATTAAATCACATCTAACTTCTCTCAAACAAGAATCCTCAGGAACATGCCTCTCGCTCCCAAAACAGTATTCCCCTAAAAACATTCAGCTTCACCAAAAAACTGGCGGGTGGCATTATTTTCTCGTTAGATCATCCGTTCCGCACTAGAACTCACAGTTTCCTTGTTTCGTCAGCTAAGAATTGATTGCATTCTATAATACGTGTAGATATATTTCTCCAGCTTCCAATATCACCTTTTTTCTATTCAAGTTTTCGAAGCATACTACCAAAACTGGACATTTATTGTGAAAAATTGGCTCCTTTTCATACCAAAACATCGTTTACTCGTTCACTATACTAAATGACGGAATTGATGGTGAATGATAAACGTTGGATTAATGTTGACGAAATCTCCCTGCCAGCACCTCCACAAGATAAGCTTGTGGAACAGCTGGTGAGAAAATTCACATTCCCACTGGAAGAATACAGCAAATCTACCTGATAATTCGAATTCAAGTTTTCCCGGATTTCTTCACTTCACGTTGACATTCGGAGCATTATACCTACAAGACATTGCAATTCGAAACCCTTGTAAAATATTTCTTTGAGGAGCCATTCTGCACTAACTTTATTAATGCCCAAAAGTTCGTGGATGATTCGGGGAAAGTTTCTGTCTTCAAGCGTTGATCGCCTAATACGAAATCCGCAACAGAGGTGATTTCGTTGTTTGTCACCACTTTCACTGTTCTTCCGGCTTAGCGTCATCATCCTAGGATACCTATCCCTTTGGGAACCGGTTTGACGAATCGTTCACCATAGAATAAGACGATGAATTCTCCTCTTATTTCCATCTAGGTGATCGTTCATAGTTTGAGTAGGAAAACCACTGGTAAGAAATTTTCTAATAGCTTGGTACTCAATTTCCGTCACTTCTGTCATAGTTATAAATTAATGATAGTTGAAAGAAAACTAATCGACGTAGAACAATTTTTGTTTTCGCAAGGTTAAAACGACTCCAACTTGTGTGTTATCAACAGCACTTTTTTGTAGAGTATCATCAGTATTTATTCATTAATTTGTTAATCATTCACAGGACAAAGTATCGAATAATGAAAACCTAATATGACATAATGAGAACATTTAAGAAATTAATTGCAAGCTTCAAAGCTTACGCTTATAGGAACAAACAATAGAAAAAGCAAAATTAAGAAGTTCGTCTTAGAATAGATATCAACTCGGGAGATGATATATTGAAAATGTCAATGTTAGAAGGTATATTATTGATAAGAGTGTACTGGTTTTCATTGGTGAATGAATTGCATTTTCTGTTTGATGACGACTTGGAACATGAAAAGGAAAAGAGCAAGTAGATCAGATGAGGCAAATAAATTAGTTAATACTTTGTGGACAAAAGTAATCATTTTAATACTACGAGTAGTCAAGGATAGGAAGAGATCAAAGAGTTAAAAAATAATATTATGCAATTTATATCTTGAAAATCTCAAGATTGTCTCTTATTGAAACCACACAATCTGTAAGGTATTGTCAAAATATTTTCAATATGTAAATGTCAACGTAATTGATGTTTCAGCTCTCCAATATTATTAGCTATCATTTTGAAATAATTTCAACGTATTGTTTATTTTTTCATAAAAATTACTCCTGTTTGATCGAATATTTCTGTTTATATGTATTTTTCCAGGTAATTCAGTTGTCGGATCAGTATATTTTTCATGTCAATTGAAGATAACTAGGTTTCAAGTTTTGCATTACTCATAGGTATCAATAGATCGTTGAAATTGTCCCACCAGTCAATTAAGGGATGTGCGAGGAAGGTAAATCAGTCCAACTAATAATTTTGTAGGTTCCGTATATACATTCAAAGTGATTTATGTTTCAATGATATTAAATTTGCACGTTGGTACTAAGTAAAATACGTAAAATGAAATGACCGGAAAGCCTTTGTTTTCTTCGCGGTAACCACGACAATAGTATCGCAAACCGCACGCTTCGGTCGTAAAATGCATATGTGTTGGGCAGGTTTTCCCAACATGCATTGCGTTATTTCCACTTTACATGACACTCGCTCAACTGAAGACTATTCAACTTAGCCACCACATCGCACCGTCGGAATACCAATACGGCCACTTTACATTTCACAATACATAATATCTTCTTCTTTTGAAAATTAATGTCCGTAGCAGCTACAATAGAATCACGGTGGTTCAATTATATCTCAACAATACACGAACATTATTTCTGTAGTTTCGCTATTAGCTACGGTGACATTCATTCATATTAAATAGTAAATGAACTTCTATTGTGGAGTCAATCTACGGAAAAATAGGATGAGGTTCGTAAAAATTTGATAGAGAGTTAGCGAGCTGGAAGAAATGGTGTCTCATGGTTGGTTATGATGAAAATAATAAGATCCTGAAATTGGGTGAAATCATGTCTAACCTGGAAAAAACTAGTTTTTTGCCCTTCTTTTAGGTCAGTTTTTGAGTTTTATTTATTATTGGTATTTGAGGAACCTTCAGTCCAAATTTCGTGACATTCCGTTAACCCCCTCTCTTGATAAATTAAACTATTTTGGCAAAATTGCAACCAAATTAGATGGAATTTGATGGAAAAGTAGGTCGTGGCGTTCACAATATGGTCCAAATATGGGCTAAAAATATTAAATAGTTTTGCTTAAAATCCGAATTTGGCCAATTTGGCTCAAATTTTGAAATGACTCGCACTTTTGTCAAAAAAGTCAGAGCGTGATCTACTTACGCTCAAATTGAAGGTTATTCCATGTACTTTGATGTGGTGTACCATGAAATACGTTATAATTTCAATGTTACTACATGTATATATTATAGTAAATCTATAAACATCATATACAAAATTTTGTTTTTGAAAAATATTTAAAAAAAAAGTCATCTATATTATACAGGTATATGCTTTCCCTTATGAACCCTTCGATAAGAACGATCATTCAATGTTCAGGACTGCGCCTCTCATCAATATAATAGTAAAATTGTAATTGAAGACAATGTCAGGTAAGAAGAAAATTAAAGCATATTATAATACATAATTTTCTTTTTTTGGTAAGTTATAAAGTTTAATTTCTTGTATAGTATAAATTTATCGAAGTATTTTATATTAAAAATATCATTCGGAAAATGTTTCGAAAGAAAATTTATTAAGAACAAAAAAAAAGGAGGTATTATGAACTAAAATATACACATAAGCGCACATCAGGTGAAGGTTATTGAATAAATACGAATTTGTTATTTAAATTTCAAAAAACAATTCTATGTTCTTGAACATATAATATGTAATTATTTATTTTTAGTGAGTGATTTTTATTTATATTTTTTAAAAATGAAATTTTGTATATGATATTCGTATATTTACTATAATATTTACGTATAGTAACAATGAAATAATAACGTATTTCATAGTACAATATTGTAACGTTGATGTGGATCACATAAATGATTTGTTATATATATACCAAAAATGGCCAAAAAGTAGATGAAACATGAGAAAAACTTGATACGGACATATACCACATTAGAGTACATAAAATAATCTCCAATTTGAGCCTAAGTAGAGTACGCTCCGACTTTTTTGACAGGAGGGGGAGCCATTTTAATATTTGAGCCAAATTGGCCAAATTCGGATTTTAAGCATAACTTTCAGTCCATATTTGGAACACTTATTGTGATTGGTAGGACCTACTTTTTCACCAAATTTCACTCAATTTGGTTGCAATTTGGCCAAAATAGCCCAATTTGAATGTTTGTTCCAAAAAACGTATTTATATATATATAAATACTTTCACCTCAGGCTTAGGCATTGCAGTGCAAGCGATGATTAAACATTCTACAAGGATGTGAGGGGCAGTTTCATTATCCTCTCCGCATCTACCACAATCTGGGTCGCCAACAATGACCATCATTATGTGTAGATTTCTGTAGGGGCAGTATACTGTAAGAAGTCCTAATGCCCGTTTCATGCCTCTTCTGCTCATGTAAAGAAGTGTTCTCAGTCAGAACATTGCAATGTGAAGTTTTGTCTGCCTCATAACAGAGCACCGTGCAACTACAAGATCTACTGTCTTTACAGTAGCTGTCCGGGGGCGCAAATCCCGGTGGTTAATGAGACTCCGATCCTTACGTCGGGACGAGGAGTAGCTTAGGGAATTCCGTTTGCCCAATTCATAGGCGACGGCTACTCGCACTAGCTGAAGTTTGCTCACTCTTATTCAGCCAGGGTCTACCCTTCCTCATGGCTGTATAACTATTGATTAGATTTGGTTTGGAGTCGTCTCCTAATGATCCGATAATCTAACAATCTCGAGTGATCTACAAAAATTTCTTAGCGGAACATCTATCTATTCGTAGGTAGAAGGCGTTAGAACATCTGTGTTTTTTTAGACAATTCTGGGTACGGTATTTCTTCAACAGATGGGATCGTCGACTGGTAATATCACAACCTACACGTCCAGCTGTTATCCTGAGAAGCTGTCAAGAACTATTCATGGGTTGTCAACAGAAATGAACCTTGCTTATTCATATGCTTAACATAGATGTTCGCTATTACTCGGCTATTGGTGTAGACTCGCCACCTAGTGGTTTAGTAATCTTACACACCCCGTTAATTTATTCAATTGCGGGAAATCTGTAAATCAATACTTTGTATCGCAAAAATTGTTCAGTAGGGCATCTATATTTCCTCAAATATATGGCGTTAGAACATCTTGGTTTCTTCAGACAATTGTGTCAACGGTCTCCAATACCACAGATAAAACACTATCAGTGACATCACAAACTATCGGTTCTGCTGATGAGCCTGAGACGAGAGACACCAGTCTAGAACTATTGGATTGGGTTGTCATTGCTGTCACTGCATGCGTTGCATTCCAACATCGTTACTCAGTTCAACTCTCACTGTGAAGCATTATTCAGCCACATTGTTATCAATAATAGGCCCAACTGGGGGCGACCTCTCATTATGTAGCTAAACTATCATGAAGTAACACGGCTTCATACATCGAATGATGTATTTGTTTCAACTGGAATATTACAAAGTACACAACAATCCACATTGTCCCGCACATCGTATAGATACGTAGATGATGTGCTTGCCTCCTTCAAAGGCACATCTAGACAGTTGTCCTTCCTTTCATTTATTAATTAGCTCCATCCAAAAATTAAATCAACGTTGGATAAAGCAAAAGATGGGGAATCAGCTTGTTAGACTTAACGCGTTACCATAATTAAAATAAACTTCAACGTTTTCACATATTCAAACCGGAGTTTTCAAATTAAATACATAAGAATCAATCGAGATTCATGAAATTTCCTATAACAATATCCTAAATGATCAGTTGAACCTATACCAAAGTGATCTTTTCCTTTGTCTTTCAAGGCACTCTCAGAATAATTCTTAGAATATTAGATATTAAGTATCCTAATGCACAGATTATTTCTTAATTCACACTTCAGGTACTTTCCTGGAATCTCGAAATTTCTGATGATCCCTGACTCTCAATTTTAACCTTATTAACCCTATTATACTTCAGTTTATTCTTGAAATGTTCATTATTTACTCCATAATTTTGTATCTGTTTGATAATGTCACTTGGTATAGAAACAAAGTAGTTGTTCTTTCATTCAATCATTCGTTATAGTGTTGACGGTTTTGACAGCCCATATAATCAAATAGTTTTCTTGACAGACAGCTCCATTGATCTGTGGATCTGACTATCTATGACAGACGATATATGACCCCATAACAAGACATCAGGTGAAACTACATGACAGTCATACAATGTCCGTGACAGACCACATAACAACACAAATCTGTCAACTCAAATAATCTTTCACGTGATATAGAGGGGAATTCAACGTATTTCCCAATCTTTGGTTCTTTCTATTCGTTTTAAGTATGCATTCAAGTCTTGAAACTTCGTGAATGACATAGAGGCGGCGGAGTCTATGCCTCAACTATATCTACGTGCGTATCTCGATGACAGCAGCTATAGAGAATTAAAAAGTTCGTCTGCTCAAATATGATATGAATTCTATGCCTTTTGTATATGTTATATTATCATGAAACAAGAATTAATCCAGTATGTACATTAGATACACTGTTTATTGTGTTCAGCTTAGCACGATTTTTTACATAAATTTGAATGTTTTCAAGTTTGCGGATGTTAATTAAAAAGCAGAGGACTCTACATCTCTTCCCACGCAAAGTGTGAAAAAACATGTTATGCTAGAATATCTCCACAAATTCAAATCCCATTATAATATTGTTGACTTAATTTACTTTACCACCAGAAACACGTTGTACGCTTCGTTATGTGAAAGGTAAATAAACACATACGCTAACAGAAAACAATCGCTTATACGCTGAAGGATTTTAATAATGTTAACATGGCCGCAACGAGAGGGTTTCCCTCTGCTGCAATGATTTACAATCACCCTGGGGAAGACCTCGCGGAGCTAGCTTTAATTGAGGACCACCCAGATATCGGTTAACCAAGCGCTCAGGCCCTACTTTATGGCCAATATAAACCTGCCCGAATTTCTCAGTCTAACATACTACGTAATGAAACATTCTTCATTCTAAACAGAAATCTTGAAAATATCGTTGTAAAGTGACATATCTTATTGTTTTTGTATTCCGACCGATTTCCTACAAAGGAGAAAGTCAATTTCAGGAAGTAAAACATGTATTCACCAATAAATATCTTTGTAATTCACTAAATACGTGTTTTATACAGGTTTTGTGGAACGAATAAACAGATTAAGAAGTCGAAATGTGTACCTACGTCTATCATCATCGTACATTGATTTATTCATTCATATTCATAATCGACACAGCTTTGTGATAACACATCATAAAAAATACCTCAGTACAAATCTAACAGTCATAAGAGTGAAAGTTCTTTGAGAATTCTTCGTCTGTCGTTAAAGGGAAAAGAGAAACAAAATGAACATGACCGGTATAAAGCTGTAAGTTAACAATCATACGATGAAAAAATTGCAAGAAAAAATTTTCTACAAAATTTGAAGATAAATTTAATATCCCTTGTATGCTTCCGTATATTTTTAATTTCATGGAGAAACGGGTGTTATTAAATACCTTTTAGTTTTAGTCAATGTTTCAAAGACTAATAATTATTTATGTATCAAGGGAATTATAAGGGCCTTAATTACCGATGGCAAAGTTTGCCTCATTAGTTCACGTGGTACATAGATAATTTTATTTCTGACCGATTTCAATAAAATTTTGTTCATCTTTAAAACGGAATAAATGCACCAATTCCTTACCTTCCCGCTATATTTGAATCAGGTACCGTTGATTATAGGAGTTTTGTTGTTGCTAGGTTATTGCTATGTTACTTGTTTGCAAACAAAGGTTCATAATCAAGCTGTGTTTGCGTTAAAAACGTGTTTTCTACCCCAAATATAATGGAGGATATTTTTTTAAATGCTGAAAAAGCAAGAGAATCAATATTTCTATCGAAAAGTGAAGCCGTATACAAGAAAGAATATGAAATGTATCTGGAGTGGCTGACACGGAAAAATGTTATGTCAAAAGATGCCACTGAAACTGTATTTCTAACATATTTTCAAGAACTGGTAAGGAATTTTCTATATTTTTCGGTAGATTTGGTAGTAATTGTGTTTATTCGTTGCAGTCAGAAACGTATAGTCCGAATTCTTTATGAACTGAATGGTCATTGCTAAAATCGATGGTGACTGTACATGAGAAACGAGATATCACCAAGTTCAATGAACTAGAGGCTTTTCTGAAACGGAAGAGTAAGAGTAATAACCCGAAAAAGTCCGCTGTTTTATCTCCTAAAGATGTCATCAGATTTCTAAAGACGGCTCCTAATAAAATTCATGTATTGCATAAGGTAATTTTTTTTCATTTTCCTTGTTGTGTGTATTTATTTCCTTTTTTTTGTTACAGGTTGTTTTGATTATGAGTTATTTTTGAGGATGCAGAAATCAGGAACTTTTGAATACTTGTGAAAGGTAGAGGGAATCATAGAATCTATAATGTCCCAAGGGAGTTATGACCCTCTTTATTGATAGCGTAACTATGACGATAAAAGCTTTTAATATATCGGTCAGAAATAAATTAATTCAAAAACAACAACTTCCACTACTACTGCCTGAAAACGTTCATCGTCCATTTAAATAATACAAAAAATTATTTCTTCTACAGTTGCTACAGATCGATATAATAAGAAATTTTTCTTGTCATCCAAAAATGGTAGGGTAATATATGTACTGTCTAATATGGAATATAATGAAAAAGGAAAACCAATTCCAACGGCACACAGTTAGAGTACCTCTTGGCACGGGATAGAAAACCAAGTGTTTGTTAATCGGTATTCGCAATGGACCTCACATGATCGTCCCATGAGGGGATGCTGTTGGTATTGATCCCGAGAATGGATATAGAAGACTTCAAAGGAATAGTTGTATCTGACATCATCATTTCAGGGATCCGCTTCCCTGGAGAAGACGCAAGCTTGAATTTTGGTGGCATTAAACTCTAATAGATTATCAGATCCATGTTTCAGAATCTTTAGCAGATCTTCATTAATTGCGTCTACCTGTCCCTGTCTCACTCCTCCTGGTTTAATTGAATGATATAGGGGCTCTGGATGAGGAAACGATATGAAGTGAACCATTATTCGCAAAGCTGTTGACGTGACGGGTGGTCACTTACCGCAGATCGTTTATATGGAGCAGAAACAAAGTTGGTGCCAAGTCAAATCTCTGTGGAACACCAGCGTTGATAACTTTTATGTCGAATGATACTTCGTCAATCACCACACAGAGTGATCTATCTGAGAGAATACTCGATAGTGAGCGACAAAGTTGAGCCTGCAAACCATATGACGAAAGTTTCTCAAGAAGGCTTTGGTACCAGACTAGGTCAAATGCTTCATACAATACTAGATCTACAGATTCTTCATGTCTTCAATGAATTTCTGCCACACATGTGTTACGTAGGCAAGCAGGTCTCCTGTTGATCTCTGGTGACGAAAGCTATGGGTCTATAATTTTTCGGAATTCTTCCCTTTTTTTGGAATCGGTTGGACTCTAGCTGTCTTCCAGCTGGCAGGAAACACACCAAAATTATATGAAAGAGTAAACAACCTGCAGTAAACTGGTTAATTCAGGTGCACATTCCTTGAGAACGTCAGGTATAATTCCGTCTGGCCCCATAGTATTTTTGGTATTGAGAGCAAGCTGAATGCGCCTAATTGTGCGCTGATGAAAGACAATTTCAGTCATATGGCCATAGATGGCAGCAATATTAGGGGTCCTTCCTTCATGAATCCAAGGGGGAATTTGCTGCAAACATTCCCTATCTCTGAAGAGACCTGCAACATTTCAAATCTGTACAAGCAATAGGAACGACGCGATCGTCTCCACAGTGGGTTACCTTTGTATATCAGTAATTTTCCCAGTAACGTCCACCTCGGAAGAAGGAAGTCTTCCGGCACAGGAACGAATCAAGAATAACACTCGCACCTACTACTTAGAATTGATAAATTTCCGTCACAATCATTATAACCGTCGAATACAATTATGACATCTACATTTTTTCCAATAAAGGCCGTTCTCGAGATATTTGCCGAGAATTTTAATTGAAATTAGTGCGATAAGGACGCCTTGTGGTGATACAATTAGTTTTATGAAATCACGTTTATACAGTAATACGGCTTCTAATAATGGTCGTGAGATCGAAACGTATGTGAAGACGAAACTAATAAGCAAATGTGTTAGTGTGACCTATTTCCCGAGAATTTTATATACAGGGTGTAAATAAATAACTGCGAAAAAATGCAGGGGGTGATTCCTTGTTGAAAAATAAGGTGGGTCTTTCATATAAAATTTTTCTCTAAATCACTTCGTTTTCGAAATTGAAAAAAAAAATATTTTTGGTGAAGATTTTGAAGTGGTAGTGATTTTTCTTCTCCTCAACTTCTACGACACTTGAAAAAGTACAGTTTTGAGATGCCCATTCGAACCGCCAATGTTTTCTACACAAAAAAGGTACTCCTGCTTATAAGCTTTAAAGTCAACCGTTTTCGAGAAAAATGATTTTTCATGTTGAAAAACATTGTCAATTCTTTGAAATAAAATTTATTTTTTACCAATTAAACGGAATTTCTTTACACAAGTAACCAAACCAAAAATTGACCATGTTTTTGAACATAAAAGTTGCTTTTCTCGAAAACAGTCGACTTTAGAGCTTATAACCAAGTACTCTTTTTGTGTACAAAACATTGGCGGTTCAAATGGGCATCTCAAAATCGTACTTTTTCCAGTGGCGTAGAAGTTGGGGAGAAAAACAACCACTACCCCTTCAAATCTTCACCAAATATGAATAAAAAAAAAATTTATCGCACAAAACATAGCTTACTATGAGTAGAGATTGATCACAAAAGCTGTTTCTGTACGATAAACGGTTCCGGAGATATTCGCTAAAAACATAATTTTTTTTAATTTCGTATCTCGAAAACGAAGTAAATTAGAGAAAAATTTTATATGGAAGACCCACCTTATTTTTCAACAAGGAATCACTCCCTGAATTTTTTCGCAGTTATTTATTTACACCCTGTATAATTCATACCTAGATCAAGAATCATTATTAATAGAGTCTGTTATGAATTTTTTCCCACTTAGTCCTCGTTTTCGTCAATTTTTCCTGGACTGAATAGTTGATGAATCATTGAACTGGCTGAGTAGAGCATCCTCTAGTTGACGGGCATTACGTTTCTTGAAATAATTGAGTGTCAAGTACTGATAGTCCAGGCAATAAGCTGGGAAAAAGCCCATAATAAAAAAAATATATATAGTTAGATTTTCAAATTTTTTTTGCATTTTGTTCATAATACTCCATAGATCATTCATGACCGCGGAAGTTGAACTTTCTATCACCCCAAAACGGGGTTTCAACCCCTCAAAGGAGCATTCTTATAAAAACAATCCAAAAGTTTAGAAAATTAAAGAATTAAGAGCCGAAAATGATCCCAGTATGTTTTATGGGTCGCTGATCACGATTCCGCAGTTAGTTTTCTCGGAAAACTCCCTCCAGATGAGAAATTTGGAAAATTTGTATATAATATATAACTTATAATTTTGTTACAAAAATGACCTCTAGTGAGTTTTTTGGGTCGCTGATCACGATTCCGCTGTTATTTTTTCCAAAAAACTCTCTCCAGATGGAAAATTCGGGAAATTTGGGTTTTTCCTGAGACGGTTATGAACAATAAAGTATAATTTTGTTGCAAAAATGACGTCTTGTAGGTTTTTTGGGTTGCTGGTCACGATTTCGCTGTTATTTTTCCCAAAAAACTCTCTCCAGATGGAAAATTCGGGAAATTTGAGATTTTCCTGAGACGGTTATGAATAATGAAGTATAATTTTGTTGCAAAAATGACCTCTAGTAGGTTTTTTGGGTAGTCGATCACGATTCCGCTGTTAGTTTTCTCAAAAAACTCTCTCCAGATGGAAAATTCGGGAAACTTGAGATTTTCCTGAGACGGTTATGAATAATAAAGTATAATTTTGTTACAAAAATGACCCCTAGTCGCTGATCACGATTCCGTTGTTATTTTTCCCAAAAAACTGTTTCCAGATGAAAACACCCAAATTTCCAGAATTTTCCATCCGGAGAGAGTTTTTTGGGGAAAATAGCAGCGGAATCGTGATCAGGAACCCAAAAAACGTACACTAGAGGTCATTCTCGTATCAAAATTATAAATTATATATTATGTATAAGTTTGCCAAATTTCCCATCTGGAGGGAGTTTTCCGAGAAAACTAACTGCGGAATCGTGATCAGCGATCCAAAAAACATTCTGGGGATCATTTTCGGCCCTTAATTCATTAATTTTCTAAACTTTTGGGTTGTTTTTATAAGAATGCCGTTTTGGAGGGGGGGTAGAGAGGTCGACTCCCGCGGTCTTGATAGTCATGAATGATCTATGGGGTATTAGGAACAAAATACAAAAGAAAAATTCAAATTCTAGCTTACTATATTTTTTGTTATTTCCCGGTTCGATGCCTGGACTATGAGGCTTAGCTGCAAAAAAAATTAGACCTAACCCCTCTTTTGAAATCACTATTATTAATAATAGATTGCAAATTCTGCCTCACCAAATTTTAGTCACCAGCCACCACTGGAAGTGATAGGTCAAAAGTTCAGTTCGAATATCAACATTGTATGCTTAGCTAATAATATTCTCAGGTAATTTTAAGAAAGTGTGTCTCAAGGGTAGCGCGACATTAACAATATGCTATTGGTAGAAGATACCCTGTGGGAATTTGACGGCGAAATGATGTCACGCATTATTCCACCACATAATATCAGCCTATCTTTGAGCTAACACCGCAAAGAACGTTCTTCATGCGCTTCTCTCCGGAATAATCTATAATGGCACTGATACAAATTTTTAATGCACGACGTCGACTACGGCATCATTTCTGTACATTAGAGATGAACATCAGAAATGCTTTATGCAACGAATTATGTACAAGTTAAAATGTTTTTAGCCTTTTTGAAAAGTTGAAAGTAAAATCGAGCTGAAATTCGGAGATAAATCTAAAATTCTTTCAGACCGAACAAAGGGAATTATTCCCGTTGAAATAAAACTGGTGTTTTTGACTTCATGAATAATGAGGATTTTACTTAGGTTTATTCGGATTAAATTCTACATTGCCTTACATATTCGTTTTTCAATTCAAAGTAGAGTATTATGTCTGGTTTAGTTTCGAATAATCCTTATTATCATTTCATTGACAATTCGAGGCACAACTATCGTGAAGTCAAGAACTAACGAAGGGATAATTTGCTTAATCCGTACAATGGAAGCTTTCCACTTTTGATTACAGATAACTTCAGTTCTATATGCGAAGAAAATATCTCCAGTATCTGCTGATTTGGTGAAGGAAATCAGATATTTTGAAATATAACTTTGGACGGTTTTGGTGCATACTTGTTGAAAATTCATATCTATAGTTTTAATAAAAAGTATACTTGTAATAAATTTTCAGAAACTTCGTTTTTATTGAGCATAACGTGACGTGTGTCACCACACCATTGTTATCAAACAATGGTTTCACAAACTATAGTTTATTGCTTAAATATTAAAATTAAGGAGGAGATGAGTGAGGTGGGTGTATAGTAGGAAAAAAGTTACTTACGAATAAATTTAATAATGGAGAATTGGTAAAGTCTTTCTGATCATTTAAAAGTTTCCTGTATTTTTAAACTTATTAATTCCCATTTTCTCTAAGTTGCCTAATACTTTACTTTCAACTGACTTATGAAGAATCTGAAAATCATGTTTGAAATCATGATCAGTTTCTTCGATATGGCTTACAACTTTTGAATCTCTTTTGTTCAAATTAAAATCTTTAATCCTAGTTTTAGAAGATCTTCCTGTCTGGCCTATATAAAATTAATTACAATCTTGATTCTTGATCTTTTTATTTTCATCTTTGTTGTTTTACTACCCTATTATTTGTTCCAAAAGATTTGCTAACATTGTGTTTTTCAAGTGAACTACATATATTATTGATCTATAATTATGAGTCTCAACTATACTAGGGTGAACTTATAATCTTTTTCTCAAGTAAATCTATCACAATTTTTTCGTTATAGCCGTTATTAGTTGCTGTCTATTTTATAATTGAAAATTCCTTATGATAATTTAATTCTGACATGGGTATAGTAACATTTCTATGTATCATGCTTTGAAGAACAGCCAGTTTATATTGTATGGGTTGGTTTAAATTTTTGTGAATAATAATGTCCGTATGTGAAGGCTTATGATTTATTGAAAAGGAATGATTCCTATTCAAGTGAGTTATGGTTAAGTCCAAAAAATTAATAGTTTGATTGACTTCTACTTCAACTGTAAACTTAATTTTGGGGTGTAGATTCTTTAAATGATGAATGAAAGAATATAATTGTCTATGTGTTCCATGAAAGCATGTTGATATATCGTCAACATACCGATGCCAATAAATGAATCTTTTTATAATGGCGTGTTTGGGATTTCCAATTCTAATTCATTCATGAATATTCAGGTCAGATAAGGACATAATGGGGTTCTCATTGCTAATCCTTCTCGAGTGGTAAAACACATTGTTATTGAATTGAAAATGATTCTGAGGTAATTCGAGAGTGCATAATATTTCTTGTATTACAATGATTGTATCGTTTTTTTTTCATGATACTTTAAATTATCAGTAATGTTTCCCCTGGAGGTATACTAGGAAAGAGATTAGTGACATCGAACGATATAAATTTACTATTGGGTGGTATAGTTGAATCTTTAATTTTGTTGACCAGATCGTTAGGTTTGTAGAAATTTTTTTTTATAAATTCGTAGTAAATAACCACAGGTCTTATGAGAAAATCTGAGGGTTCATAATGATTAATTTGAATAAATCTGTCTTCTCAAAAATTGCAGAGCAATTTTTAATGTTATTTTGATAACAATTGGTTGTGTCGTTCTTCATTAATTTGAAACTCCTTAACTTCAAATAATCTGATGTTTCATTGATATAATTATCCTGGTCAATAGCAATGAAAACTATATCATTAAATGATTTTAAATGATCAGAAAGACTTTACCAATTCTCCATTATTTAATTTATTTGTACTGTTCAGGTACCTCACTCATCCCTTCCTTCTTAATCTTAATTTTGATATATAAGGAATAAACCATAGTTTGTAAAACCATTGTTTGATAAAGCCACCGTGTGGCGAAACATGTCACGTATTGTCTAATAAAAACGAAGTTTGTGGAAATTTATAAGTATATTTTTCATTGAATATTCAAAAAAAACTATTCAAAATATAGGGCTATTGCACAACTAAGCATAGTATCTAAATTATATAGAGTAAGAGCCCAGAGCTCCCAGACATACTTCATTTTCTGGAAGCCAGCATACCTGCTAAGTTGGTTAGACGGCCGATTTACAAGTGCCAGGTGAGAAAGGTAACTAAAAATAAGAGTAACCTAACCTAAATTATGATGGTTGATGTTTGTATATATTTCATAATATATTATTACAAAATTATATTCAACACTGCCAGCTCTTTTCGTCGGCCATAACTTCCGCCAGACGCTTTAAAGCTTCCAAATAAAAATTGAACTTTACTTATATTCTGACGCGAAATTTTTTCTTATATGTTACTCAGGGGACTATTTCAAACATATATTTGTTCAGCTGGACAAACCGTGAGATATCTATGCGAAGTAATTTCCCCCTTTTAAACTTAGTCTCAAGAAAACAGTATTATACCGCGTCATTTGAACTGCTTTGATGTAAATGAAAGTCTTCAATAATAACATTTAAATATGCAATTGAAGATTTATAAAAGTAACTCAAATATTTATTTATTCATAGCTAATGTATCATTTTCGGAAACTATCACAATAAATATTATCTCTGCCTTTGTAAAATAAAATGCTCCTTTTTTTATTCGACGATATTAATTGCTGCACAATATTAATTTCCGAAATATATATATATATATAGAGAATAAACCTCCGGACTTAAATAAATAATTGTAAAATATAATCTTAATCATAAACTTCATCACATAAGAATGAGGATGGAAAACTATGGAACCAATTTGATAAACATTTAAACTGTACTTGCGGGAAATTTTAATATAACTTAAAGTTACTTTTATAAATCTTCAATTGCATACATATTTAAATGCATTATCAAGTTATTATTAAAGGCTTTCATTCAAATCAAACGCAGTTTCAAATGATGCAGTATAATACTGTACACTTAAGACAAAGTCTAAGAGGGGAAATCACTTCGCATAGATGTCTCAATCGCTCCAAAACACGAGCATATTACCATAGATAACTCTACTACCGGTAGTAGAGTTATCTATGCATAGTACCGTCGCGCTCATACTGACGGCTGAATGTTTTTGTGTCTGAGGGGATGTTTGGCCCTGACGATTTGTCTGGCTGAAGAAATATATGTTTGAAACAGTCCTCTAAGTAGCATAAATGAAAATCACGCGCCAAAATATAAGTAGAGTTTAATTATTTTTTTGGAAGCTTTACAGCGTCTGGCGGAAGCTATGACCGACAAAAATGTCTGGCAGTGTTGAATATTATTTTGAAATAGCCCCACATTTTGTCTTTCAGAAAATGAAGTATGTCTGGGAGCTCTGGGCTCTTGGACTAATAGAGGAAGCAATCAACATCGATTGCGTTCAAAATGTTGAGAGCTCCAAAATCATGAACAACCGACCGATATTCAGCTGCCCTACGTAATAATACAGCAAATCTGTAAAGAAATTTTAAATTTTGTGAAAAAACAACTGACCGGAGCTACCTTTTTTCGAAACCCCAGCTTTGGGCGTGTTTGGGAAAATCGGAATTTTTTGTATACAATTATCTGATGAAGACACTGCCCTATAACTAAAGGCGAGAGGTCGCTGAATTTGCCAACATAAACTTTTTCCTGTTTTTCACTCGAAAAAAACATTTTTGGCAACAGTGGGAATGTAAAAGTTTCAAGCCGGAAAATCTTGAAATACGATGCACTGTTACGGAGAAATAGCAGCGATTCCATTTCCTAATATGTACTAGTTTGGAAACACCCACCGAATGTAGCCTCGTGGTAGTCTATTGTTATCGTTCCATCCCAAGTAATTTTTGCCCACAGAAGTCATATATTCTTGACATATGTACTGTACCAGACACACTCCCGCGCCTTGAAACACCAGCTGCTCAAACTCGTCCAACGGGCATTCGACAATTGACTGTTTATTACGTGAAAATGTTATTTTTTGCTCTTTGAACATGAACGTTTGCTTGAGATGCCAGTATCGATAATGTAGAGTATTCTGTGGGAATGGAGGTACAGCGCGAAGTAATTCAACAATGAAAATATCTCTAAGCAAAAATACTCTCCAGGATCTCCACAGAACGGCGCTGTCAAACCCCACTTGCTGTTCATTCTTGCTTTTACCAGATGCGACACCCTTGACTTCTTATTACTAAGGCAAAACCAAACAAGTAGCGCTACTAGCAAGGGATGAGATTTTGCGTAATACTGCAAAAAGTTTCAAGAAATCCCGCATCCGCATCAAGTAAGGGTTGGAGCTGCAGGACAAGTCATTTTTGTGGTATTGTACGGTGGTGCCATTTCAACAGACATGCTTCCGCAACTCCGTTTCAAAAAAATCACACAATCTGCGTTCAAGAGTGAAGTGAATCTGCATTCGTTACCACCTTCACCAGATGCGGCAAATTTCCAAAGCCGAAGATTGTATTACCAAGTGCAAGCTCGGTTGAGCGATGACTTATATCCCTTGGATTGGGGTTCGAAAGAGGCGGCGCAAGGACTTGAATTGAAGATGCGCTCGAAAACATTATGAAGCTTATCACCTGCAATAATTGTAAAACCGATAGTTGTGGTGCAGCTTGCGGATGCTGAGAGGCCGGTCTTGTGAGCTCAGTTGCTTGCAAGAACTGTGGGCAAAACTGCAGCAACAGCCAATGGCGCTCTGCATCCATCAGCATAGTGGACGACAATGTGCAAGACAAGCGTCTACGGCGGTGACACCCAAGGACTTCATTGAAGTCGTTGAAGAACCGCCAATGGAGAGGAAAAGCCAGAAAATCATAAAAAATTAATCGTTATAGACTACAAAACTTCTCAATCATAGTAAGTAGTGAAATATCACAAGTTACAACGTTTTTACAGCTGCTAACATTTTTTTTTCCAACATAATTGATGGTTAATCCTTATTGGATATCAACAAAACCTTGTATATAAGGCGGTAACACTGACATTCCATTCTTTGATTTTAATTCTGATGTTTGTGAATTCTCATTACCGTGCATTCGGTGAGTATTTATAAAATAAAAATGCCATACCGTAACAGTGTATCGTAGGGAAAAAAGTGCGTATATTATGTAGGTTTTCCATATTCCTAATATAGTGCATAAAGTGATTTTTGAAATATAGTGTGAATAATTCACAAAGTCAACCTGACAGCAGGTGTCAGTATGAAACATAGAGTTGTGAGATACATTATTTAGACCATTAAAATTTCAGTGTAACATAAATAGTCGAGGAAATAAAGTACTAAAATAGGTCCAACCTTCCATCACTGCTGCAGCTGAATGGATTGAAATGCGGTTTTCTGCATTCCAGTCGGAAGGTATTTCAGAAATTTTTGTGCCTCGCTTGTTTTCTGTGGAAAGAATGTATTTCACCTACACAGCCAAAGAATGCATTTTTCTGGATGCACTTTTTGAGGTGAATAAAAAGACGAGCTCGATCTGATTTTCCGGGGTTTTTGGGATCGCTGATCACGAATTTGATGTCCAAAAAATTCCTCGAGGTCCCCTTGGAATATTCCGGGATATACAGGGTCCCAGGTTTCAGTAGCAGAACTTCAACAGTCGATAGAAAATTTGATTTTGAGAAAAAAGTTCCTATTAACATATATGCACAGACGCTTAGTTTTTGAGATACAGGGTGTTGAAATTGAAAAAAAATTTATTTCTTGCGAATATCTTCAGAATTAACTTTTATGTTGAAAAACATAAAAGGTAATTTTTCTCGAAAACGGTCACCTTTAAAGCTTATGACCTATAGTACCTTTTTTGTGAAGAAAACATTGGCGATTCAAATGGTTGTCTCAAAACCGGAAGTTTTCCAGTGGCGTAGAAGTTGGGGAGGAAAACACCCACTTCCCCTTCAAAATCTTCACCAATTAAGAGTAAAACATTTTTTTGTATTGCACAGAACATAGCTTACTATGAATAGAGGATGCACACAAAAGTTGTTTCTTGTACGATAGACGGTTCTGAAGATATTCGCAAGAAATTAAATTTTTTTTTCAATTTCAACACCCTATATCTCAAAAACTAAGTGTCTGTGCATATAACTTTTTTTCTCAAAATCAAATTTCCTATGAACTGTTGGAGTTCTGCTACTAAAACCTGGGACATCCTATATATATAGAATTTTTAAGAATCATTTCATTATTTTGCTACATTACGATTCAATTTCTATTTAAAAAATCAGATATATAAATGCACACTTTTTGCATGTATTAATAATTTCATATTTTTATTTCATGAATTCATTGTTCATTGATTTTTTTCCCTTTTCTTCACTTTTGGACCAGAGCATGATCACGTTTCTCTAAAAAAGGGTATATATATAAACGCGGTTTTGTGTATAAGAATTTTTGGATAGCGATAATTTTTTGTTTGATATACAAAAATATCAATTAAAGGAAAAAGCCGTAGCTTGCGTTCTCAGGATCACGACTATGAACTTCCGAGTGTCATAATCTTGATCAGCGACTCCCAAAACCCCTGAGAGCCAGAATTTTGCATATTATGAAGAAGAATAAACGAGTTTCTAGAAAATGACGTAGATATGCAGGGCTTCAGAGACCCGGCAACACCCCAGGTAATTTATAGAACTTCTTGAGTGTCATAATTGTCATCGCCGACTTCGAAAACCCCTCAGAGCGAGAATTTGGTAAATATTATGAAGAAAAATTAACGAATTCCTAGAAATGACGTAGATATCCGGTCTACGGGTATCCCCAGGTATTTCGGGGAAATTTTTGCATGTCGTAATCATCATTAGCGACCTTTATATCCCCACTCATACGGTTGACAAGCATTAAAAAGTAAGTTTTAATAAATTCAACGATAGTCAGGGCGTCAGGATCCCGTATTCCCCGGGAATGGTACAAGGGGAACTCAGGGACATTATATTCGTGATCAGCGACCCCAAAAACCTACGAGAAACCAACTCGGGTCCGTTTTTTTTATTCACCTCAAAAAGTGCACTCAGGAAAACGCATTTTTTTCGCAAAAAACAAGCGAGGCCTACAATTTTTAGAATATCTTCCGAGTCGAATGCAGAAAACTGCATCTCTATCCATCCAACTGCGCCAGTTTTGGAAGGTGGAATGCTTTATTTCCTTGTCTAAAAGTAATTGAACGTTTCATTAGCGATTTCTAAATAATTTCTGTTCCTGCAATTCAATTTGAATTTGACCGGTAGTAGTGTCCGAAAGCTATTTTGATGACAAAAAAGAGGGAAATCACGTGATCAATCGAACTGAGCAGTGTTCATCCATAAAACTTGAAGTTCTGACATGAATAGCTCTCGTACTTACATGTAATTGGTCGTAATAAGTGTATATCTTTATGATAAGCTTTGTGGGCTATGATCCACTTTTTTCAGCAGCAACATTGTAAAAGATAATTTTTTGATGCTTGCCTCATCACTTTGCTGATCAAACACATCTCTCTAATTGGCTCAGTCTTTCACACGAAACCTGCTAGAACGAGCTCTAATTCGATCTAGACTTAGAGCTATAAGCACATCCAAATGGTATTCGATTCAGCTCTAATTCACAAATCAATACACATAAGATCTCTCACACATAAACGACACATACCATTTCGATCAGACAAACAGCCATACCTATATCTATCTCTTTTTGATGTTATTATACCAAAATATGACATTTTTTAAATAATATAGGGTAAAACGAGTTTGTTATTTAAATTTCCAATGATTTAGTGATTTATGGAGATCTATGAAGATTAGTAAGGATTTATGATGGTTTGTGAGGATTTATTGGCAATTTACAATGATTTGTTGTTGATTTAACAGAATTCAGGGGCATTTTTGAGGATTTATTTACCAAGGAGGATTTATGGTGTACAAAATTCTGGTCAGATATTGAGTCCTCGTTGATACATAATGATACTTATCATGTGTAAGCATGATTGAGATAAGTTAAAATTATTAGCTGAAAATGAAGTTACACGAATCAAAAATTGGCTAGATAATAATTTATTAACTATGAATTCAAATAAAATAAAGTACATTCCCTTCACATCTTATAGTAACAATCTACCACGATTTAATTCTCTGACAATAAAAACCCAAACATACCACTTCGAAATAACTACAGCCACAGCTGTAAACTATCTTTGAGTAAAATTTGATTCACATATGAGATGAGATGCACAATAAAGTAACATGATAAGGAAACTTAGACCGGTACCTCAAAGAAATATTGGATATAAAACATCTAAAAATCCTACATTACTCACTCATTCAGTCTCAAATCGGTTATGGCATGATAGGATGGCGGGGTTTGTCTGACAATGCCTCAAAAAACTTAGAAAATCTACAAAAATAGTTCTTGAAAATCATTCTTGGAAAAAAAATTACTCATTATTTAGTAGCACTATTTGCTGAAGCTGAAATTCTAGATCTTAGAAAACTGTACTTTCTAGAGTGTACATCATATCTGTACAAAAATAGAAATGAAATGACTTGTATAGATCACATATACAATACAAGACATAAGACAAATACCACAGAAAAGCATCTCTGTAAAAAATCAATAGGGTAGAGATGTTGGCTTTACCAAAGTAAGACGTATTATGATAAATTACCATCACAAGTGAAGTCCGCGAGAACCATAAAACTATTCAAAAGCAATATAACTAGATGGTTGATAACACTTCCAAATTTAAATTCAATCTTGAAGAATTGAGAATCTAAAAAATTAAATATTCAATATAGTTGAGAAAGGAAAAATTGAGGCAGCTCTAAAATAGTATTGTGAATGAATGAATGAATTATTTTCTGATTTTTAATTGAATTCCTGTTTTAGAATAATTTTTGGATTAATTTAAATATAATTATTGAATTAAAATTCTGTTTGTAATTATTTATTATATAATTTGAGTAATATTCACATACAAGATTCTTCCGAGATCGTCTTGAAGAATCTTATAATTTATTTGCTCCTGAAGAACTGTAATATAAATACATCAATCGATCAATTGACTATTGTGAACACAATGTATTATCAAAGCAAATAAATATATTCATTATTATTATTATTATTTATTTACATGTTAGGCATACAAAATATCTCTTATCATTATTTTATACAGACCTCTTGACATTGATTGGCTAAGTGTAGGCCTTGCTTTCGATATTTATTGAGGATTCTTTCTGGAATGAATCAGCTTTTAATGGAAGATTTACAATTCGTAGCAGGAACATGCTCCTAATTGGATTATTATTCTGAATAAAGAGTGGAGACCTCATTAATCCTAGAATTATTTTCAAAAAAACCGACTTTCAAACGCTAACAATACAATAAAGTTTCTAAAAGCTTTTGTTCGAGCCTGCGGATAATGCATCATAAAGTCTTTCATAATTTCCATTCTTTAAGTTCCCAGTTACCTTACCAGTTATTTTACAAAGTTATTTCCGACTTGATTATTCACATTAATGCGTTTCGGAAACGGAATATATGATTATGACCTTACGTCGAGGAATTATCACATTTTGAGGCGGAATGAGCAACAATAAAAATTGAAAACACAAGATTGTTTACATAAATGCCATTTATTGAATTTCAGTTTCTATATCAGGACAGGTGAAATGTACAAGAAATGTAATTTTGCAAAATGATTGTGACAGGCTTAGTCTTAAGTCTAATGGAGTTCCTCATCGATTTGACCGTTGCGAGGTCACTTATGCGGGGTCAAAGGTCGCGAAGACAGTAGGAAAAACTGTTTGCGAGATATAACGAGCTGTTTATAATTCCCATAGCACTTTTCGACATCACGTATATCGTTCTATGAATAATGTAATATGACTAATTACGTAATCTACAATTAATTATTTCAATGATTGATTAACTACAGAATTGAAAAAAATAATAATTACTTTCCTACAATAGGGAGTTTCGGGCTATGAGGGCACCCAGATTTAACATTAAATACTAGTATAACTATTAAAAATTCAATTTTCACACTGAAAATCGAACTTTTAATAGTTATTTTATTCAAGTGCAGCTTAGTATTCAAGATTTAACATTCAGTAGTATGAGCTTTGTTGGGGCATAAATTACAGTCAGCCCTACCAACCAATGGTGCAATCTGGTTCACGGATGGGGCCAGAAGCCATGACAGGTGGGGGCAAGTATATACTACAAACACTCAGGCAAAGGTATTATTGAACCTCTGGGCAAACATACTACTATTTTCCAAGCGGCCATACTTGCTATAAGGCGCTGTGGCCAATGCAGTACTTGTTGCTAAAATTTGGTTTAGTAAGGCTTTTCACATGGAATTTTATTTTATCACTTATATTTCTAACTTTTTCTCGTATGGTGATATTTCTCGGTTCCTTGGTTCAAATCTCCCAACAACAAGAGTTATTTGAGCCTCTTTCTAACTTCTATAAGGACTGTGAATAATGATTAAGAAAAAAAATTAATTTATTTCCTATAACAATGTAATCATGCTTCCTACAGACATCGATTCTATTTTCAGTTATAAAACCAGTGAAGCAAGACAGAGATATGTCGATGCAAATAAATGGATACATAGCAAGATCTTCGAACTTTACAGGCTTTCCTCACCAGTGCTCTCGGTTGACTTCTTTGTTGAGGTTGTTCCAAGTGAATACTGGAATCAAATTGTTTCAATTAATTTTTTGTTTGTTATAATAATGTTTAATTTTTCATATAACAATAGAAATAAAAATAGTTTATTATTCATTATTACTGTCATTTCATTCTTGACAATGAAAGAAGATAATCCACAAGAACTTTGATCGATATCTATTCTTCATATCATATACAGAAATATCGATATATTTGTGCTAATCTATCGAAGAATTGATATAGGGTTAACGATATATCATATCCATACATAGATATATATTTTAATTCACCTCTACCCAAGAGTGGATGTCCCATCAAGATAACTCAAGCAATGTGAAAGCAACATAGTCTATATCTTAATTTTTTCTTGGAAATTTAGCTCCATAACGAAACGATATTTTTTTTCGTAGAGGAAGGGAAATCTTGCTTAGACGCTTCGGGTGCCCATGCCCCCGGGTTTGCCGGATTCCTACCGATTAAAACCCCTCCTCCGTGAGGTTGAATCTCCATCCTAAGGGATCCACTGCTCTGCGGTCATTATAGTCCTATTGTGCCCTCACACGTTGCTACCTCCTCATCAGTTCGGTGTATTCTATGAATTTCAGTAGCCTAATATAGGAGATACTTCTGATTTCCTCGGGCTTAGTTTTATCGTCTCCGAGGTATGTCCGACGACCAACCGCGTACGCCGGGCACTGACACAGCACATGCATAGGTGTCTCATCTTCCACGCCGCTACCCCTGCATGTGGACTGATCTACCAGACACATCGTGTAGAGGTGTTTGTTGCATGGGCGTGTCCGGTCAGGAACGTAACAAGATTCCGTATCTCTTGTCTACTGAACATCAGCAGTTTTTTCCCTCGTTCCTGCTGGAGATCTCCCATCAGCCGCTTGGAGTGCGACATACGGGGCAGTTTCCTCCGGTAGTCACAATGCTCTATCTCGACCCATTTTTGGATTACAGATTTCGCTGTGGCATGAGAAATTCCACAGGTTGGCTTTGGTACAATCAGTGGTTTTTTCGCCCCCACTTTAGCGAATGTGACGACATTTTCATTCCCTTCTCGTTTGGTTTCCTCAGACTTCCACACGAGTGTTACTCTATTGGGGTTCATTACTAGTGCCGTTAGTTCTTTAACACAATCAAGTACACATTGTTAAGTGATTGTGTATAATAATAATAGTAATAATTTATTCAACAAGACTATACAGCAATATGAAATAATACAAAAAACATAATAATAAATACAAAATGCTCGTGAGTAAATAAGAATAAGCTCATTAAATTCTTTAAGAGTTGCTTCTGAGCGATATGAGTAAGTGATATCAATTCACAAAGAAAAAATAATATGAATCCAAACACATAAATACTTAAGACATAGTTTTCATAAACTAACAATTGAAAGGAACCTGGCAATTCGCACCATTAGTAGAATGCAACACAATACAGTCGGAGTCCTCGATACCACTACCCCCTCCCAAACCATAACCCATCCAGTGTCTCAAGCACTGTCAGGTTGCTCACTATGATTGTGATTTTTCTATTCTCATAGGGTCTCTCCCTCATAATTCGAGCACATGTTGTAATTGCAACTATTTTTGCTTGGAATTCTGTCGCAAAAGTTCCTAGGTTCAAAGAAATTCTTTCCCCTTGGTCCGTTTTCTCGACTTTTCCAGCATCCGTACTTTCTTCCATCTTGGTGCCTTCGGTAAGTCATATGGAATCCCCTGGTATTATAGAGGACGACCCCCAGCGTTCTTTTGCCCGTTCAGAGTTTTAATCATGAAAGACACGGAAGTGCTGTGAAACTTGATCCTGTCGGATCTCATCCCCAATGGCCCAGGTGATCCAAGCAATCCGAGGATGCTTCTGCCTTTTTGGTCAGCCTTTTCTTGGCCGATGAGGTCGAAGCGATACGCTCCTCTTATGGCTTCTGTCTGAACTGCGTACAGCGAAAAGATACAGGATTGTTATATTTTGTAGTTTGAATGACAGTATTCAAAAACGTCCTCGAATTTTCAGAACCACAGTCGCGTATCATACTTTTCTCTAATAATACATTAGAAATTATTTCCACGGACGCCACTGAAACGTGTTACTTAGTACTTTTAGTAGCATTACTAAAGGAACTTGCCGGGGTTCAATGGAATTGGTTGAATGTTTTGAAAATATTAAAGAAGCTTTTTCAATCAACTACAGGGAATTGTAGCTCCTCTTCTGAAACAGCCTGGGAATCTTTCGATAGAAAGATATAAATTTCAATCCAGTATTGGATATTTTCCTTCCTCAAAAACGGAAGAAACAGCTTAGGCTTAATTTGAAAACCAAACAGAACCAATAACTTGAACAAATAATCTCTGTACATGTATAGAATTTGTTTGCTTATAATGTAAGGATATAATTTAATTTCAAGCTTGTTTATATTCAAATGTGGGCAACGTAGCATGACACAGCTTGCGTATCCGTTTGCCAGTGATGAACAGCTTTAAATTAATTACGTTTTGTATATGCCAGAGGAATGGCTTAGAGAAAATTACTTCGACCAGTTTCACTTTATGTACGTAACATTTCTGCTGTCATTGTTGAAATTATGTTTCCATGCTTTGTTTACAAGCGAGACATCATATAAAATAAATAATATTGGTATGTCATCATCCACAGGTCGTAAGTATCATTCATAAAAAACGTTTTGCACATTACATTTCATGTCCCTTTATAAATATTGTATCACCTGATAGGTAAGACGTTTATGAGAGAAATAACGCCCAGATAATAGTCGAGGAAATAAAGCATTACACCTGGAATTTTTGGAATAATTAGCGGATTTTGATGTAATTGGTGTAATAACGAGTCCTTCAATGGGTTTACTAGGGGTTATTAATTTACTTATTTATTTTATCAAATTCATTCTTATATATCATTTGCCTTGATTAACTAATATCAATATAACTCGCAGTACATGTATCGATAACCAGAATGTGACCCGATATCACGGGTTTCTCATTAACTAGACACAACAGGCAACAATACGGTCAAGAGACACTAACATATTAATTAAGCACTGTGTGATCGAGGGTACTTTATAAATTACGCTAAGTAGGAAAACTATCAATCAAAACAAATATAAAAATAATAAAGAAATGAAACAATTATAAAAATGATTTAAAAGTTAAAAGATTGAGTATAACTAAAATATTAATTAAGAAATTATGTTAAATTTAGAAAACAATTAATCTATCCTTAATTTTAAATCAACCTTATTAGAACCTAAATATGGAATGAAAACTAATTTAACCCAGCCCGGATGTACTAGGGTACAAGAGTTAAACAAATCTATCATGATTTGATTATTTAAGGAATTCTAAATTCTATGTATCACGCAATATAACTTGATTCTAAATGAACTAAGCGAAAATTCTACCATAAACACCACAACTATAGCTGAACTAGAAAACTTTCTAAAACATAATTTAAGTCATTCGTGAAATAGTCAAAGCAAGATTTGACTCAAGAAGTTAAAATATAACTGACTTTAGTGTGGTGAGTTTGGTGTTTTATAATCTTGGATAACCACTCCTTAGTAATATGTTTGAGGGTAGTAACTTTTACCCAATAAGAGAAAGACTAGCTCCAGTCTAGTGAGTTGAATATAAAAGAACTATTCTATTTTTATTGACAGGGACCTTAATTTCATGACCTTATTCAGACTTCCTTGAATTTAGGTATGAACGAAAATTATGTCAACTTGATATTCTGACTACACGTTGAATAAGAAACGAATGTGTCCTGCACGTCTCATGTTATGGTTACGTGAATCGATCGTAGCTTCAAAGGAGAAAACAGGATGAAAACACCTGTTTGAACCATAGCAATGGATCAACTTGCGGTTTCGAATTAGATCATAAAAATATGCCAATATACTGCAAGGAACTTCTTTTCTTCAGAATAATTTGTGTTGACTTCGTAATTTATGATTTCTTATTGAAACTGTGAGGACTTTGTCGATATTTTACAAATGATGATGACCCTTCCTTGACAAAAAATCAGAGACTTTACATTTCGTTTACATCCCACAGATACAAAGAACTAACTGTATTAATTTATGACGGGACGATCGTACCAAGGACTGAACTCATATACTTAACTTGCCCATAATAAAAGACAACAAAGAATATTCCATTCCAATTCACATCATGGGTTTTCTTAGGCCCAGCTTGAATTCTAGCAACATGTTTGATAGCTGAATGAATTCCAATTGATAATTAATAAGGCAGCTTTGCTACATTGGGCTCATTCGATTAGAGAAGTTTGGGATAATTTGTAATAAAATAACTGAAAAATTCCCCATGTCAGGGTTACCGATCAGCAGATATATTATAGAATATTTTAAACATCATATTGGGGTTCAGCATAGTCGAAAATCCACCAGTTATAGGAAAAAGCAAAAACTCGCTATGTTTCAAAAGAGCACATAAAGATAAGAGCACAATAAGAAAACTTGGATGACAACAGAGATAATGAGATTTTGCTTGAACAACTTTGACAAAAAAAATTCAATTCAGGGTAGAAAAATTCTTCTATTTTTAGATAACCCTACTTCACACCCAAATATAGAATTAAAAAAGGTTCTAATTGTCCTTGTACCTCCCAACACTACGTCTCATTGCCAATCACCGGATCAAGAGATGATAAGAAATATTAAAATAGGTTGTAGAACATTTTTGGAAAGAAGGTTTTTGGCTTCTACGAACACCGGAGATAATTTTGAGAGAGCAGAAAGAAGCATAGACTTGTCAAGTGCTATAGTATGGATAGTTGCAGCATGGGGAAGTGTTCCATCTATGACTATAAAAGAATGTTTCCAAAAGGCTGGATCTATGGGAACGATCCAAGAAGATGAGGCTTTTGAAGAAGAAGATAACATTCCACTAAGTCAGATGTCCTCTCTCTTGAAAAATATGACAGGGAGCCTAGATCTGCGAAAATATTTCTTAATCAATTCAGAACTCTCAACAAAGAACCCAAATATTAATTTGCAGGAATTAATTCAGGAATTCACTGTCAAAGAAAGCACAACCGACACTATAGCAGAAAAAAATGTGAAAGTGATCAAGACGAAGAGATTCTGTGTTCATCTGTGCAAAATATGAGTGAAGTTTGTGAAAACTGGAGAAAAAAATTTTTTATTGACAAAATACCATAACGATTTGGCCATTGATATAGCCCAAATTCTAATGAAATGTGAGAATGAAATAACAAAAACCAAAGTGTTTCCTATATGCATTTCGGGATTAGTTACCTGAAATTGTATTGTTCTAAATATCGTTCACATGAAATTTGCGAGTTTTTATTAACACTATAATAAATCTGAACCGTGGGAAACATGTTTTTCTGAATTGGAAAACACCATTTTTGCTCTTTCAAATTATTTAAAAACTCAAACTGTCATTTTTTTGCCTAGCGAGGGCAATATTTGTATTACAATATCAAAGCCGCCTACATTTTCCGTTTATATTGCAAAAATAAGCTTAAGGTGAACGGAACTCATTGCATTAATAAATGCCTTAATCCTATTTATTAATTTAAAAGTAAGTACTCCAGCTATAATTACTTTTTATTATCTAATAATGAATAGACCATTGAACAGTTTTTTCACAAAGTGTAATGTTTAACTATTTAAAAGTGATTTTGTATTCCAGTTACATCACATTATGTTGACAAAATATGAATATGTAAGTATAACATAGTACATATATTATTTTTGTGATTTCTTTCGCATAATCCTCCAGAGTTTGTATTCCTTTATGCCACTCCTCCAGGCGGCCGAACTGTTGTAATATTTTTAGTGACCGCTAATGAGTAATTTTACTGTATAATTATCGATTCAATTGGTATAAACAACTAAATGAAGTATTGAGAATCTTGTCAACAGCTTTGCCCTCAAAATCTTGCAAATCTTAGTGAACACTGATGAGCGTTATCTTGTTGGTTATCATGCGTTTGTGTAGTGAACATTGAAATATGGAAAAATGTTTGAAGGAATTCAAATGATGTAGAGCGAGAGTTCAGCACCAAAAAAATATGTATTCGGGGCATCTTTGACTTGTCTCAAAGAACAAGTTGCAAAGAAATCTTTGTAGAAAATAATACACTTACTTCATCGAGTTTATATATTTATCAACCAAATATTTCCATTCGTTAGAACCAACAACTATTCCAGGAACAGGCTAACAATCATGACCTTGATACAAGAACAAAAAATAACCATATTTGCAAATAAACTTAATACATAATACATGTCTCCAGAAAAATGAAGAATATAGCATGATAAAAATTTATATTATGAGCAATGCTACATGATATAACATATCGGCTCAACTTTCGTTTGACTGAAATCAATTATGTATGAAATATATGTTTATTAAGTATTTGGAAACCTTCCCAAACTGAAAGTCACGAAAAGTTTTCTGCGGAAATGCATCATTTTCATTTTTCCGACTTTAGGATAGATGAAACCAGTTTCTGTTTTACATTCTAGACTGTTTTCTGAATATGAACATGAAAAAAACGTTTTGCGGAAATATATCATTTTTATTTATTGATAAAATATTGTAAAATTTAGAATGATTGGCAATTGAATCACGTAAACAGGTGCGTACAAAAACGTTTGACAGGTTTTCACATGTCGTTAAGATAGTAGATCTCTTATTGTTAGTATAGGAGTAGTGAAACAGATAGAGCGGACTAGTGGTAATTGTTTGATTATCTCTAGTCCATATACACATGCGCAGGAAGGTCAAGCGGCAACGTTATCGCAGGTTAGTTTGTTGAATTTTTATATATCTTTGGGGAACAGTAGGTTAGGTAAGTATTCGCAGGTTATTTGAAGGTAGGTTTTTGTAATTGTTTGATTATCCCTAGCCTTTATACACATGCGCAGGAAAGTTCAAGCAGCAAAGTTATCGCAGGTTAGTTCGTAAAATTTTTATATATTTCTGGGGAACACTAGGTTAGATCCAATGGTTGAACTATAAAATTTCATTTAAATGGAGTACATTGATTTTAGACTTCGATTCAGAAGAGATATTTCCGCTAAGCAAAATAAGTATTGTAGAAATTTATTTAATACAGGTATGCTAGTTTTTTTAACATTTACGTTTTCTTAATTATTTATAGTTTTTAATTTAGAAATTTAGATTAGTTTGAGTTCGTTTGGGATGTGTTTCCGCAAACTTATTTTTGTATATGTATATTCAGAATAGTATTTAAAATATAAAGAGAATAAAAATTTTTGTACAATTAATTTCAGTTATTTCAAAGTTTACAATATTTTATCTAAAAATGAAAATTACATATTTCTGCGAGAATTTTTCTGCGAGTTTATGTTTAGAAAAGTGTCTAGAATGTGAAGCAGAAACATGTTTCCATGTAACTTGTTTCAGTTATTCTGAAGTCAGGAAAATGAAAATTATTTAATCACAAGGTTCAATTTTAGGCCCTATACTTTTCATAATTTATTTAAATGATTTACCATATAATTTTCCAAACTGTCAGTTCACAATATTCGCAGATGATGCAGCTGCAGCAAATGAAAATAATAATTTGAGCACCTTGATTGGTGAGTTGGAAGAGACGCAGTCGGAAATATCTGATTGGTTCACAGCTGATCAGTTAATGCTAAATGAGGGGAAAACAAAGAAACTTATCTTTAGCCTTAGAACTATAGAGTATAGATATTACAGATAACCCAAATCCGGTAAGGTTTTTAGGAGTTGTTATGGGAACCACATATGAATATAGTATCTGGCAAATTAGCAAAAAATATTTACCTGTTAACAAATCTTTCTTCTATTGTTTCAAAGAATATCCTAATCACAGCGTACCATTCATTGATACACTCTCATATAATTTATGGGTTATTAAATTGGGGTCATGCACCACTTGCAAATAAAATATTCAAAATGCAACGTGAAGCTATCCGAATACTGGATTATTTAAATTACAAAGATGACTGTCTTAGTAGCTTCAGGAAACTCAAAATTTTAACAGTTCCGTCTGCCTACATTTTAGTATGTCTATTACATACGAGACTTAATGTGGATAAGTTTACCACACAAGAATCTGTTCACTCACATAACACCAGAAATAAAGATGACTTACGGGGAGATTATCATAGATTGCATAGAACCAAAACAGGTTCTGGTTACTATGGGCCAAAAATATTTAATAAACTTCCTGTTAAAGTAAGACAATTGCCCATAAAACAATTTAAAACAGTTTTAAAAAATTATTTTATTGAAAATTGTTTTTACTCGGTACCTGATATTTTAAATAATGGATTCAATATGTGATATATTAGTTTATGTTTCTTTTAACTTGTTAAGTGTTTCCTTAATTTATGTTCAAGCAATTTTGTATTTAATAATACGTAATACGTAATACGTAATACGTAATTGCGTAATTTACAGTGTGGATTTTTATTCTTACACTCTTAAAGCTCAGACATTCTATTCTTATGCAATTAAAATATATAAATCATAATGTAATACATTAGATTTTGACGTGTGCAATGTAATGCTTCTTGAATAAAATACTACTACTACTATTACTATGAATTTCCGCAGATATTTTTTGTAATTTTGTGTTTGGGGAGGTTTCTGTTTACTGAAAGAAAGACTCTTTTATACATAAGTGGTTTCAGCTAAAACATATGTCACCTCATAATACATGTCTCCAAAAAAATGAAGAATCTAGCATGATACAAATTTATAATCAGTCAGTCAGGACGTATTATTATAAATATATATAAGCAATGCTACATGATATATCACAGATAACAAATTCAATGGTGAAATTAGGATTCTTGTTCGGTTGAGTTTCCACGTCGTGTTAAACTCTGGCGATACCTAGAATCAGAAGTAGCCATTAATATGTTCACGGAATGTTTATCTGATATGGGCTCGCCGATATATTTCGAACAAATTGACAGCTAACCCGCACTGAGACTTTCAAATTATAGGCCTTTCACGTTTATTACTAAGCTGAAATTTGTAAGGTTTGTTGGCTGTAACAAGTAGGAATTCGTAGCATGTTTCGACACCATTACCGTTTTATATGACAGAAAAATGTAGATATTTTTTGTTTCTAGTTGTTGGCTCAACTATTATTCGAATTGCTTGAAATTATAACGAAGTATTCCTGCAGAGATTAATTCATGCATTTGAATTGTATACATACCTAGCTGAAGGTTAAAATATTGATCGACCTACATGACTATTTCGAAGATTTGGCATTTAGATAAGAGCCATATAACTGAATTTGTTTCTTATGGAGATATTTATCTCTCTCGATTGTCTTTGTATATATTTCGTTTCAAATGTAAACGAAGAAGTAGGAATTGAAGTACTAAGATGAATTCTGCAGTATCATTTGTTCAACTCGCCAAAAGATGCTGTGGGATATTAGTTTACTTTCGTGATTGGATTACTTCACTGACGGTCAAAGTAAACGATCAATGTTTTCAACAGGTTTTAATTAAACAGATTTGGAATGTTCAATAACAGGTTATTGAATTATTCTATTTAAATAAGCTGAACAATGAAATGAAACACAAATTCAAATATTTACGAACTTCAAAGCTTATGGATAATAGAAGTGTGTTGTGGACCATAGAGTTGGATGTTGTGTGTAGGATAGAAGTGTTTTGTGTTCGAGACTTGTCATGGCGTCTGTAGGTATTGAGGTATGACGTGTGTAATGTTGGTTGTACCTGTCATGGCGTCTGTAGACAGTATGGGGAGGAGGATTGTGGTTCTCTAATAGTATTTTCAGTGGATAAGGGTGATTATTTCTTATCAATAGTGTTATAATATATCCACAGTGTGCGCTCCTATTATAGAACTGTGTTGTGGACCATAGAGTTGGATGTTGTGTGTAGAATAGAACTGTTTTGTGTTCGAGACTTGTCATGGCGTCTGTAGGTATTGAGGTATGACGTGTGTAATGTTGATATTAAGCATTTTACATAACCAAACTCAGAAGTTTTAAATTGAATACATTAGAATCGATAGAGATATTCTACACACAACATCCAACTCATAGAGTTTCACTACCCTCAGAACACAGAATCACATCATACATATACACCTCTCTCTCACACTCACGCAATTCCCTATACTCAGACCGGATGCACTTCCGCTGCAGAAGTAGTCCATTACACCTACTGAGAACCTTTCAGCTACCAAGTAGCCATCACCAGAGTAAACTAAATCACAATCAAAATGTGTTGCTTAAATACTATTTGTGGATGATAATATTTACAATGGGTACCCACAGCTGGATATAAATCGGAATTTAATAAATACATTTTTCGTTGATAAATTTCCATTCCTTTGAAGTTACCTTGATATTTGTCTGTACTGTGTTTTAAAAGTGTTAAGCTTTCTTGAGAAATGGTGTTACCTGTATTCAAAATATGTTCGGCTACCGTTGTTTTTTTCATCATTGTTTCTCTTTATATGGGCGAAATTTTTCTCACAACGAGTTAAAACGCTCCTTCTAATTTGACCCACATAGCATTTTGAACACGACTGACAATTGATTTTGCAAATCCCGAATTTTCGAAACCGGAAACTTCATCAAAATGGTTGCCTAAATGGTGTTTTCGATTGTTCTTACAACTACAAACTGGTTTTATTGCAAATTTAGAAAACAAACTATGGAGTTTATTAATTACTGAAAATGAAGAGTCAAACTTTTGAATTTTATTGAAGTAATTGAAGGTAATGGCTCTAATTTGGCTTCTTTTGGCATACATATTTTTCTAAGTGAACGTGGAAGCTCCCTAAAATTAAAATTGAATTTGTTTCTAAAAGTTTGGTATAGTCGCCATTTTCGCAATTACAAGTAAAGATTTTGAATTACATGACTTTTATTACTTAATAAATTCCATAGCTTGTCTTCTAAGTTTGCAATACAACCAGCTTATAGATATAAGAACATTGCTAAAACTTAGGTTACGGCAACAAATTTGATAAAGTTTCCGATTTCGACTAATCCGGAATATACAAAATCAATTGCGAGTCGTGTTTAAGATGCTATGAGGGTCAAACCAGAAGGAACTTTATTATCCCCAAATAGTATTTAAACAGGCACATTTTGATTTATAATCTAGTTTACTCTGATGATGGCTAATTGGTAGCCGAAAGATCCTCAGTACTTAGTATTTTGAGTGGATAAGGGTGACTATTTCTTATCAATAATGGTATGAATAAACTGGCTTTTTCCTTGAAGTTCCATGCTTAAGTCATCCAAATGCTGATTTTTATCGACGAGAGAGGCAAAATCACACATCCATTCTTTATCTTCGAATTAGGGAAACGGATATATTTTCACAAGCAATTGAATATCATTTCGTGCTATATCTTCTCTTTAGCATAGCACCTCCACTCATCCAATGTACTTTTGTGTTGTAAATTACATCACTATATTCAATTCAATCTTTTGAGAATTCTGTAAACTGGCGGAGAGTTAACGCCGGAGATTTGATTTGAGAAAATTTATAAGTTTTATTGCTGGCCTGGTAACATTGACATTTAGAGACCAAAACACCCCCCTCCCCCTTTCCAATAATGAATAGTTTTTGATAATGATGGTATCAGTGCCTATCTATAATGTCGGCATAATTTGTTCCTCCTCCTCTAGGTCAACTCCTTATGTCTGAACCAGTTTGTCTCTGATTCGAACTTTGCTTTGTTAATGTCCATCATCCAGTTGTTGACATGGGCTTCCATCTGATCCTGATATAGTAGGTTTACTGTACCCTAGAAAGTCTAAATTGAATATCATCATTTTTCTGAACAGCTTATTCCCACATGATCATTATATTCGAGATAGTGAGGCCTGGACGTAGTGAAATGAAAACAGTTCAGATAATTCTCTGGTTGAAGCTGAGTGACATATTATCTGAAACTATCTGCAATAACTTCCAACCACTTACTCAAACAACCTATCACAACTGGGTGTAGGCGAAACATTCGAATGGGAACCCGGCAGAAATTTCAATAGCAAGGGTCCCTTTGAATCCTTTCATATTTTAATACATTTCAGAATGAAATTGAGCTCATCACCATCAAGCCAATATAGTATACGTGATAGTAAGGCATATATCAGTTCGTTATGTGCAAACTAATAATCCTTCAAAATACTATTCAAATCGATTTTTACTCATCATATTCGAAACTCTGGATATATACTGTAGGTTAGAAATAATAGATTCAATCAATCAAGTAAATCCTTAATGCTGATTATAAATTTGTCGAATGGCGTTGGAAGTGAAAATTGATTGCATTGAAGAATAACTCATGTCATTCAATTAATCAAATCGTCTGAACGCATTTTCAAAACTATATAGATCAGTGCTTCTCAACCGGTAGCCGCGAGCCTATAAAATGGATTTCATAACATGGAATATGTTTTTTTTGGGGTTCTCTTACATGAGATGATTCCACAAAACCGTGACTTAAAAAAATGTTACTTCCGAACGAACGCAGATGCAGGCGAATGAGCGGTGCCAGGCTTCTAGCGTACGTTGACGTAAACAAAATCGGAATTGGTACATTATCTTGCCAACATTAGTTGAATTTGCAGCTGCTATCTTCAATCTCAAGACCTTCGCTGTAGATCACCATAACGAAGACGTTGCAGAGCATTAAAGATGAGGTAATCGAACTTCAGAACCACAGCAACTTGAAGGACACATTTGAATCTGTTAGCATCAAAATACAAATATTAGTAGAATATCCTCACGCTTGCTCGTGATGTTTTCTACCGCTTATTTCTGTAAACGGGGATTACTTTGAAAATTGAGCTTAAAACCCGTTAGGAAATTTGCTAATAACGTATGTGCCTTTAATTACCTAAATCCTCTCCAAGGATTGAGTGAATAGTCATAGATGCGTGGCAACATTTTACATTAATTTTGTCGCATATTTTTCATCAGTAATTCCTTTTGTTTGAAAATACATTTTCAGTTATTTTGTGTCTGGTCTTATCTGATCAATAGATTTAAGTTTTCTCAAATATTTTTATGATATATCATTCATATTCTACTACCTATCAAACCACCTCATTTCTAAAATTGATAGATCCAATTTGAGAACTACTGATCTAGATACTGAACAACTTATAAGAGATATTTTCAGATACTCATCATAGTAAAATAATTGGCTTGGTACTTTTCGAGGATCGTCTACTTTTGAATTGATTCAATTATAGTAACATTCGATATACCAAAGGGGCCTTCAACATACTCGGGTTACTACGATCGCCTAATTCATTGGGGTGGATATTCCGCAGAGGAGATAGATATTCCAATTTTTCTTGAAGGTTTGGAAGCTATAGACATGAAGATAGACCTCGCTAGTCAAAAAGTTACACAACTTCGATGTTCGATAGAAAAATAAAGTCTGGTAGGAGGAAGTTCAGCAGGTACGTGACAATGAAGAAGTGACTAGCTTGAGCTCGTCTTAGCCGCCTATCTGGAGTATCTAGTGGTGGAACAACATACGAGATTTCTGATGAACACCGATCATGGAAATATCGATAAAATTACGAGGGGGAAAGCCTATAAGTATAGTCAGATAAATCACAATCATACAATGTGCATTCGATTGCGTGAAGGAGCACTAGTACAGAACTACAATAGTGTTACACTTATATGGGTATCTGGAGAAACCAGTCGCGAAAGGGCCGAAACTTCCGTCGCCCTCGCTAAAGCGGGGACGCATCAACCCCTAACTGAACCAAAGCCTCTCATGCCGCAACGGGATCTGTAATGAAAGAATGGCTTAAAGTACATTACATTGATATTGAAGGGAGTTGTCCTACATGTCGCACTCGAAGCGACTAATGGGAGACCTCCACCAGCAACGACTGAAAAATCTACTAATGTTCAGCAGACGAGAAATAAGCAATCTGGTTGCACCGGACACGCTCCATGCAACAAGCATCTCTGCAAGATGGGTCTGGTATATCAGCCCACATGCGGGGTTGCAGCCTGGAATCAGGAACATCCCTGCATGTGTTGTGTCAGTGCACAGTATATACAGTGGCTTGAGTGACACACCTATGGGTCGATCCGACTACACCCAAGAAAATCAGAAGTATCCCCTACGTCAGGCTAGTGAGATTCATCGAATACGCAATACTGATGAGGAGATAGAAATATGTGAAGGAACAATAGGGCAATGCATTTGAACTCCTTCTGGGAGGCAGAATCAACCTTACGGGGGAAGGGTCTAGTCAACAGGAATTGAGTACACTCGAGCGACCAGGCCCCCGAGAAGTCTATGCAAGATTTCCCCTCCGACACTGAAAAAAAAACTGATTTCTTTGAACCTCGTAGATTGTACGCAACTTGATGAAATAGTTATTAAAAGTTTGATTTTTAATAAATTAATAGATACATGTAACTATTGTTTCGCTAACACCGTAGCTTCTTCCAACAAATATCACAATACTGACTTGCTACGAAGAAACTAAATTAACAAGTGAGAATTATTATTGAGTACTTGTTGATCGTCCAAAAGGATATCAGACTTCTTATATTCAATACGTTCTAGGGATACCAGCAAATTCATTTTATTAGTTTCATTCTGAATTTGTAAAATCTTAATATTATCATTATTATCATTCGCCACAGGTTGAATAAGATTCATTAAATGAAACTACGCATATGTTGATTGATCATTTTTTAAAGGTCCTTCCTGCCTGACCAATTCATATCTTAGGGTAAGACCAAAATTTCAGGCTTGTAAGCCCACATTTGTTTCCATATGCCTGTCCTAACGTAGAAACGGTATATAATTTTTATACAACTTCTTGCCTAGTGGACACTCGATGGGTATTAATTGGAATGTATACGTTAATCAATGGAGTACACAATTGCAAACTTTCAGCAGAGATAAACGCTAATCACACAAGGATGTAAAGTGTTACTAGAAGTTGTCAGCTTTTTCGACCTGCTGTATCTCTTTGGAACTCTCTGGAACCCTGAATAAATTGACTCACATGTTGTTTGTATATTATGATTATGATATTATCATGGATATAGATTCTACATGGTGAAATAAAACCTAACCTAAGATTATATAGAGAACGTAATATTATATATTTGTCCAATATCAGACTACATTATCTCGAAATAGTTACAACTCATTACGTTTAATGAAGAGCTTGTAGATAATTCCGTTTATCATCAGTCGAGTCTATAAATGAGCGAGTGAATTGATATTCCCAGCTCCTGTATTATTTGACAAAGTACCATTCGTTTTTTTGGGAGAGCTATTGATGTTTCAGTGTTTGATAATAGTTATTTGTTGTAAGAGACTTCATATCAACGCAAGAATATACAACCGCGAGAACGTAGTTCGAGCGTTTAATTTTCTTAAGTGGATGAAAAGCGACCAAAACACGAATGCAATAAAACGTTCCATTCTCAATCGAAAGCTCAAATTAAACGAATTTGATAAAAGACTTTCGAACCTCACATCGAATGTGAATGTGCTGAAGCTTTGAAGCGAAGCTGCTAAGGTTTGTATTGCTCGAAAAGCTGGCAAAAATGGAAGTACTTTCATGTTCTCCTCCCATTACTCCAGAAATCTCTGGAGAAAGCTCAAGAAGCAACTCTGCATTTTGGTTTACCAGGAAACGTAAGATGAGCACACTGCCAGAGATTACCTTCTCTGGCAAGGTTCTGCAACACAATGGGTCGGTGAAGTTTCTGTGAGTAATCCTAGATTCTGAACTGACCTGGCCCGAACACCTCGAATAGGAAGGAGGAAGGCCTCTGCATCCTTTAGGGCGTGCAGAAGAGCTTTCAGGAGCACATGAGAATTACAGCCAGAGATTCTTTATTGGATCTATTCCGCTGTGATCAGGCCTACGGTCACCTATGATGCGGTATGACTGGTATGTCCCAGAGCATCCTGGACCGACTGCAGCGGCATGCATGCATCGGTTAATTGAGCTGTATGAGGTCGACTTCAACCGGAAGTTCTTGCAGGATTACCACCTTATATATTAAAACTGAGGCCATGAGAACGGCGTATAGATTGAAAGGCCTAGGTCACTGAACCAAAACTCACTACTCTCGTAGACACTCAGCGATTTCAAGTGAGGAAATATCTAAATGCTCCATCTTAGAAATGGAGCAAGATAGCATGGCCCCAGCTATATGTCTCACTTCTCCCAAAATCTTCATCCCGCATAGAGGACATTGGAGTAACATAACTCTTACCCTACTGCCAGCAGGTGGGCTTGTATTGTTCACAGATGGGTCCAAAATAGGTCAGGCTCCTGGTACGGGAGTGTACCTGAAACGGCCAAAGGTCACTATCTCAATGACTCTGGGCGCTTACTGTACTGTTTTTCAGGTGAAGGTCTACGCTTGTTGAAGAATGCAGAGACACACTAGCTGTACTAGCCATGAAAAATGGAATTCAACTCATCTGGGTCCCTGAACACAGTGGAGTTGAAGGAAATAAAATGGCCGACTCCCTGGCCAGGCAAATGTCGTTCGGCGCCCCTGTCGGACCGGAGCCAATGGTTGCTTTATCAAATCGCGTGGGGGTCTCGCCTTTCGAATGGTCTGAACTGTGGTGAGAATCACCATGCATGAGGCAGGCGGAGCTCTTCATCAAACAGCCTGTGCCTAGGCTCTCAAAGGAACTATTTTCTCTGAACAGAAGGAACAGAGGGATGAGTGGAATCCTAACCGGTCACTATCGTCCTAACAAATACCTCCATACTATGGCCATCGCGAATGATCTTTTATCTAGAAAATTCAGAGAGGCGGAAGAGACTGTCTCGCACATCTTGTTGGAATGCCTTGCATTGACATCCCTCAGGCATCGTCACTTCGGAGAATTAAAACTGCTCCCAGAAGAACTTATGAGAGCCAGTGTTCCCAATATTCTGGGCTTCTGGCGGGCCACAAACCTGTTAGAATATAATAGGCTTCTGACCAAGGCGCGTACAATGAGACAACTAAGTGGCCTTAGTGCTTTTGGGGGGTTGAACCCCTCCCCTCAAATGATGATGATAAGAACGCTATTTCTGGATATATTTTGAAGAAGATGATGTTAAAATCCATCTCCAAAAATCTTCAAATGATGATGATGATGATGAACTCTACGATTATTACTAGACAACTCTGAGGATCAAACAAAATTAGTTGAGTTTAACAGCTGGAGAGAAAAACGACAAGTGAGGGTAATCAGTGAGGAAGTCTCATGTTTTTCGAATATCATGAGAAGTATGCTGTTACTCCAATGTGGAGCAAGTATTCTATGTTAAAGACTGTTATAAAAATCCAAAAGAAGATAGGCTTGTCGAAATACGGCAGATCAACGTCCTTCCTGAAAATCCTGAGAGGAGTATACAGCAAAGGAAGCAATCGTGTTGGAAAGAGAACATATTTTCAAGCAAGGGCTGGTGAGGGAAATTATTTGATGATATTCTATTTTTTTCACCCTACTTATTCATAAATTATAAACTCATAAGGATCATTACTTTTCATAAAAAACAATGCACAAAACAGCAATACAACAAGTTTACTCCATTACATATGGATGTGTAATGCTCATGAGATAAGATGGAGTCAACAATTTCTTGTTGTTGTTTTATCTTTAACACAAATGTTACGGACCGAGCAGAAAAACTTGATCTCAAATACCTTACTAGTAACAATTTTGGAAGTGCGAAGTAATGGTTACTATGGAAAATAAACTTTCAAAGCCTCTTAACTATTATTCCATCAAATTTCACCTCCAGGATTTTCCATATTTGATTACATAAACGGTACGTTTGAATAGAAATACCTCAATACATCTATGTAATATCTATATTGAATATGTAGGAAGCGGATGAATAGTTACGTGATACTTGAAAATGGAGGACAATGGGGCAAAGTTCAGTTGAATTCCCAACAATAATTAGTCGGCATCCACTTAACCGCTAAATAGCCGATAAGCCTAAATAGAACTGAATTACGATATGACTTCCGATGATTTATCGACAGTCAAAATATGGAGTAACATGTGAATTAAAAGTAAAAAATAACTCGAGTGAATAAAGCACCTGGAATTGGAACACTTCAATTTGAATTGCAGGGGAATATGTATAAAGTAAAAGCAAAAGCACAAACAGGGCGATACTCTTCTGAAGTTGATGTTATACTAATTATTGGGACATCAAACGAGTATGTGAATTATTATGTGACAGAGTTAACAGAAAGAAAGGAGTGAATATCAGAAGTAGGTTAATTCTTTGAATAAAATGCTATATTTTTCGAGGACATGAAATGAATAAATTATATCGAAAAACAAATCATTGGTAAGGTTCTGACTAAAGCAAGTTCAGTAATATTTCCATAAGCATATTAACTTGGTATCATACCTCAATATGTAAAGTTCACCAGATAGTTGACGAATTCATAAGCATTCTCAAAATTGGACAAGTCGATCTCAATCAAAAAAATTTGTGTGGCAGAAAGCGCCATTCATCTTTCATATTTACTAAATGAAACAATTCAAACTATTTGTAATTTTAAATGTAATTGTGTTTGCCAAATGTGTGAAGTTAAATGAAGTAATTACTTCCTGGTTCTCCTTACATAGAATACAAATACAATACTACAAAAAATATATATTCTGTTGTTAAATGACGGGAATAAAGTGAATGACAAAAGCATGTATTTTTCAAAAGTTTGAAGGATGTTACAAAATGTTTTTTGAGAGTATACTTAATCGATTATTAGAATAAAAAACTGATCCTAGACCTATTAATATTGATAATGATTCTTGACCCAGGTATGAATTATATATAAATTTCTCAAGAAATAGGTCACACTAACACATAACACTTGCTCGTGTTTCTGTTCGTTTTGGTGATGTGGTTATTTTGATTGAAATCAGTGCAATACAAACGTCTTGTGGTGATATACAAGACGTTTTAAGAAATCACGTTTTGTACAGTTCTGATGATGGTCGTGAGACCGAAACGTACGTAAAGACAAAAATATTAAACCTATTGGTATTGGTTGATCCTACATCTGAATGATTTGGATTTTTAATCTTATTATTATTATTTATTATGGAGGAGCGGGGGCGTTTCCGTCCCTAAACGCCTAGACAGAAGCGATTTGCACCCTGTGTCACGTGTCGTCTAGTGGAGCGGTTCCCACCGAGATGAGTGTTCACCAAGCGACCAAAAGTAATTCTCAACACAAGAGTGTTCAGCATGATCCCCCGACTTAATGATTGATGTGTCACCTAGTGAAGCGGTTCCCACCCATGAATATTCTGCTATCCACCAGAGGGGTGGTTCCCGCACAAAAGTTGTTCCCCATACTCCCACGGGTGAACGATTCCTAAAGAGTTTAACATCAACTTCGTGATATATCATTTAAGCGTCGTCCCCGTGAAGCGGTTCTCATTCCAGGATGCCCACCGGGTGCTCGAGGTGGACAAATAGCCACCCATTCAACTTTCATAAATTCCATTCCATGAATCAGGTGGATTCGACAAGCTCAGACTGATCATCAAGCAAGTAATTTCTGGCAGTGACGGAGAGCGATACTTCTTTTTTTGCCACTCTCTGCGAGATGAGATCCCCTGGTCGGTTTGCTGTTAGTCTAGGAGCTATAACGATATGTTGGGCCTGAATGAATACATCTTGGCACTACTGTATATTGGTGTAGGAAAGTTTCATGTACAATAGGTCTCACAGGCCGAATCGTGTATTGTCGGGCGTTTCTAGGTTGTAGCTCAAATTTTGGACTTTTTCATTGCACGAAACGTTTTTCTGAATTCTTGAACATTGGAAACAATGTGATTCTCATACGTTTGCACCTACTGCCCAGGTTTTTCATCCAGGTAATTTGTTGGAGCTGGCCAGTTAATTTAGTAGTCTAAATGGAATGCACAAACACAGTTTCTACCCTGGTGGAAAATGTTTTGTTATTGTTACCAGTTATTAAAAAAACTCATGCCAACATATTTTTTTTTTTGCGTTTCCGAGTAATTGGCCATTAGTTGGACCAAAAATAGACTTTTTGACCACTTTACGGCTAAAACGAGTGCATTGCGACAAAATACCTTGGCACCGTGTCAAATACGTTAATTCGGTGTCAAACAATAACCAATATGAGTGCCAATGTTTTTTTCCAAATACCACTCCTGTCTTAACCCTAAAAACCTCCCCAAGAAGAAATCAGTAATTTTGATATCAATGAATTTGATTTGATAAATTACGCAATTATTCAGACTCCGACAGCGGTTAAATATCGAAATAACTGATTTTTTTTAAAGGAGGTCTTCGGGGAGGAGGGAGGGGTTGTATTGAAAAAAAAACATTCATTCAGGCTCACCATATAGCTCTAGCTCCTAAACTATGTTGAAAGTTCTACCCAGGTATTATACGACACAATAGAAGACTCTTGGGACTCAGGTTTTATTCATATTCATATAACATATCTTATAATTATTCTCATTCTACCTCCGAACATAGCGTTAGGGTGACATTAAAGAAGTCAGGTTGCTAGAAAACACCTATCAATCTTTCCTCGTGAAATGAACCACTCCTGTTTTTGAAGAGCTGGAATTCAAACCACCTAGAATATTACTATTAGCAAGATGATTAGGACATCCTGGTATCCTATAGTAACAGGAAGTTGTTGAAATACTATGTCACATAGCAGGTGTGACAGAACAGCTTCCTGGGGTATCTTCTAGAGACAGTTCTATAGATCGTGGCATTACCTGTAGCTACTGTGACTACTCTTTGTTTAACATCTTCTTGATTCTCCCACTTATGATGGAGTTCTTACCATGCTTAAGCGGAGCAACTTCGATTTTTCTCAAGGTAGTCTTGTCAAACACACATTCAACATCAGTGAATGCACCCAGAGTTGATATTGTATTGCCCAGTGACTTTCCTATTTTTCCGAATTTGTTATTGCTAAGCTCGTTTCGAATAAGAAAAGAAACTATACATACAAAGGTCTCTCCTGATCGATCAGTGACACCACAGCTAAATCGAATCAAACAGATATTTCGCCTTCTCTGTCTCAGTGGAACGAGTAAAACTGTAGTGCCACCGATCGATGTCCCAAATTGTTTATCCGAATGGGGTATCTCCGTTTGAATTCGAGATAGAAAAAAACCGACCACGCATCCGCGTTCACTTTTTTGAGACAAATTCAATGACGCTTACAAATGTTCACTTCTGTGAGCTGTTTTGACGCCATAGTTATCTTTTCGATAATGTTAAATTGTTACATTATATTGGCAATTTTTTACATGGAATCCATTGGCGTAGTCAGATGTTTTTTCTATTTACATTTCTGACGTATGACCTGAACTTATATTTTTTAATGCAAATCATTGTTGGCTTTGACCTCTTTGAAAAGAACGATATGTAATATGATTACAACAACAACAATGTAACTGTTGAACGAGGAAAAAATGAAATGTTTGATAAATTAGATTATTTTGTTGCCTCAAAATCTAGTTTCACTTCTGAATGAAGTTCTCTAAGTTTAAAAAAATATTACAACATTGAACTCTGTCACCACAGTTCGCAACATTGAAACAATTTCAAACCTTTCCTTTAGTTTGACTACTGTTCTGCTGAGATTTACATATATTTCATCTTTTATATATCCCAAGAAATAATAATCCAAAGTCGCTAGATCTGGTGATCTTTGTGGCCACAAACATGATCCACTGGTATCTATTCACTTGTTTGTAAAGTGTATGTTTAGAAATTCCCTAGATCTTCTAGCATTGTGAGCAAGCACAGCATTATATTGGAAATATAATTGCAGCCTGTCTGCAAGTGCTATGTCTTCTAAACCATACCTTTATTTGTCTTCTAATTTCTAATATAGGAATGTATCTTTCCGCCAATAAATTCGTGTCATATATATGGTAGGCTACAGCAGCTACACCATGACAGGGAAGTCCATTACTGTGACAGCTGCGACAGATTTTAAGTTATTATAAAAACATCAAACAGGACCGAAGATTTGATAAAAATAATTATTTTTTTAGAATACATATTTAAGAAAAATACCAAACATCCATACATTGAATCATATACCATAAAGTTGTAAGACATTGTGTAGTCACAGATGAGGAAATCAGTTGGATTTATTTTCGTTAATTTTTCGATTTTCTATATTAACTACTTATAGTATTACTATTATTTGTAAAGTGAAGGTTTTATTGTTCATTACTGTTGTCTTTTCCTTCTTTTATATTATTATCGCTTTTCGGTAATAAGAATGAAATAATTTTGTCGCACACTATTCATTTTATAGAATAAATAAGATAATCTATCGAACACTTTATTTTTTCTCATTTTGTAACTATCTTAGACCTATCATGTTATATATCGTTGAAATCAAAAAAACATCTCCTCTTCAGAGAGGTCAAAGCCAGCCATGATTTGCATTAAAAAACGTAAGCTCAGGTCATACCTCAAAAATGTGAGTAGAAAAAAATATCTGATTACGCCAATGAACTTGTAAAAAGTGTCAGTATAATATATATACAGTTCAGCAATATCTTTGATATTATGCGAAATAAAGGGCATTATCGGAATGGCCAAAAGATAAAATTTGTATGCCCATTGAATTTCTCTTAAAAATAGCTAACGCGGAAGCATGTCGGTTTTTTATATCTATTAACGGAGATACCCCATTCCGACAACCAATTTGGGACACCCCATACATAAACCAGTAACAGAATGTGTTGAGAGATATAGTACAATGAAAGCCATCTACCCACTAGTAGATTTTTTAGAAAAACCAACGCAATGTGAAAACTGAATAAATGAATCTTTGAGGATTATATCAATTTCTAACAAGTAATTGTTTAATTATTGATTTTTGCATTGGTTTGTATTGCATCATGACTCGCTTGCTCCTTACATTGCACATCGTTGATTTCATTGGTACGGAAATGCCAATTAGTCAATGTTCACATTGTCTTGATATTTTGAGGGACATAACTCGCGGGTACATGTTTCTAGTAGTTCCTATCCTCTCTAGCAGCTTCTGTTGTTGGTTCATTTAGTAGAGATATCGATCGTTGGCTCTACAACCCTATTCCACTGATAAGCCAGAGAAGGTGAAACAGCTGTCTGGAGCTATTTTTAGCTGTGGTCTCATTGATTGATCTAAATAAACCCATCCTAACTTTGTGAATATGAATAATTTCTAACAAGTAATTGTTCAATTATTTACTTTCGGAATATTACAATGGAAGAAATTAAGTCAATTCATGAATTGAATTACAGTTTACAGTTCGATTCTACTTCGATAAGTGAACCTAGTACATTTGCTGAATTTGATTTCAAGTGAGTCTTCCACTCCAATACAATTATGAACAATTATACCCGCAAAACATGTACATAACCGATCGCGAGCATCAAACAGATTATTAATTGTTCACACCGAAAGGAAATAGGGAGCCATCCTATTCAATAAATCACATTGAGGTTTCATCTGAACAACAAGAATCTCTCTGCATGCGAGAGAAGTGCAGAAGTTCCTGAGAAAGTAACTGCTAAAAGACCTAAATTTATTGCGCTTTGTTGCCTAATTAAAGCAGAGTTTGGTTAGGAATTTACATTTCCCAAGACAAAACTAATTTAGGCCCGGAAGCGCTGTATTTAATTAGCTTTATACAAATAGTTAAATTCAGACGCCTCAATTTAAATCTTACGTGAATTTATTAAAATCCAATTACATCGATTATTTGATAGTCGAATTTGTTCCAATCTCATCAAAAGGTATATATTTTCAATATATTGATCCCACTAATTTAATTTATAAAATAACAATTTGCAGTTTTGACTGTAAAATTTATTAATAATGATTCTTGACCCAGGCAAAATATACCTTTTTCTCTTAAGTAAAAAAAAATTAAGTTGACAAGAAAATTTTTCTTAATGAAAACTATCTACTAAAACATGTGAAATTATCTATGAAAAACTGCATCGAATGAATGACCGCCAGATAAGCCAAACAATGACCAACTCTATTTTTAGCTATAACAATATTTCAGCTGGAATTTGCGCAAAATTCTTCACCAATATTGTAAGTGTTCTAACGTTTGTGGGCAATTAATAAAGACTTTATTTGTCAAGTGTCCCCACAAGAAAAAATCTGGTGCCGTCAAATCAGGGGAATGAGGTACACACACGCACTGTGTGGCATGTAACGTCATCCTGCTGGAACCGTAAGTTTTCCATGCCAAATTCTTTCAATTGTAGTTGCAGAAATTCATGTAGCATTGTTCGATACCGTTCTCCATTAGCAGTAACTACATTGTCTCTTGCATCTTCGAAAAAGAATGATTTGTTCGGAGCATATTGCGCACCAAACAACTACTTTTTGATCAAACTGCACGTTCTCTTGAATAAAACCAAGGTTTTTTGTTCCCCAAAACAATAATTTTGCTCCTTAACACAACCAGAAAGACAAAAATTTTGTCAAAAATTGGGTTCTACTTCCACTAAGTTCGTAACGATTTGTGCGTATTGCAAACGTCTTCGAATATCAATTGGTCGTAGTTTGAATTCTGTATGGATACATACTCAACCCTGAATGCAAAATTCTTCTTGAAGGTCGCTCAGATAACCCTAATTGCACCGCATATCTTCTTGTGGAAGTTGTTGGTTCTGCCTGAACCTCAGCCAGAACAAGCTCAATATTTTCGTTTGAACGACCAGAACGAGGTCTTCCAGTATACTTCACATCACTTAATGTGCCATTCTCTGAAAACTTGTTTGCTAAACGACGAACTGTTTCTCCGTGTGGAGCTCTCCGACTGGGATGCGTTCACGTAAAAGCGCATTGAGTTAAAATTATCGGCGAAAAGTGTTGGAAATACAATTTAGCAATTTCTGCGCGTTCTTGAGGCGAATAACGTTCCATAACAAAATTATGTATCTTTCTACTTTGATATAAAACTTTACTTTTGGCAGTTGTCAGAGAAATATCCCTATTAAAACAACATTCCATGACTGGGTATATTTTGTATCCCCCATATGAAGTAAGGTCTGTAAACCTTTTCCTATTACCTCATAAATCTTTAACATCCAGTTTGTAAATAGATAGTTAGGCGTATTATATCTTGGTCTCAGTCTTATTCAAACACTTGACCAATTCGATTATTGAAAGTAGATTGCTATGCAGTGGCTTCTTGATACATATTCATATACTTAGAACGTTAATGTGTTACAATTACAATACTCGTATTTCTGTTTGTTTTAGCGACTGAGGCATTTTTATTTGAAATTAATATGATAAGGACGCTTTGTGCTTGATACAATTATTTTCAAGGAATCCCGTTTTTGGCATTGAAACGTCTTCTGATAATGGTAACGTTCGTAAAGACGAAAATAATAATCATATGTGTTAGTGTGACTTATTTCCCCAGAATTTATATATAATGAGTAAAATTGATTTATGGAAGTTAAAATTTTCACACTAACACAGTGGCATCATCAAAATAGGGGGTTATCAACTGAATTATATTAGAAGGTTTAACCTGTTGGTAGAAATGTTCATTTTGATAATATGCCTCCAATTAAAAACTCTGGTCGAAGTATGAAATAAGTTTTGCTTTTGTTTCACAACATGCCTAATTTCAAGATTAATAAGCCTTTGAACATAACTTGAACAGCTAAGGTTACTCAATTTCGGATCACCTCCAGTTCCTAATAAATCGTGCTCACACAACAATGATGTGTCTAGACTTCGCTGTACTCTGCATTCCACTGATAACCACACAATTAACGAAGTTCAAAAGGTTTGGTCCTCTTTAATTGTCGCAGTAGGTCTTAGTTTTCCAATAGTTGAAAACCTCCAACTTTGGGTCTTTATGAATGCTCCCCTCCTGCCATCGTTCATAATTTTTTTTTGACTATCCTCAACTGAAACTCCAGATGCAGATCTTCGTCTCAGACATACCAAGAGGCATTGACGTTGTTCATTAGCACTCATTTCTGGAATACTTGGAACCAATTTTTGGTACAGTCCCACAGCTGCAACTCGTATGTCAAACCGGCTCAAGTATCCGTTATCAAACTGGTACTACTTCCTTTTTGATAGACAACTTTCCACACTACAGTCATAATGTACTTTCATATTTTAGTTTTAATGTTTTGATTTTAATTTTGACATGCTCTTTTCATTTAAGTTTGGCATCCAAAATAAGACCTACGGATTCAGCTGCTTTTTTTAACTTTGACTACACAAGAAGGAAACCCGTAATGTTCGAAGAACATCGTGTGAGCCAGCAGTGGAATGTTGAGAGAGCAGATAGGCATTCGACTTCTCCTTGGAGGTTAGGGAGTCCTTCACCACCTATTCGTTTGGTAAGATAATCATCATGTATAGTGTGGTTTTACTCCCTAAGTAATGATCCATTGTTTGCATCAATTCAAGTCACATATATTTTATCTATATTCCACACTCAAAACAATTAAAATTTGTTTAATTTCTTTTCCATAGACAATTTTATTTTGTTAATATTTATAATCTTTCCAAGCCATACAAGCTAGTTCGAGTATTTGTTAGTCCATTTATCGGAAATAGAGAGAGAATGTACGCTTGAATAGATATGAAAGTATAATTGTACGTAATCCGAGGCAGTCCCTGGAAAGGGATCAAATCATCTTATTCAGAAAAAGTTTCTAGATGGGCTGAATTATACACCTACTAGTGGCAGCTTGAAAGAACTTCAAGGTTAAGGGGAACCCGAGTAGGTTCCAACAAACAATTTTCAATTCATATAACACGTCGATGGGATATTAACGCTACATGAAATAATAATACCCAGCCACTGTAACAAGTGGCGGATCGGTGGTGACATGGGTTTCCAACGCTATTCACGAGCTTGAAAAGTCAAATTTGGAGTTGACTGAAACAGTATAGCTTCACAGAAGACAGAAGTTTGGTAAGTGAGGTTATGACTTGCGGTGGGTGTGTTTCTTGTTTGAAAGTAAGAGCATAGAGCCACTGATTTCATATTTGAACTGCTGAGAATTGATAACCTCAGTCAAACAGCATTTCAGATTTGGTAAATATACGCTCGACACTGTTAAAGAGTTCCATAACTTCGCTGTTTGATAGAAAGATGCAGTCTGGTAGGAAGAAGTGCGGCAGATCTCAAGTTTGACAATGAAAGGGTGACTAGATGGAGCTCGCCTAGTCTGCCTCTCTGGAGTCTCTCGTGGTGGGACAACAGTCGAGATTTCTGATGAACACCGACCATGGAAATATTCAGAGAAAGGAGAGATGTTCTAGAGAGGCCAATGAACTCGTAAGTGTGACATCATCAATCACACGAATAGCTATATTCTGGATAGTACGAGGGTCGTTCATTAACTCTTTTAAAAAAGATACGAAAACAAAGTATTCTGGTAAAATTTTTTCTTATTTTTCCACATAATCTCCTTTTAGATATACACATTTTTCTAAACGGTGTTCGGAAGGTCCTAACAATAGCCATTTGTTTCGACTATGACCTCGTTCGTCCCAAACCGTCGTCCGCCGGGCCATTTTTCTAAATCTGAGAATAGAAAGAAGTCACTGGGGGAAAATTCTGGCGAATACGGTGAATGTTCTAATAATTCGAAATTCAATTCCTCAAAGTTGGACATTGCAACTGCACATGTGTGAACTCGTGCATTTTCTTAATGAAAAAGGAACTTTTTCTTTTTCAAATGAGGTCGTTTAATTTATATTTCTTCAATCAACCGGTGCAATAACGACGCGTGATACTCTCCAGTTATTGTTTTTCCTTTTTCTGAGTAGTCGATGTAAATAATTCCATGCGCATCCCAAAAACGGTGACCAAAACCTATCCCGCCGATTTCACCGTTCTAGACTTTTTCGGAGCTCTTTTGGAGGTAAAAACCCACTGTTTTGATTGTTCCTTGGTCTCAAAAATGTAGCAATGTATCCATGTCTCATCGACAATTATGTATCGATGCAGAAACTAATCCGGATTGCGACGAAAAGGCCCTAAAATAGCCTGAGAGTCAACCACACGATTGCGTTTATTCTCCTCTCTAAGCAAACGCGATACCCATCTTGCTGCTGGGATGTAAAGTAGCTCTTGGCACGTAATAGAAAACCAACTTTTTCACATGGAAATGTTTTGTTGTTCAATTCTACTGGAAGATAACTAATTACACCAAATGTCTTCCATAGATAGCTATCTAAAAAATTCCATCGAGAAGAATGTTTCTACGTTTGACAGGAAATAACACATTGGTCAATTTGTAAGCCTGGAGGAAAGTTAGGTCTGATTGGTATAAAAATTGAAGTTAATTTTTTGCACAATCTTTGTTATCGGATTGATCACACTACAGGAACTCAACTATGTTGTGATATATTAGCATATAGTTGTGCCGGAAATCAAGTTTGTTCAAAAACCTGAAATACAAGATGTCAGGAAAAATTAGGTGTTCAATTGTTCCAATAATTCACATCTTCTCATTCATAGTATCCATGATTTTTCGATACAAAAGTTAAAATACATGAGTTTCAATTCTTTGGTTCACCAATCATTGTTTTTGACAAATGAACGGACCAATGAGATTATAGTCCAGGATCAAACGGTAGAGAATCGATCACATGACAGGAAGAAAATGCTGCAATATAATGAGTATCCGGATGATCAGTTACATAATTGGAGACAAGTTAATCGGTTCAGTGAAAATAATTATTCCGTTGAATAAATTCACAGGAACAATCAGTTCACCGATTTTTTGCTTTCCTATAAACACTTATTTGAAAGTCTTCAATTAAATAGTTTCGTATGCAGACCGTGAGATAGCACTTTGGTATCAGGGAGGTCGGCAATTAGACAGGCCCTGGTCGCACTGTTAGCCGCCACTGTGAGCAGAATATCAAACAGTACGTCCGCTACCGCATGACTATCGCCGGCTGAGATAACGCTTCCGTTCAGAACACAATTACTGATTCTGAACATCCAGGGATAAGTGCATGTCGTTCTTACGAGGTAGAAACCTATTTGAGAGAAACAAATGAATGTAGCAATTTTGTATACATTTCTCTTGTTGCTCTCTCGAAAGATGTAAATATCTCTGTACCTAATTGAACTTTCTAATAATTATAATCAATCACAATGAGAGGAATCAGAATGTATCAATTTCCAGATGAATCCTGAGACTACTCAAGGACAGTACGTTGCATTTAAGAAAGATATTGGAAAAACGTTCTGTGGATTGATGGAGCCTAGAGGTTTTTTGCATTCTCTTAAGGAAGACAACTTTGTTATAGGCGTTAAAGGAAGGCGTTTGTTGCACAAATTTTTCAAATGCATTTTACTGCACTTTTAATGCACTCTCTGAATATTGCTTGTAATTGCTTGAAAACTTGTAGTTAGGGGGTTTCAAGGTCCCTAATTCTGAATCTGACATCGAAATGGTAGAAAAATATCTAGGTTGCATTTACAAATGAAATTTTTTCTGAGTACTCGGGGTTGTCGAGGTCACCCCCAACTAAAAGCTATAGTGAGCCATTTTGAAATCGTGTGTCGAGATCTTCATATTATGCATCGTCAAAAATATTGATTTTCTACACCCTAAACAGGTTTCAGCTATTTTAGAGACTAATGTATAGTGCGTTGGCAAACGTTCTACGATGATTTTTTTGATGTGTGCATCAGCTTAGGCTCACTTCAACGATGCATCCGCAATGAATTTATTGTAAGAAATAAGATTTGTCAATGTTGAGCTTCCATTCCCAAATCATTATGATCTCTCTCCACTCAATAGAGGCTGGTTAAATATTAACATTAGAAAAGTCATTTCTTCAGGAGTTGCAACTCTTTGAAGATTAATAAACTATAACAATTTTCACACACAATTTAACACAATAAATATGAAAAAATCACCCTTATCTACTAGAAATATAAATCAAAATTTAATAAATTGCTTTTTCGTTCATATATTTGCGCCCCTACAAAATTACCTGAATATTTGTCCGAACTGTGTTTTAAAACTGACAAACATTCTTAGAAGTGGTGTTACCTGTATTTAAAACTTGTTCGACTAAAGCTGATTTTTCACCATTATTTCTCTATATTTGGGCAAAAATTTCTTTATACTCAGCTAAAATAATCCTTCTGGTTTGGTCCAACAAGCATTTTAAACTCCACTCACAATAGATTTTGTAAATTCCTGATTTGTCGGAGTCGGATACTTCATCAAAGGTGTCGCCTAAATCGATTTTTAGCTTGTTCTTAGATGTATAAATGAGTTGTATTGCAAATATAGAAAAAAATATGGAATTTATTAATTACTGAAGGATGATAAGTGAGACTCTTGAATTTCATTGAACAATCGGAAGGTAGTAGCTCCAATTTAGTTAACTGGTCTCGTTCCAATTTCCTTTTTCGTTCAGAAATTAAATTATTGATCAAATATTTGCCAGTACTGTTATTGTCCAACGCTATTTGTTGAAATTTCCCAAGTTCGTTATTATAATTTCGCTGGCTCAGAGGAAGGTTTAATGATCTATGAACGAGAGTAATAAATGCAGCTATTCCATGATAAATTGGTGTAACTAAATTTGCAAGAGTATACCTATTCGTTTGAATGGGTATCCTGTATATGTTGTAGTCCAATTCATTACCGATGATATAATAAGAGATAGTTATCACTTGGAATACAATATATACAGAAAACTCACTCAAATAAATAGGTATACTTCACGTACAACCAAACTTTTGTGAACTTATTAAAACCCTCTTAACCATATCAGCTATGGTATCGTTACTCCCACCTTGAAGCGAGTGTGAAGCTGATTTTGTGTTTATCTTAAGAAATTCATTCGTTATTATTCACGCTAAAATGTGTTATTGATGCTATACAGAAAATATGTGCAAACCCCATTGTGTTCTTGTTACTTTGCTCTGAGATATTTTGATTTTACATCAAACTTTGAATATCTGAATATGACTTTGCTTTTTTAATATTGGAAATAACCCTTATTACACAGGTAACACGAAAAGAACGCTATAAATGAAAAATAATCACCCTTATCCACTAAAAATACTGTTAAAGTACATTTCGGCTAACAAATAACCATCATCAGGGTAAACTCTGACAATAGTTTCGAATATTAAAAAATGTGTGAAAGTGGCTAGACGGTCTGACGATACCCAACAGATCGAAACAGCTGTTAAAGTTCAAAAGCATCAATCACACCCTTTTGGTGAATTGGTTTATACTCATTAGATATTCATAATATTCTCATATATCCATGGATATATTCTTTATCATCCAGAATCCATCAAGGTATAAGCCATGGAGGTAGTTATTTACAGTTCAGGAGAGCTTAATAGGAGCTAAGTAAATTAACTGTTGGAGGGATGACAGTGAACAACAAAATATGCTGTGAACGTCTCTTTCTATTTTGATAACATTACTCTCCATTAATGTCATCCAAACGTATCAATGTAGTATTCAATCAAATGATATAAGTTCTATATTCAATTCAAACCTCATTTATCCTTATGTTGTCACTATATAGCAAGGCAAATAGACAACGATTAAGTTGTAACTTTGATTCAAATTTTGTGTTAATCTCATTAATCTCACAACAATGTGGTCAATGAGAGTACATTTGTTTCAATAGAACGTGCTTTCTCTAGAGGAGTGTTAAAATTGTAAATTATCTTCACTGCTAACGACATTTTAAATCTCCGTATTGCTTAGAATAAATTCTTAACAACGTACTTGTAACGAACTAAGTTGATACACTTACAATTTGTAGCCTTGGGACGGTTATTTCAGAAAGTTTCCAATCGATATGTGGGCGTAAAGCCGTTCTGAATTACGCAATGAAACTTTTCTCGATAATGGGATTTAATATCTTCAACTAGTTGCGTTGAAGCAATTTGAAAACATCAAATTCGCAAATCTGTGGGATTGGTTTTGTTCAATATCAGTCGAAATACTGTTAGTATATATGTAAGATTATATACAGGCTGTCCCACATGAGAACATGTTAACATGTTAACAGAAGTATGTAGATGAACCCAAAATATTGATCAATCAACTCAACTGATTCGACTGTCAGGAGATATACGTATTCATAAGGGGGTTACCAAATTCGGAAAAATCAATGTCTCAATAAGTTATTTTATTTCAGCCATTGATTTGGATATGGCTAGAAAGTTTTCTTGTGGTAAACAGTTGGACATGCTGCTCATCATTTGGTAATAATGATAATGCAATATATTGTAATGTAATAAACATCCCAATCCAATTTTTTGAGATCCGGACTACAATGTTTCGATCTCTATTATCATGTCTCATCCTCTCTGGCTGTGATAAAGAAAATTGCATCAACATTTGTTAAAACAGTTAGAAAAATCTTTTCATTTCAAAGTTTGATCAAAATAGTATTTCTTAATTAATAATTTGTAAATTGATATTTGTTGTGAAATTTATTTATACATCATATGGTTCCATTTTTTGGTGGCTAAAGTTTATATGTAAGATTTAATTTTTTGATTCAAATAATTCATGTTCAACAGTTGAAATTCAGGAACAAGGTGCGGGTCGCTGGAGGATGTCCGCAGGGAGGTGTACTGTCACCTCCGCTGTGTAGTCGAGGTGGACGAACTTCTAATATTACTTGAGAGCAGATTATTCTGCGTAATCTAGTACAAGGGAAGTTCGGGAGCACTATAGCATCTCTGATGCAGTAAGCACTGAACACCGTGGAAAAATGGTGCAAAAAATAAGGACTCAAAGTGAATCCTTCGAAAATACCTATTGCACTTTTCACGAGAGACTTAGTTTTGTACAAGGAAACATACAGATGACGGACGCGGTCAAGTACCTCGGGTTGAGCTTAGATGAAAAAAACTACCCCAACGGCTACGATGAAGAGGCTGTTGGGTTGGAGCCACTGCACCTGGAAGTTCAGGCAGAAGCCGTGATAGGAGTGTATCGCTCCGATCTTATTGGACAAGGAAATGCCAACCAAAAAGGCCGAAGCATCCTTGGATTGCTTGGATCACCTTGGTTCACAGCACTCCCGTGCAGTTCACGATTCAAACTTGAATGGGCGGTAGAACGCTAGGGGCAATCCTCATACGATACCAGGTAAATCCGTATGGTTTACAGAAGGCACCAAGACCGAAAAAATTACAGGTGCTGTTAAAGTGTAGAGAACGGACCGAGGAGAAATAATTTCTTTCAATCTAGGGACGCTTACAACAGAATTCCAAGCAAACATGTGTTCGAATCATGAGGGGAAGAGCATATAGGCTCTCATAAGAGAATAGACAAATCACAATCATAGTGAGCAACCTAACAGTGCTTAAGGCACTGAAGTCATACACAATCACCTCACAATGTGGACTCGATTGTGTAAAAGAACTAACGGCACTAGTAAAAAACCCCAATAGAGTGACACTAGTATGGGAGTCTGCATGTGCTGTGTCAGTGCACGGCATACGGGATTGGTCGTCGGACATACCTCGGAGACGATAAAACTACACCCGACGAAATCACAAGTATCCCTCATATCAGCCTACTGAATTTCATAGAATACACGGGACTGATGAGGAGATAGCAACTTATTGCATAGAATTAATGATATCTTGGATAGTAGACTTCCGCGAACAGCTAATCTTGAAAAATCTTGTCTTCCGGATGGATTCCGCGTCACAATAGCTCGACTTGATGCCGGAAGACAAGATTTTTCAGAATTAATGATATCTAGAGCTAAAGTGATGAAACCGTATGATTTTAAGTAGAGAGAACTTTGGACTTTCAGTAGAATAAATAGTTTCCTGGGAAATGGAAAAATGGTTATATTATTGAATATTGTTGAAATTTGTAATTAGATTATTTGCTAAAAAGATTGTGTTATAATTCAAATCGATTTGTAAGCTTAGTGTTATTAATTTGTTGTATTCAAAAGGTTTATTATGTATTCCTAAAAGTTCTAAATTATTAAGGTAGCCGTATGTAAAATTTTGAAATTTGTTTCAGAGTTGAATTTGTGATTATTTTCTAAAATATGGTTGGCAAAGTTGAAAAAGCCTGTTTTCAGATTCATGCAACGTATGTGTTCTTTCAAGCGACTTTCAAAATTTCTGTAAGTTCTCCTTACATATTCAGCGTATATATGGTTTTATCACGTGAATGTCATACCAATACTTTTTTTAAATGACAGTTGTATCTCCAGTGTTGAAAATTTTGAAATATCTATCATCAAACAATTGTCCATAGAGAAATCAAAATTAATAGATTCTGCTCCGTCTAACGGTCCGAGGTTTCATTACCAAAATCACAAATATCATTACTTGTTCATTTGGATATGACAATTATATTCTCAGTATTGTAATTTCTCATGTTAGTAAAGGGTCCTTGAACAAATGATATTCAAAGTGAGTACAACGATGAAAATTCGTACAAGGGCCATGTTATGGTGGGAGGTTTAATTATCTGAATCACTGACAACAATACTTGCCTATTTGGATATGACAGTTGCATTCTTGATGTTTTGTATGGAAAGTTGAAATTTTCCATGCCAAAGAAGCGTCCATCCATAGAGAAATGATAATCTGAGTGGAGTACTATGATGAAAATGGATAGAAACTGCGCTGTGTCCATACAGAAATGTGAAATCCTTTTTAAATGTATAACAATCCTAGCCTGGGCCCCAAATCTCTTGAAGCAATAGAAATCCTGAAGCACTCAAATTATTTAAGCCGTGACTCAATATATTACCTCCGCAACATTTCACTTCGCACATGATCACACAACAGCAAGTCAAGTACCGAAGCTGAATCAGTCACCGGAACAAAGGCATTGAACTATTGCCTAATGCAATATTTGAAGTATACTCTAAACTGCTCTTTCTATGTTCATCAATAATAAGCTCAGAAACCAAATCGAAAAGAATTGCGAGAGGCAATGAAACGAGCAGAGATCACATGTAACAGCTAGTAATCTTATGAATGCGATTTGTTATTGCGATAAATCTAACATTGTCGATAGTGAATTTCGTGTTATAGCTGGATTCCGTAAAGAATAGGTTGCCTCCCGCTGGCGAACATATTATCCGCACACCTTTAGCCTGTCATTATTCTAGCGCAAGGTTATATGGATAGCTATATTAGAGATGTAGTTCGCGAGATAGCAATTTTCTCAGCAATTTGTCGACAATATGAAGATCGATTTCAGACAAGCAATCTCTCCTAATGGATACTTCATAACATTGACAGCCATTAATGTTTCTCAGAGTAAGTGAAATAATTTAATGTAATCATGGGAAAGACGAATGGATACTCACACTGGCAATTGAAGATCATACAGTGAAAGATCGAACATATTCAATACAGGTCTCATCATTCCTATAAAAGAGATGTAAGAAATATATCTGTTGAATCACAATTAATCCGGGAGGTCATTTTGAACAATGCTTCCATGCCGCTAGATTATTAATTTTACTTATCGATACGCTTTGGTTGATAAGGGTTTTCACGGTTCTAGGTGAGTTCTTTGGAAACAAATCATCGAAAACAATTCTCCGAAAGCAGTCGGAAAGCAGTTCTTCGAAAAAACATTTCTTCGAAGAAAGTATTCTTCAAAGAACAGTCCTTCGAAAATCTATTTTTCGAAGAACAGTTGAGTTATAGTTGTTTCTAATTAAAACTTTTCTATTCATTTTTCTTGTGTTGTTCCACCCATTTATATTTAATAGTCGTATTGCACACAATATATATTTCTGTTTTGGAGTTATTCCGAAAAAGATATTCCATGAATTCATTTCATAGTGTTCCAATGAATGGAACAGAATATTATTTTGTCAGTATTAATATCACTGCTACATTAAACATTTCCGATATTTCTAGAATAATAGGCCCGACTACAAGCTGCACGAATGCTTTTTTCTACGTTAGTGAAAACTTGTCAAAACGATATAATTGTTAAGCACGAGTGATATTTCATAGGTAAAGATCATCGAAGTAACTGTTATATTCGTTGCTATGATATAAATGAATTCATTAAGAAGAGTCATGCGTGTTACAGAGAAGGCTCTTGCGAAAAGGTAGAGAAAAATTGAGACGTTACGTGTCTATCTTATTCAGTTGAATTTATTCTCTTCAATAAGAGATTGCACGACCATTTTCAAATTGATTTTTCCCGAAAATGGTTTTTGTCGATTTTTCAAATTTACCATTTTGGAACAAAATTAACCCAAAAATCTATACACATTGTTAAAATGAAAAAGATGTGTGTTTGAGAATAATCTAGAAAATGTATTGCACCGGCCCAGGTAAGAAATTTTTTGACCGGCAGCTTATGGACAATTCTTGCATCTAAAATAGATAAGTACTAAATTGAAAAATTTGCATTTTCTTCTACGGCTATTAGCTGCTTCTATATGAAATAATGAAGAGAACAAAGCGGATATCAAATTTGAGTGCTTCAAAATTATAATGTAAGTTTATTCTGGCGCATTCACCAACTTACATCAGAATTGCAACGGTATATAGATATTCTGACACTTCCACAAGTCTCTTAAGTTTGAATAAATGTTCCAAATCTACTGAATATTGAATATTCAATATCGAATTGATTTCAGATTTCAGTTTATTTATCGACTACATACTAATGCAACTACCCGGCGCATCTACCAATTTGCTTGGCAGTATTCACTGTTTTTCCAACAAATTTCAACGATAATAATTCAAATCCTGATTCCCGTTCCCACGTAAAAATTGCATTATTTCTACAGTTCATAGCATTCCAGTCATTTTAGAGACCAACATTCATTTTAGATTTGGAACTAGAACATCTTCATTGAGTATATCATCATAATTGTTAAGCAAATATTTTATTCAACTTTAAATTCTGTATTTTATGATGACAGACGCAACATCATGATTTTATCCTACTCATTTGTTTGGTATTTATCCTGTTTATCCTCAACATGAATTTATTGTAGCTTCGTGTTATATCCATCACTTGACTCGATAATACAACACATTTTCAACTTATCCCCATGGAGATGCAATTTGATATTACATAGAGAACATCCATCCTTTTATCGTTATTTTTGTGTATCAACTCAAATTGAAGTCAAATATATTTAAGTACTTCAAACACTTGATGAATGTGAACTCTGGAGCGGACATAGAGGAAATGGATATAATAATAATAATAATAATAATACTTTTATTTCCAAACAAAAATTATTTTACACCGAAACAGTTGATTTTTATAAAATAAATAACATGTTAGGAAACCACAATGGAAAGTTCATAAGGTAATCTACAACTTAACCCTTGATTATTAAAGAATATTGTTATAGAGGAAATTATAACAAGAACTGAAATGCATGTTTTTTGTACTTTTTCTACAAAATACATGAGGTTGCATGATCTATTCTATTCAGAATTTACATGGTACGAGATAATGATTCTGTATACATTTTTTAGAGTGATTTGAACCATGCAATTTATAAATCATATCAGTTACAAGATTATATAATTAATATACATTAAAACTAAAGCTTCTTTCAAAGAAAGCCGTTCTATATAAAGGTGATGAAAGTAGTCCCTTATTCCTGATATTTATGTTGTGAACATCACATCTGGATTTTATTTTCTTAAACAGATCTTAATCTTGTCGAATAAGCATACATCATGGATGTATTTCCGATTGCACATATTGAGCCAACCTATCACAGGAAGTTTGTGTGAGACATCGTTATACTTTTTGATATGGAAAATTATTGGAATACAGCAATTTTGAACTCTCTATATTTTCTTGGTATAATCTTGATCTATGCAGGGTCCATATATACAGAAGAACAATAGGTGAACTGCGAAAGTACTAGACTATCACACAGAATTTTTTTTCATTTTTTACTTAGAACAGCTCTATGTGGATATAATAATTTGAGTGAAGCATATGCCTGTTGAATACATTTGGTGATATGTTCCTCAAATCTAAGAGATCTGTCCAATATAATGCCTAGATTGTTGGCCTTTTCTGTTATTTCTAATCGAGTACCGTATACCTCGAAATTAAGAAGTGGTTCAAGCATATTACATTCAACTTCGTTTCCAAATAGCAAAACTGCAGATTGTGGAGGATTGAGTACAAGTGAATGCTTTAAAGAAATGTGATATAGTGATGATGAGTCATGATTGAGTTCGCAAGTTGCTTGGTGAAATAAATGTGCATTAAATGGACAGTAATTTTGCGTATTGTCAGCATGCATATGAATAATTCTAAAGCGAATATATTTTGGACAACTGCTAGTATATATTGTAAAAATTAGAGGTTAAAGGATGGAATTTTTAGAAATTCCTGAAATTGTAATTCTAGATTGAGATACTTTATCCAAAAATCTTATTCTTTGTGAACGATTGACCAGATTCGATAATTCGCCTGCTCTGGAAGTCTAGGCCGAGATATTTCATTATTACCAAGAGTTTCATGGCTTATGGTATCAAAAGCCTTAGTGTAGTCAAGTAGAATCATGGTTGTAACGTAACCTTCATCAATTCCATTTATGATATCATCTGTTATGCTTAAAAATCCGTAGTACAGCTATAGCCTCCACGAAAGCTAGATTGTACAGATCTCAGGAGGAAATTTTTTTGTTAGATAGACATTAAGTTGTACATATTTTTTATGCCACTCCTGATGAAGCAGGTAGGATATTCATTGGACGCCATTGTACGTGGTGTGATCCTCAATTTCGACTATAGGAGTAATCAAAGCATCTTTCCATAAAGTGGAATAGTATTTATAATGTAAACAAGATAAGGAAGAATATACAGGGTGTCCTCGAACTGCGTGGCAAAAATAAAACCGAAGATTCTTTGATTCGAAAAAAATTTGATGAGCCTTTTTACTTTTGCCTCAAGTGTCTAGTTTAGCCGGTAGAGGGCTTCAAAGTTGCACTATTAATTTTGTTTTTTCGGTATAACTTGAGAACGTGATGAAGGACTTTTACAATATTTGGCAGGTGAGTTACTGTCAATAATATCCGTTTTTGAGCGGAGCATAGAGCCTTAGAGACCATCAAAATGGCTCAAACTTGAGGATGTAACGGGAAAAGTGTCCAGAACTTTATTGTTGTAAATGTAATTCACCCTATATTTTTTATGTAGATAGCTCATCTAATTTGAAAACTTTTCTCACTCTTAGAAAATTTTGATAAAATCAACGTATTAGCAAGAAAAAAATAATTTTCGAGTCTCTGCAATTTTGGCTTACTAATTTTACTTGATTAAAATACCTTAGTTGCCTTTGATTTTCTAATGTCATTTTGGCATTTGGAGAATTTATTCTCAAAACTGTCAGTTTTTACTTTGCTTTCCGTAAAAATTTTATAAAATTATGGCTCAAAATTTCACTAACACTGAAATGGTTAATATCTCGGTAAACCACGAATAATAAAAACAATAGAAATGGGGGAACGACGTGATTATTTAGGAAAAACAAATGCTAAATTAAAAGAAACAACAAAACTTTTTGGGAAATCGCTAAGGCATCAATTGTTCGAAATGTTGCCCATTTCCCTGAATACACAAATTAATTCGTTTCAAGAAATTGGATTGAACTCTGGCTAGTACTTCAGGTTCATTCTTCAATAAATCCGCTTCATGATTAATTCGTTGCAACAATTCCTCTCGTGTGTTTACTGGAGCTGCATGAACTTTCGACTTCAAAGCGCCCCATAGAAAGAAGTCGCAGGGCGTCAACTCAGGAGAGCGGGCCGGCCAGTTCACTGGTGCATCGTGTCCTCTACCTATCCAGCGATCTGGATATTCCGCATTCAAATGTCACCTCACAGCTAATGTGAAATGAGGAGGTGCACCATCATGGATAAACCAGGCCACGACGAATGTGTAAGGGCGAGTCTTCCAACAGTTCAAGTAGCCTTTGTTCCAAAAAGTTCAAGTAGTTCTCCCCGTTCAATCGATCGGGTATAACGGTAGGACCAATAATAAAGTTATCCACAATTCCAACCCAAACATTGATTTTAGTTTGATTCTTAAAATATGTAACTTCCGTTTCATGAGGATTTTCATCAGCATAGAAATGTTCATTATAGAGGTTAAAAAGACCACATCTCGTGAAAGTATCTTCGTCCGTGAACAGAATTCTTCTACAAAAATTGGGGTTTGCGTTTTGTCTTTGGACAATAAGCCGACAGAAATCTAGCCGATGACCTGGATCCATGGGCAATAAGTCTTGAACTGTTTTAATATGATAGGGATACAACAGTTCTCCTTTCAGTACATTATGAACTAATGATTTTGAGGCTCCAATACGAAGTCCCAAACGTAGTGTGCTTATCCCAGGTTCAGTTTCAACCGCTTCCAGTATCGCTTCTTCGAGCTCTAAGGTCCTCATTGTCCGTCTGCGTCCAGTTTCTCTGCGATTTGCTTCAAATTTGCCAGTTTCGCGAAGGTTTGCCGATTTGGAATTCTGCGATGAGGATATCTTTCCCTTCTCCGGCCATTGCAACGACAAAGTCCATAAATCAATAACATATCAACCATTTCAGTGTTAGTGAAATTTTGAGCCATAATTTTATAAAATTTTTACGGAAAGCAAAGTAAAAACTGACAGTTTTGAGAATAAATTCTTCAAATGCCAAAATGACATTAGAAAAGCAAAGGCAACTAAGGTATTTTAATCAAGTAAAATTAGTAAGTCAAAATTGCAGAGACTCGAAAATTAATTTTTTCAAGCTAATCCGTTGATTTTATCAAAATTTTCTAAGAGTAAGAAAAGTTTTCAAATTAGATAAGCTATCCACATAAAAAATATTGAGTGAATTACATTGACCACAAAAAAGTTCTGGACACTTTTCCCGTTACATCCTCAAGTTTGAGCCATTTCTGTGGTCTCTAAGGCTCTGTGCTTCACTCTCAAAAATGGCCATTTCCGACAGTAACTCACCTGCCAAATATTGTAAAAGTTCTCAATCACGTTCTCAAATTATACCGAAAAAACAAAATTATTTTTGCAATTTTGAAGCCCTCTACCGGGTAAACAAGACACTTGACGCAAAAGTAAAAAGGCTCATCAAATTTTTTTCGAATCAAAGAATCTTCGGTTTCATTTTTGCCACGCAGTTCGAGGACACCCTGTATACACAAGACTGAACACCAAATTACTTTTCTGCTGCTTGTGTGATTTGTAGTAATTTGTAATGAATTCTCTAACAACATTGTTTGTTTCTGGTATACTATCCAGAAAATAATTGTTTATATCATCAATTGGAGATGATTTGGAATGGAAGATTGTTCATCTTCGGTAATATGCAATGATTTCACTTGTTTCCACAAATATTTTCTGTTTTTATTTTTGGGAATATACTTTTTTCATTAAGCATAGCATTTTTAGTGAAATTTCTTAATTGCTTGAAGTAATGCCAGTGTAAAGGGAGCTTAGTTCTTCCAAATTTTGCTTTGGCTTTGTCCCATAAAGTCATTATCATTAGTAATTCGATGTTATCAGTTATCCATGGAGATTTTTTATTGGTGATCCTTATTGTTCTATGAGGTACATGTTTGTCAAATATATACAGCAGGCTAGCATTAAGAAAATCAACTTTTTGGTCAATACCATCAAGATGAAATAAATTGTGTAAAGGTAGTAACTCCAGTTCATTGTAGAACATATTTTCATCAAAATGTTCATAATCACGGTATGTATATAAGGTATGTGTATCTCCAAATTGGAGTTGTCAATTGACAATGAAGTAGTGATCCTCTATTTCTATGATATCGTCAATCATTGGGCATAGTATGATGTGCCTACTGTTGTAAATAGATATTCAGATCACCCTATATGATCAAGTTTTTCAATCGTCCTCTGAAGTAACAGTGTAGACCAATAGCACTTCCTGATCTCAAGGTAACTTTCAGCACAGATAGGGACAAAATATTTGTCATCTAACCAAGAGATATAAATATTCAAGAATAATAATACCTAATGATAATACTCATCTCTGATTCCAGAGAAATTCAATTAAGAAGTCATCTTCTTGAATCGAATGTAACATAAATGAATTAACTGTAACTACAATGGTTAATGTCGATGTGGATAAATAGTCTCACATTCATTATTAGAATTGAATCAAAGACATCATCCAGCTTTTCAAATGAAGTAGATCCAAACTTAGAGCTATAATACACAAAGGAAGAAAAGATTCAACTTATATTACAATTTGTGATGAAGCATCTGCCATTAATCTTGTTGAATGCAATCCGTAATGTTGAGAGTAAGTCATGCAAGATAATGCATTGTTCCCTCTTGAATCACTAACCGCTCTATTTACTCTTCTTTGCTGAAGCGTGTTATCTAAATCTGACCAAATATCTTCATTAATCGTTATATTATATCAGAAGCAAAATTAATCTTCAGCTCTGTACAATTTATAAATATCTGTGTAAAATCTAGTATCAATTTAACTATCTCCGAATTCTCAGATTTATAACATTTATCAAAAACAGCACAACATTATTTTATCTTAACTTTCGGTCCTGTCGTATACAGGCAAATCCTTCAATGTCTGTGGGATAACGGAAACTGATGGAATCGCATAGTCTACTGCTTATCGGCATTACTCGTCTAAAATACTTCAATACACGAGTACCATTATTTACAATACCGACTTATTACTAATTTCATAGAGATATGTACAATAATACTAAACACAAAATACTACTAGAACGACCAGTTATGGAACTTAATAGAAAACGTTAGGTCACGAGAAATGAATATTGAAGAAATACATATTTTGACTATAATTTAAATCAATTTTTCACCATCCTGTATAGCTTTTTTAATGAATAACTATTTTTCTTTGTAACTCCAGACATTAGTCTTGTGACGAAGCATAACACTTGATACGTCACATGGATCACTCATATTTTATAATTTTTTTTTAATTTATGTTGTAATTTTATAAATCTTTAAATATCTCAAAAACTGTTTCAGATAGGTTTAGTATAGGACATGTAACAGAAACTCGCCTTCATTTTAGCGCATACGACTGGAAGAATTCAATATCTGATTAGATTTTAATTTTAGAACATGCAGAACTTTTTATGAAAAATAACTTTTTCCCTAAAATTAGTAATTAAAAAGTGTTCCATATGGTTCCAACTTAGTAAGACATATTGTATACATTGCGGGATTAAAATCAAAAAACGACTCTCGAAGAAAGTTGAAAAACCCCCTTTTCACAAATAAAAGGGCACGAACCAATATTCAGAGGGAAAAAACTGAGGGTTTTGTTTTTTCGCATCATTACAAACATTTTCCGTTAGGTCGCTAGTTAAATTCAAGAATTACCAAACGCAGCCCTAAATTGTTGTAAATTGACTCCGAAAATTATTTATTCCGCAAAAATTCACAAACATTTCACACATTGATCAATAACGTAGATTAAAATGATAATATTACACTCACCTTCTTTGGAAGCACCCGGAAACAAAGGCAGTTCAAAACAACTACATAGTGTTAAGTTGTTCCGGTGAAACAATACTAGTTTAATAGATTGTCAGTCAAGTTCTTAGGTATATTTTGTATATATTTGTAAATATTTAACTCAACAAAAAAGGAGAATGCGGGCATAGCTGATAAGATATGGATATCGTCAGAAGTATGTGGCAATCATGTTTCCATATTTCGTAGCCAAAGCTTCCGATATGTTTTTTTATCCTGTGAGTGTGTCTATCACTTTGACGCGAATAAAGTATGTGTGTGTATGTGGTACTAACGCAATTTCCGGAACGGAAACGCGTCCAGCCAACAAACGCTATCGCATAAGGCCTAAACGCTCGATCGTGACGTAACAAGCCAGAGGCTACGTTTTAGCTCGTCACCCATACGTTACGACAATGCTGTAATACCGACCACAAAACAGAAATTCCATCCGTAATATTGAATAGTTTTGGCATTAAGAATGTGTAAATTTTTAACTTATAAAGTTATTCATATGAAACCACTGATTTACACTAAATAAACAATGTACGTTTTTATTATCCACTATTGCTTACATATGTTTCAACACACATCAGCATCATCTGAGCTAACTTATAAACCGAAGCTACATTGACAGAGAACGGCTTTGTACTATAACGACTATACTTTATAAAATTAAGTGGGGGGCAATACCATTAGTTACAGAACATTTGAAGAACTACTAAGGAAATGATAATTGATGAATGATGAATGATGAATGTTCAATTGATCATTTAGATTTGCATTATTTTTATGTTAAACATGTTTGACAATTTCAAATGATCCCCATATATTCAATTTCAAGCCCTTCCATTCGATATGTAAGATTTCGGGATTGTGAGTGAAATTATGGTTATGTTCGATTAGATGATTAGCATTCGTCGAATAGGTCATTTTCAATCTGTGGCTCTTCATATGATCTTGAAATCTCTGGTGAAAGATGCGACCAGTTTAGCCAATATGCAAAGCATTTCAGTCATTACAACACCGGGGTTACCAGACGTGAAGTAAGTAAATCCTCAGATGCACCCCATTGGTTTTTATTGATGTGAAAGACTTGTGTTCCCTAACAATATGTAATTCAAGATCATTTCAACAATACGAAATTATATCTAGAATTTCGTGAACTGTGTGTGAGCATACATGTGTGTCGGTGTTGCTAATTTGATTAAAGGAAAACTAGATTTCTATGTATCTAACCAATATGATAACATGTCTTTCGAGACATCCTCTAAGTTACATTTGAGAATACATTCCTGGAATAGTCCCTTAATCGTTGCCTTTTGAAGGAAATTCCTACATTCATTATTTTCCACCAAGTTAATATAATACTTATAAGCTGGGCAGGGAATTTGGAATGCTCTATATTTGAAACAAATTGAAGTAGAGCCTGTATAACACATTCGTTGAATAAGTTGAGGGCTAAATTAACATTTCGATGTTCCAAATTTGTAGTATAGAATGCTCCAAATTCAAAGAATACGTATCATTGTTTCCGTAGTTCATTATCTTAAGGAAAACTGAACGTCTAATGGCCCCTTGTTGTAATTTTCCTTACAACCAGAAGCTCAACATGCATTCAATAAAAGTGATTAACTAACAAACGTCAGTAAACTGTACGTACGACACAAAAGGCGGTAAGGACTAACATAAACATTCACTTATGAAGCAATTTTGCAACGCAAGTTATGAGACTCTCATACACGCTTATTCACAGGGAAAAAATACGTTCCAATCACATGATGACACCTCAGGAGTAGGTGCAACATATGATTTTCTACAAGACATAGACACTATTTTGTTAAATTGTAATACTTATCACCTGTCACACTCATCACTAGCTACGCGCCATTCGACCAATCGCTGCTGTAGTATGCTCCAAGCTTCTCATTGATAACTCATTAAAAATGATATTAGCAATTATCGACCAGTGTCATTGTTATGTGCTTTTTCTAAGTTTTCCGAAATGCTTATTTATGACAGTTTGTTTTTCCAAGTATCTAAGTTAATTTCAGATCATCAACATGGCTTTATGAGAGGTCGGTCGACAGTTACTAACTTAGGATGTTTTTCTGAGCATGTATCAAACATTCTGAACGAAAGGGGACAAGTTGATGTGGTGTTTACCGACTTCTCTAAAGCATTTGATAAAATCAGCCACAGATTGTTACTTGAAAAACTGCATAATATCGGTTTCGATAATAGGGCCATTAAACTAATATACTCGTACTTGGTAGAGCGTCAGCAATATGTACTTTATAATGGCTTTAAATCTAAAGAGTTTCTAGTCACATCCGGTGTGCCGCAAGGTTCTAACCTTGGTCCACTATTTTTTATAATATTCATAAATGACCTAGTCAGTATCATAGACATTGAAAAAGAAGTTTTTGCAGATGATTTAAAAATTTTTCGTTGTATAAATTCCAAAACAGATTGCGACTTAGTACAAGAGAATCTAACAAGAATAAACAACTGGTGTGTATTAAATAAACTACCATATAAATATCTCCAAATGTAAGATTATGTCGATTACCCGGAAGTCGACATCTACAATTTGCAATTATAATATAAAAAACATAGCACTAAAGAGAGTGTATTCAATGAAAGACTTAGGAGTAACATTGGATTCAAAATGGTCATTTTCTAACCATATTGAAGATGTTGTCTCCCAATCAATGCGAATTCAAGGGTTTATCATACGGAATTGCAAAAAACATAAAAGATCTAGACGCATTAAAACAACTTTATTTTGCACTGGTGCGCTCTAAGTTAGAATACGCATGTGTCATTTGGGACCCATACTACGTGAAATACAAAATTGTCTTGGAACGTGTTCAGTGCGTATTTTTGAAGTATCTGGCATTCAAGGCGGATGGTGTGTATCCAATTAGGGGAATTGACAATTCAGTTTTGCAGATCAGATTTGAGGTACCTAGTCTTAAAGTAAGGAGAATGATGTTATGCTGCCTCTTTTTATATAACATAATTAACAACAATGTTCAGTGTCCCTACTTGACAGCAAAACTAAATTCCTTGGTTCCAAGAATTTCAAATAGGAGAAGTGATTACTTTTATTTAGTTCAAGCAAATTCGAATATTTTATATAACTCTTTAATCAATAGAATCTGTAGATATTTTAATTCAGTGCAATCAAACCTAGATTTCTCTTTCTCTATATACAAATTTAAAGAAGTGTTAATTAGTTCTCTTCAACTGTAGTTATGACTTGAATTATTAATTAGTATTACTTAACATGATTATATCTGTGTATACTGCCCTTCAATCGGATAATTTCCTGTTGGGTTTGTAATTAAATAAATAAATAAATAAATAAATAACGTCACACTGATTCTTGTACTCAGCGTTCAGGCCTTGTACTATAGGGGATATCGATCGATCTTCACGAATCCAGCGCCACAAAATGGTGGGCATGCACATCATGTTATTCACGCATCCCTACGTCTCAAGGAAACTGCAATCACATTCATATAAGAGCCTTTGCCAGAAGTGACTATTTTATGGTATACAACCAAATATACATATCATGCATTTCCGACATACTGGAGTAAAAGTAACATATTGTTGTATATTTATTGCTTGAGAACTAACGATCAATAAAAATCTGTAAGTAAAAGTAGGAAATAAAGTACATACTGCATTAGTTGGTAATCATCATAATACATAGTGTAGTAATGTTTATATGAATAGGTCGTATTTGTTTTGAAATGTTGTTCTTTCCACTGAAAGTACTAAGTACTCAGTTCAGATCTAGCGATCTCATTTCAACAGTGTAACAGTGCCGACCATATCTGAAATACTGTTTGACTGAGGTTATCATTTCCTAGCAGTTTCAATGTGGAACCAGCCGCTCTATACTCTTACTCCCAAACAAGTGACACACCCACCGCAAGTAATAGCCCCATTTCTCAAACTTTCTGAAGCTTTAATGCTTCTGTCAACTCCAAATTTAATTTCTCAGGCACGTGAATAGGTTTGAAAGCCTATTACCGTTGATTCACCACTTGTAACAGTGGCGAGGGTATCTACCAAATCTGAAATACTATTTGACTGAGCGTATCAACTACCATCAGCTCATGTACCTTATCAACGTGTTATATGAATTGAGTATTGTTCGTTAGAACATGCTATGGTATCAAAGATCTTAGTTGATATGGATTCTCTTAAGGCTCTTTTGAGCTGCCACCACTAGGTGTATAATTCAGCTCACCTAGGAACTGTTTCTGACTACGTTGCCTTGATCCCTTCCCAAAGACCTCCTCAAATTACGTATAATTGTATATTGATATCTATTCAAGCGTACATTCTGAAGGTCGTATTTGCTGACAGGTTATTGGAGATTACCAGTTAAACTCGTTAATCAAATTAAAAGATAAATATATATTGGATAAAAGTTAACAAAATTTAGTACATCATAACACAACAAACGATTATAAAATTAGGTCTGGTTATGGGAATGATAGCATATGAATTTAAAGACTGGTTCGATTCAGGTTCACCTTTAGTGGGTACCTGGGAGAATGTTATTAATGTCACTAGTTCTGCTCCTTTCGCCAGCAGGCGGAAGAGGCAGAACTCAGAGGTTGAAGTCAATATAACAGTTGTTCTCTGGCAATCAAATTGCACTTACCCTGTTGGTCTAATATCACAATTTCCTCTCGAGTTCCTTGTGTGAGTAAGGCATAGATAATGTACTCACTCGAGTTCTACTTCGGATCAAATTATTTCTATCATTAAGAGAAGCTAACAATTTCCACGATATGCGAAAGACGCGCACAAGTCCAGCGCTGTGTTACCCCTAGTGATAAATATATCTCCTGTTGTACAAATACCACCTTCAATATTGCTTCACAACTGGGATCTAACCATGAGCGAATTCGATGCTCTAGAATATCCTTACGCAAGCTACCTATAGATCCGGGTTTCTTTCTTTAACAATACTACAAGCAAAATTTAACGTAGGCTGTACACTTCTGGAGCCAAAATAGATTCCTTCGTTGACCGTACACTTATATGAACACAAATTGATGAATTAATTTAATCTCTATCTCATTACTTGAATTCAATTTGTTCAACAACAATAAAAAGAAATTAAAAATATTTTAATTAATTTGAGTGTGGAATCTAGGTGAAATATATTTGACTCGAATTGATGCAAACAATGGATTATTTCTCGGGGAGTGAAATCACGCTGAACAAGGAGGATAGCCTACCGAACGAGTAGGTGGTGAAGAACTCTGCTATTTTCTGAAGGTTATCAGTTTTTATGGAACGATTGAAGTGAGGGTCACTTCACGCTAAAATATGTTCAATTTAGAGTACCGGGACAGACCTTGCCCATGAGTTATTAATGCAATCTGTAGGAACGGTACTAGGCGCAATAATAGTTCGTGAAGGCTTTTCTGAACCTCACTCAGAGAAAAAGTTACACTGGCCTCGTGCTGTGCATACGTTGCTAAGAATACTTCCTTGCCGACCCAGAATTTGATTCTCCGAATATGAAATATCGAATCACGCGACACATCGTCGCTAGACCTGCCTGACATCTCGTTCAATAAAGATATAATAATTTATAAAACTTCATTTTGAATTTTATTGAATTATTTCAAGCGACACAAAAGTGATAATTTATTGGATTATTACAACAGGAGCATTGCAGCATTGTGCCATACAATCTAAAGGCGACCAGCTGCAACATAGCCTCTGGCTTATGATATCATGATCAAGCGTTCAGGCCTTGTACTGTAGGAGGTATAGCAAGACCCCCAATTATAAAATTGGAGCTGCTGCTTTATTAAATCACTAAGTGGAGAAAAATTCATCAATTTTCATGAAGAATGGTACGTTGCAGCACATCATGTGAATCTATGAAGGCACTATGTTTGTCTTCCCATCCCAGGTATTCGGTATTTGAGGCCGTCACGAACGTATATAGACATGAGAAAACAAAGTGCAAGGAGTCCAGGTTTGTGTGCTTCACTTTATCCAAGGCGTTGGTCTCTGCAGTATGACGTCTTCAAAAGTTTCACCGTAGAAGTATTGTTTTGATTCGTAGCTCATGACAGTCACAAACGGTCAACATTTGCTAATACTAGCCTTATTTTCAAATAGTTGGATAAGTTTGCATACGAAATCTGATAACAAAATCCGTTCAAGTTCTAGATTCAGCGAGCTTTACGACTCAATGAAATAAAATATGTGTTACATAATTCCTTATAAAAAGGCAGCTGTAAAATTATATGACTATCGGACATGATGTGATCGGAGAGGAATGACTAATGGTATTTTTATGAATGCAATTCGATCAGAGAGAACAAACATCGTGAAGTTACTAGCCCTAAATCTGGTATTAAATCCGTTGTTCTTCGTATAATATCATCGATATTGTTTACATTAGTGAAAGCGCACAAAGTTTCAATATTTATTCTGAGATTCTAGAATCTGTAGCTTCTCATGCAGGAGTATTCTCCATAGGCTAAATTGTTTGAGATACTTTGTACGCATTGCTATTGAATGCATTAGTTGAACTTTCTGACGTTGGGAAATAAAACTCGAATTCACACTAGAACTTGTAACATTTAATTCAACAAATGTTTCACCACACTGTACCATTATTAAAGCGTAAGAATTTTCAACTAAAGTTACATGCGAAATCAAGTCCTTAAATATCATGATTCAAAACAGGATTATACAAATTGAGGAATGTGGATAGGAAATGGCTTAGGTTAGAGGTTATTCACAAAATTGTTCACAAGTTAGTGGTGAATTATACCTAACAAACTGTCTTGGGTAGTAGACTTCCACGGACAGCTAATCTTGAAAAATCTTGTCTTCCGGATGGATTCCGCGTCACAATAGCTCGACTTGATGCCGACGTTTCGCCAACCATTACAGGTGGCATCTTCAGGGTAGGCTTGAGGATTAAACTGAAACTGGTTCTACTGGTTTCTGTAGCCGTATTTATTGTAGGAAAAATCCTTCACGCTACATAGTTCACTGCCTTTGTTCCGGTGGTTAACTTCGTTCCGGCACCTGACCCTGCCATTGTGCGATCATGTGCGAAGTGGAATTTTCGAGGATGGGTTTCCAAATGTTGGGAAGGTAATATCCTGAGTCACGGTTCAGATTATTCGGATGTTTTAGGATTTCTATAGCTTCAAGGATTTTTCGCTAATCAATCCTACAATAAATACGGCTACAGAAACCAGTAGAACCAGTTTCAGTTCAAGCCTCAAGCCTGCCCTGAAGATGCCACCTGTAATGGTTGGCGAAACGTCGGCATCAAGTCGAGCTATTGTGACGCGAAATCCATCCGGAAGACAAGATTTTTCAAGATTAGCTGTCCGCGGAAGTCTACTATCCAAGATATCCAACCTCTACGAAGAGGAAATCAAGAAGAAATCCAGAACCCTGAGAAATCTTCGCACCAAACTGGTGAGGTTGCTTTGTTCTCTTTCTTTTCTTCGTCGTTGTCGTGATCATGATGTGATTCCCAATTTCCTTAAAATATCCCATCCCATAAATTCACATTCATCCAGAAACATATTTAAACGCGCTAGTTTAGCTTTGATTCGGGAACGAATTAAGTATACTAGACGCGAGATCAATTTCATCAATATAACCCTCTTTGGCCTCCACCTTGAACTTTCAAATACCCTTTCAGCATTGGTTGGTTCTCGACCGAATTACCTATGATCAAGCCGATCAAATTCGTACCCTCAATTCCAAACGTCATATTCAAAAATTCAATAAACTTCTTGCCTCCCAACGCCCTCAGCACCAACCTTCAAGACCAACCCCTCTTGTAAATACTGTGGTTAATTTATCTTCACATACCCTTACTGAAGCTGAACAATCGGTTCTATCTAAAGGTCCTAACTTTGTCTTCTCCCCCAAAAATATTCCTACGACATCCATTATTTCTGCTGTAGAAGCATCCCTACATAAAGTTCCCCATCTCGCAGCAGATGAAATTCGTTTCGTCATTCCAAGATTCCTGAATCAAATTGCCCTAAACCTTCAATTCAAGCTCTCAATTCACTCAAATCAAATCCTGATTTGGCTATTTTGAGGGCTGATAAAGGAAACTCCACTGTTGTCATGAATCGTTCAGATTATGATAACAAAATCCTGCAACATCTGCAAACTAATTCCTATAAGCTCCTACCAAAAGATCCCACCTCCTCTATAGAACGTTCAATTTCACAAATCATTCGTCATTCTACCCTTCCTGATTCAGATGAGAAATTTCTTATCCCCCATTGTTCAAAATGTCCCCGTTTACATGATTTGCCTAAAATTCATAAGCCCTCAGTTCCCCTGAGACCAATTGTCAGGACTATCGGATCTCCTACTTATAAACTCTCTCGATATCTGTCATCTATTCTCAAACCCCTTGTAGGTGATTCCAATAGTTTTATCCTAAATTCCTTTCATTTCGTTGAAAAACTTCAAACGTTGAAAGTTGACCCATGCGATTTGCTCGTCAGCTTCGACGTCGAATCACTGTCTACCAATGTTCCCATTCCAGACACCCTTTCCATAATTTCTCAATTGTTACCTGCCAAAAACATTTCAACGGACTTGCTACCGTTAATTGATTTTTGTCTATCCTCCACATATTTTCTATACGATGGCAAGTTCTACGAGCCGTCCTCGGGAGCTGCAATGGGTTCCCCACTTCCCCCGATCATAGCTAATATCTTCATGGAAGCTTTTGTACAAGATGCCATTGACTCATGTGTACTCAAGCCGAAATGTTGTTTAGATATGTCGACGATACTTTCGTATCTGTGTATCGGAAACCCACCCATACCGATAGATACCTCAATGGTCTTTCCCACCACCACCCTGCCCAAAAGCAATCTGTCATAAACTCCCTGGTCCACAGAGCTGTCAACCTATCTCAGCCTCAATCCTTAAAATCAGAATTAAAACATCTATCATCTGCCTTATTATCAAACAATTTCTCCCATTACAATATTCAAAAAGCCATAAAGAAATACACTTCACCTAAAATTCCAAATCGACCTGAGCCAGAAACCCTCTCACCTGCTTTATCCACGGCTTATCTTCCATATATTCAAAATATAACAGATCGAATTTCCATAATCCTCAAAAAACATAATATTTCTACCCGTTTTTCCACACTTCCAAAATTATCTCAGTTTTACAAACCTATCAAAGATCCCCTTCCTCCTCTCCACTTAGAAGGTGTTTATAGTATTCCCTGTTCTTGCGGTAAAGTCTACATTGGTGAAACAGGTCGTACAGTAGCTACTCGTGTGAAAGAACATGAGCGCTGTACAAGACTTCGTGACACCAGTAGATCAGCACTTGCGGAACACAAGTTTAACACAAATCATCAAATCCTTTTTGAGGATACTAAAATCCTAGTCCGAGCCCCAAGCTTCTATCAGCGAAAAATCCTTGAAGCTATAGAAATCCTAAAACATCCGAATAATCTGAACCGTGACTTAGGATATTACCTTCCCAACATTTGGAAACCCATCCTCGGAAATTCCACTTCGCACATGATCGCACAATGGCAGAGTCAGGTGCCGTAACGAAGTTAACCACCGGAACAAAGGCAGTGAACTATGTAGCGTGAAGGATTTTTCCTACAATAAATACGGCTACAGAAACCAGTAGAACCAGTTCCAGTTCAAGCCTCAAGCCTGCCCTGAAGATGCCACCTGTAATGGTTGGCGAAACGTCGGCATCAAGTCGAGCTATTGTGACGCGGAATCCATCCGGAAGACAAGATTTTTCTAACAAACTGATCCAATATTTTAATCATTATTGATTTTGAATGTTTCAAAATTTCCATCGATTTCACAGTATTGAATTTATGTACTTTTTCCTTGCCACAGTAACAAATCGGGATCACGAGTGAAATTATGATTACGTCACAATGGGTGTTTTCCGTAAAAATGCCTTGTAAACATATTTTCGTTCCTTTAGAATTGTAAAAATACTTACACACATTTGGATGCGTCACACTATCTAGTCTTGAAACTTCTCAACCAATGAATGATAATATGACTGGCGGAACGTCGGCTAATTAAAGTGCGTCCAGAAACTTGTAATATTCAATAATCGCTGTTTGGGAAAAATACAATTCATGATACAAAATAATCATTCTATATTCATTGAGAAACGTTTCGTGTTAAATGTCAGACGGAATATACATACCGAAAAAAAATAGTGTGATGTTTCTTCGAACGCGCGAATTCAGCTGTTGGGGATGTAGTGTTACCAGTTGCACTATTTCAGTCACTGTCTTATTTTCCATGTATATTATTGCTCGAAGAACAGCCAGCAGAGGAATGTTGGCATTCGAATTTTTCTTGAAGGTTTGGAGGTTAGACAGCTCTAGGCGGAAAGTTCCACAACTTCGTCTTTTGATAGAAAAATTAAGTCTGGAGGAAGAAGTTCGGCATGTCTAGAGCTTGACAATGACTAGCTTGTACTCGTCTAGTTCACCTACCTGGAATCTCTGATGATGGAATAGCAGACCAGAATTCTGATGAACAACCATAGAAATATCTATAGAAAAAGTAGAGATCGCATTCCTTGGTAAGTTTTTCCAGAGAGGTCGGTGAAAGTTTTTGTAGAGCGGATTTCACAATGGACCTCACATTATCATCCCCTAAGAGGGTGCTGTTGGTCGTTATCCCGAGCATAGATATGGAATTTGTTTTAGTGTTGAAGAAGATCCCGGTCAATCAAGCCGTAAAATTTTTATGTTAGCCTTACTACGGTTTTGAAACCTTCAAAAAGAAAAAAGTGCCGTTTTTATGAACTAGATGAAACGAAACCTTAAATGGCCAGAGGTACCAGAAGCTGCTACAAACACGTGTTATCTCCGCATTGGAAGCCATACCTAATATTGATTTGAATCAGGTATGGTTTCTTTGCTCATAGTGTACTACAGATGGGGAATTTATTCACCACTCATTTCTTTCTGATCTGTAATTTTTTCTTATGGGGATTTAAGGAATCAGAAATTTATACATTTCAGGAATCTAGGGTCAATAATCTTCTGACCTTTGAACATTTGAATTGTTTTTGTTCATTCGACTCATTTTTATGAGTTTCATTTTAAGTTATGTCTTTATTCACAAATTATTTTAGCTTTAGTTTGATATTATAGTATTGAGTGGTTGATGTATGTATAAAGGCCGAGTATACCACCTACTGTTGCGCACTGTCGACAAGGCAACAAAACCTTCTACAAGTTGCGACTCTTCAAAGCACTAGAGTACTATGAATATATAGTTTTTGGTCCTACAATTTTGTCTTGTGGAACGCCCTACCACAATTCAGTTTGGTTGGAGTGACAACGTTCATTATCTCTAACATAGTATACAGAAGTTTAACCCTCCTGGATCACTTTGGTGGGGTGGATGATGGGAGCGTCTCATAGGAATTTTGAAGCAATTGTTACAAAAACAGTTGGGGAGAGCTTGCTTGACTTACGAGGAAATTTCTTGATCATGTGGGGAGATTTCTTAGTTATGTGAATGTGAAGCTATGTTATTTCCTCAGCCTCTCACTTCTACTTCGGATACTCGGAAAGATTCAGTTTTTCTCACTCCATCTATGTTTCTTCATGATATTAAAGAAATAGGAACACCTTGCTCAGACGAAATTGATGAGGAACCATTGAAGCAACACTTGAAATACTTTCAAAAAATTTGATTCAATTTGAGAAAAAGATTCAGAAAAAAATACTTATGTCATTAGAGAAATCAAGATGGGAGAAATCGTTCTTATAGAAAATGTGAATTCGAACAGAATTGATTGGCCTTTGGGTATTGTTGAGCAGTTCTCTCTTGGTAAGGATAGGAAAATTCGTTTGGTTAAGCTCCAAACATCGTCCGGTTCTATAATCAGGCCCGTTCAAAGAACGCTTGAAATTGAGACTGGAGGGGATTTATTGTCCAGGCTGTGAACCGGGATTTTAGCTATAATTAAAAAAAAAAACATGTAGGTTCGAATCAAAAATTTTTTTTGCATTAGCTTCAAGAGACTCTCAGGATCATTCATACACCTTGAAACCTCTTGGGAACCCCAACCCCACCCATTGGGAGCGAAAATAGTCCGAAATCTCCCTCAAATTTGCAACATGCCAAGTCTTAAATTGTATTTTCTACAAAAAAAGGTAGTTTGGCATTTCGAGTACACCTAGTAGGTTTTATGGGTCGCTGAAGACGAATCCGTAGCCAGATTTAGTTGCAATACATCGTAGGGGTGGTCAAATCGACAAAATTGGCCAATTTCGCACTCCTAATATGTTATTTTACAATTTACGTGTTTTTGGCATTTTGAATGGATCAAGGAGGTTTTTTGGGTCGCTGAACACGAATCCGGTGATAGATTCACTTGCAATCCATTGTAGGGGTGGTAAAATCGGGAAAATTGGCCAATTTTGCACCCCAATTATGTTATTTTGCAATTTACGTGTTTTAGGCATTTAGATTGCACCAAGGGGGTTTTTTGGGTCGCTGAATACAATTCCGAAGCCAGATTTACTTAAAATTCATCGTTGAGGTGGTGAAATAGATAAAATTGGTCAATTTTGCACCCCTAATATGTTATCTTGCAATTTACGTGTTTTAGGCATTTAGATTGCACCTAGGAGGTTTTTTGGGTCGCTGGATACGATTCCGAAGTCAGATTCACTTAAAATTCATCGTTAGGGTGGAGAAATAGACGAAATTGGTCAATTTTGCACCCCTAATATGATATTTTGCAATTTACGTGTTTTAGGCATTTAGATTGCACCACGGGGGTTTTTTGGATCGCTGAATACGATTCCGAAATCAGATTTACTTAAAATTCATTGTTGGGGTGATGAAATAGACGAAATTGGTCAATTTTGCACCCCTAATATGTTATTTTGCAATGTACGTGTTTTAGGCATTTAGATTGCGCCAAGGAGGTATTTTGGGTCGCTGAATACGATTCCGAAGCCAGATTCACTTAAAATTCATCGTTGGGGTGGTGAAATAGAGAGAATATTCGAGTAAATCTGGCTTCGGAATCGTATTCAGCGACTCAAAAAACCCCCTTGGTGCACTCGAATGATAAAAACACGTAAATTGCAAAACCACATATTAAGGGGGCAAAATTGGCCAATTTTGTCAATTTTACCGCCTCAACGATGGATTGCAAGTAAATCTGGCTTCGGATCCGTGTTCAGCGACCCAAAAAACCGCCTTGGTGCACTCGAATTGACAAAAACACGTAAATTGCAGAATAACATATAAGGGGTGCAAAATTGGCCAATTTTGTCGAATTCACCACCTCAACGATGAATTTTGAATAAATCTGGTTTCGAAATCGTATTCAGCGACCCAAAAAACCTCCTTGGTGCATTCGAAATGCCTAAAACACGTAAATTGCAAAACAACATATTACGGGTGCAAAATTGGCCAATTTTTCCAATTTTACCACCTCAACGATGGATTGCAAGTGAATCTGGCTTCTAATTCGTATTCAGCGACCCAAAAAATCTCCTTGGTGCACTCCAATTGACAAAAACACGTAAATTGCAGAATAACATATAGGGGTGCGAAATTGGCCAATTTTGTCAATTTGACCACCCCTACGATGGATTGCAAGTAAATCTGGCTACGGATTCGTGTTCAGCGACCCAAAAAACTTCTTAGGTGCACTCGAAATGCCAAAATACCTTTTATTGTAGAAAATACAATTCAAGACTTGGCATGTTGCAAATTTCGCCCCCAATGGGTGGGGTTGGGGTTCCCAAGAGGTTTCAAGGTGTATGAATGATCCTGAGAACCTCCTGAAGCTAATGCAACAAAAAATTTTTGATTCGAACCTACATGTTTTTTTTTCCGGTTCACAGCCTGGACTATTATCCGTTACATCTGAATTATCAAAGAATATCAAGAAACACTGCAAATCGGAAGATTCAGATGTTAATATTGATAGCGAGAGCAATTCCGGATTGTAACAAAATATGGAAGATGAGTAAGAATACCGGAGAAATTTAGATTCCAAATTTTATTTTTTGTTTCGTTTAGAAGCGTGACTTGAGCTGGGAATATGTTGGAAAAATGGCAAAATGCAGTCTAGTTTATTTAGGTAGCATGGCAACATAACGATTTTCAAAATCGTTCTGTTCTATCTAAATAAACTATGCTGCATTTCCAACAACTTATATCAACTTCATGGATATGCAGCATCACTGATTTAACGTCAAGAGGATGCTTGTTAATCGGAGTTCGTGAAGTGATTTTTCTCGTATAGGAATGATTATTGTTAGCATATACAATTTTCGGCATATTATTACTGAGAGCACTGAAAAATGTTATTCTCATAGGATCACATACTTATTCGTCTACTATACATTGTCTATTCGAAACACGAAAGAAAGTACAATTTCCACTGACAATTATTCAAATTAGTGCCAGTACAAATATATGAGAAGATCTGGGCCTGTCTGTGTTCTGGTGTAATAGTAATACAAATAAACTTGAACTACCTTCCTCTGAGTCCACTCCCGACACTTGAGCATAGTAATAACAATGTTGTCCCATTCCATTCAGCTTAAAGCATGGATAACAGTTGACTTGGCATCATTTGAATCGACCGAAATTAATGGTGTATAATACATAGAGTGATGACCTGTTACCTGCCACTGGAATGATTCGTTCCTCAGGACAGTGAGTGGCCAATCATTCGCTTGTTTCATTGACACGAGAGAGAACGATCTTGACTGATTTGAAAAGAGCGACTGCTATGATTAACGCATTCACATTTGTTCATACCCACTCAATATACGAGGGTGACAATTAGAAAGAACATGAAATAATTCTTTCAAAGGCTTCCATTGGAAGCTGCCGTGAACAGAGGTTTTTAAATAATTTAGAATCTCGGATCATTTCCAAATTAGAAGAACTCAATTAAATGCATCCTCAGAATAGGCTGTGACTTGAAATTGGCATAATCATCGATTGATGAATCATGATTTTCTTCTAGATGTTAGGTCAATCGTTGTATGACCATGTCCAGGTCTATATTCAAGTACTTGTCCATTTCCATCCCTATTTACACTCCATGTTTATGTCCAAATTTTCGTTCACATTCAAGTCGATGTCTTTGTCCAAGTGGAGATCGTCACATTTCTGGAAGATTGAAATATATTTCACGACGTGCGGCATTTAACGTTCAGAATATCCATGTTCCTATCGTTCATTGGAGAAGATAATAAGTAACATGTGCTCCATATTCTCATCGATTGAAAATAAATAAAGCATTCAAAAAGGCAAACGTTTCTGCCTGAGGAACTCTAGAATCCGTTTTCGCACCGGTTCACTCCCCACAATAAAGACAGTATCTGTGTGAAAATATACAAATTTCCTTTCCATCAGCTTCAAATGGAACGTTTCTCAGATAATAATTATTAGTGTGAACTGTTGATTTCTTCAACACTAAATTATTATGCAGTTGATGATCTTCTGGAGCAAGAATCACCATCAACTGATTGACGACCACTTTTGAACCATGTAAACCACCCATGAAATAGAGTGAGTCAAAGACTGACATTCGTAAGTATGTTCCAAAAGTTGATACTATTTCAGGAAGTTTTCCGAAATTTTTGCACTATTTCACATGATATCAATAGACATGAAAATGTCTAACTCAGGAATCGATTAATTGAAGAGGAAGCTGGTTATTCCTTGGATTATTTCTAGTACCCCAGATGGAATCAACAACGGATGTATTGTTTTTTGGAACTCTGTTTATATGGATGAAATCCTCTAGTGTGACGGTGGTGCGAATCTCACGTCCTCAGGATGTTCCAGTGCAGCACAATTTAGAAAATTTGGCTTTTTCATATATAGATCTTATATTCTCAAGGAATGTTCTGGATTCTGGGAATAAATGAACAAATTTGTAAAAGAATCTGAACGTTGAGTCATTTCATAGAGTGACGGACAAATAATCAGCTATCAATAAGTTACGGCGAATTTCTTACTCGTATGCAGGGCCGCACTGGTCATAAGAACCGGATCGGGTATTCCATCTGATGTTTCAAATAACCTATTTATTCTTATTGTTAGATAACATCTGACAGTTGTTGCAATTTAAAATTGATATATAAAAATTCTCGGGAAATAGGTCACAATAAAACTTTGTCACTTGTCAAGAATCTTATTATTTAAAATTGATAAATGATTCAAATATAAGTTAAACTTATACATTCTTGTATAAACTGAAATATCTTAATACTAACTTATATCTATTACAAATTCTTAACCTATTCTTGTTAATATCTATCTGTAGATAGTCTTAAATCATTCAAGTAATGGTTTCTTCACTTCGTTAGGACTGTACGTTCTTTCACTTTACACTTTTTTCACTTTACTTTCTTATAATCTACTCTACAATTTGGTTTTTATCATTGTACACTCTTTTATTTACTATTTTAATCATATAACTTAACTTTTAAATAACGTTTTCATCCCATATCACTTCCTTTTTTAACTTTATATTTTTAATCTCTCTGTAAAATATATTTACAACTCTGTTTTATATTTGTTCTAGTGAAATCATAACAATACATATAATATTGCGCCTTATCCAGAAAGGTGAATCCCACAATCCCTAATATGATGATGTCAAGTACAACTATTATCATGAAGTCTTTCATATCAATGCTCGGGATCATCACCAACAGCACCATCTCATGGGACGATTATGTGAGGTCCATTGCGAAAACCACTTCGTAGGGACTTGAATTCCTATTTGGTGCAAGAGCTACTTTACATCCCAGCAGATCCTCATAATCTACAAAGCACAGATTGGACCTGTCCTGGAGTACTGGTCACACGTTTGGAATTTGACTCCTAAATATACGCTGAAGCTCTTGGACTCTATCCAGAAAATAGCTATTCGTCTGGTTGATGATGTGACACTTACGAGTTCATTCATATCTCTAGAACATCATAGAAAGTTGAGAGATTTCTCTCTTTTCTATAGATATTTCCATGGCAGGTACTCATCAGAAATCTCGTATGTTGTTCCACCACGAGATATTCCAGATATGCAGACTAAACGAGCTCGAACTAGTCACTCTCTCATTGTCAAGCTCGAGACCTGCCGAACTTCTTCGTACTAGACTTCATTTTTCTATCGAACAGCAAAGTTCTAGAACTATTCACGTGGTGAGATCTTTCCCTATGCCTATAATCCACAAACCTTCGGAAAAAGTTCGAATCCTCTTCCAACATTCCAGCGCTGGCTCACAGAATGTTCTTGGGTTTCCCTCTCATGTAGTCAAAGAATAAAAAAAATGACATGATTTATTGCAATTTAGATGCAAATTATTCTCGCGGAAAGCAAACTCCGCTGTTAAGATAAACGATAATAATATGTTCAAACTAACAAAAAATAATTAAAATATAAAATAAGGAATAAAGATATTAAAATTATAAGTCGGTACAAATACATAAGCAGTATGTACTTACTTCAAAATAGACCATGCACTAAGCGGCGTTACTTCATATACGATATACGACATTATCACACCAGATTTTTGAGGTTATGACGTTTCGGTCGGATTATCCAGACATATAGCTTTAGTTCAAGACACAGGTGTATTTGGATGCACCTTCAATCGCAAATCGTTTTATTTTTGATCTACATACACAACTAGTCCTAATTTGACAATTGACATAAATATATATTTATCGCGAAAACATACCGAGTTGATTTCAATGTATATCTCATCATATATCTTTGGAGATTGATACTTCATTGGGCCTAACCTTGAATGAGGAAACTGAGTGCTCTGTTCATGGGCATGTCCAGGTTCAACTTTATGTATACTTTATGTATTTATGTATAGTTTTACTGGTATATCTTGTGCTCAAGTAGTATATGTAAATATATAATATAAAACGTAAACTAAATTCTTGAAAATAAAAAACAATACTCTAAACTCTTGAATACCAAAACTCAACAGGAAATCATATTCAAGACTGAAAAATAAATTAATTATAATAATATTTGTTTTCAGAAGCGTGGGCTGAGATTGGTGTCCAACACTTGAAATATTACTTGTGTGCCAATTACAAAATATAATAAATATCGGCGATGATTCTAAATTGAAAACATAAAAGACCCCTAAACTCTTTTCATTTATTTGTAAGATTTTCAATACTATCATCCTAGGATATTTTTTTCACAACCCGTCAACAAAAATATCTGTATGGGATCTTGCGGCAAACAATTTTTCGTTATCTATTTCTGATATAGAAGAGGATCCCTCACACGCTACGTGTGACATTAACAAAATTAGTAAGTATTCATATTCCTGTGTGCTTCAACTGCCAACTATCTCTTCCCATACCTACTAGAGGCCATATGCTAGAGGCTAACGGTAAGTCCTAAGATATTTATAAATTGAGAAACCAGGAAATATTCCTCGCATACTCTTTAGCACTCTGAAAAATCCAAGAGACCGGGCTGGTTGATGGTTAACTTTACAAATATGCAAATCTGATACCTAGATCTTATTCGATGTTTGGTTCCTTTTTGCCATGACGACTCATATTTGGATCGGCCCGCCCGATGGCATAGTCCGGCGCTGCTTGATATGGAAAATTCACAAGTTTGGATAATTTAAAACATTGATAAAGTATAAGTGATCTTTGGCAATGAGATAATGTGCACATTGTATATTAATTTCGAAAAGCTTGACAGAAAATCATACAATGGAAGTGGAATACTAAATTATTCACCTTCTTTATTATGTACAATACTTCTCACTTCACTTTATATCTTGCATTAAATTTATCATCCATTGGAATGTTTTAAAATTCTACAGCAACGTTCTGCTCAGAATTGGATATTTGAAAATAGCTTACATAAATTCAGTTTTACTACCCTTCTGACAAGTGATATGATTTATAGTAGTTGGGTTCTACTTTCACCACTAGATCATATTGCAAATCATATTTTCCGTTCATTACATCAAGTTCGACGTTAATCTAGAACTTAACAATACAAACACATCTAACGTAGGTAAGGTTTACTTGCTAATGAGCTAGTGGTTGCTGAGAACCAAAACAAACACGATGACGGTTGTGGAAGAAAGCACAAAGTAAATCAGTTGTGCTGGATCCGGATTAAGTCTCTTACACGGTTAATTCCTTTAGATTTACGAAGTTTGTTCTACTTTTTTCTCGTTCAGCTATAGCTGCATAAAAATGAATCATCGATATTGGGTTTACTTTGAACATAGATGTGGTAGTTACTAAGAGACACAATTTGAATAATCGTTGAAGCTAAAATTGATTATATTGCACTGCCTATTTTTCATTTCCATGTCAGATATGTCATCCTTCTATGAGGAAGTAAGGTTGATGAGGTTTTTGAATTATAAGGAGAATTACGTGAATTCAATTGATTTGAAGACTGCATTGAGTCCTTACGAGAAATTTCATTGGTTTTCAGTAAAAAAGGCGATACTCGTAGAAGTCTTGCGGTATTATCAAATATATCTACAAAGAGAATTTAATTCTTAAGCGAATATAAAAAAGGAAGGGATGGGCCAGCATAACATCAAATTTAAGTAAGTAAAAGTTTCTGTTGGTGCTATTTAACTATACCAGCATCTTGTCTAGAAACAAATCACCGGAAACATACCTGTGTAATTGATATGATATGCCGCATGGAGTCCTAAAGTTTCCTGATTACGTCCATAGCAAGAAAAATTGTATCCCACTTCACAGTACTGTTTCATGGTACACCGGTGAGTTTTAGTTCACTCAAGGAAGCTAAAGTTTTTCCCGGCTTCAGTGACAAAATTTCTTCGATGATTGTGTATACCCCGAAGAGTGCTCCTGCGGAGGAGGGAAGCTACGAAGTTGGTTAGTGGATGTATCTGTGTTTCTTCTGCTTTTGTGCAGTCTACACATTCCATCGTCTACCTGGCAAATTTTACTCATGTGGCCGTTGAGTTTGCAGTGTCCCATCAAGAAATCTGTCGTGATTCTCAGGTTGTTTCTACCTCTACCTTTAGTTTTGTTTTCCATAACGTCCTTTTGCCCAAATTCATCTACAGGGGTTTTGGATTGTCTGTGACTCGGGAGAGAATTCCAGTACTTTTGTACTGAATATTGTTCTAACGATTTCCTTCATAGTGTCCTTGCCTATACTAAAGGATTCCGGTCCTATCAGAGGTTTTCCATCTCCCCTGCGTGCATGGGTGCTCGCTGTTCATTTCCCTCGATTCCTTTATGTCCTGGAACTCAGTGCAGGGCAATTCTAACCTGCATTCCTGAGGTGTTCAGCTGATCCTTGCAGTTGAAGAACATCATTGAGCTTATGAAGTTTGTTGTGCTCAGTACTTTATGACTGCTTGACTATCGGACATGATGGCTATATCCTTCGTTTTGTATCCTTTGTTCATATTGAGTTGGGCACATCTCTCTTATTCCATCGGTATACCAACCGATTGCTCCTTTCCTAACAGGGTGATTGTTCTTCTGTATCCACTCTTCTTTATCCTCAAGTAGGGTTTGGAAGTCTTGTATAAACAAGAACACATTGCACATGTCATCTCTTGGTGCAATGAGTATTAGGACTTTCTTCTCCAGAGATATATTGTTCTTGCATAAACATTTAATACCTCCCTGAAATTCTTCTTTGCTTGAGTTAAACATAGTATTTCTGGCTATCCCAGGTATCGCTATATGGACGGGCTTAGTCTAAGTATTTTCTCCATGCTAGCTGTACTTTAAGCCTCTGTTATGCTTATGCATACGAACTTTTGTGTTTTAATTAATCATTATCTTTGTTTGGTAATTTACTTGGTTTTACTACTGCAGGATATCACTCCATAGGTGAGGATGGGTCACACCATCCTGGTACACATACAGAGCACTATTTTGGGGGGCAACCCCATGTTTCACTCAACTTTCTTCTGCATACCATTAGGGAATGTGTCGCCCCTTTATTTACGTACTTTAGGTGTTGTCTGTAAGTGAAAGTCTTGTCTAGTGTGATGCCTAGATATTTTATCTCAATGGTGATTTCATTCAGCTCGATTTGCTTCATGTGATTCATTTTCATTTTCCTGGTGAATGCCAGTATTGTAGTTTTAGTGGGATTGATTTCTAGACCGGCCGATTTGCATCTATTCTCTGTGACCTTAAGACGTTCTTGGATGAAGTCGCATAGGGTGCTCTGAAATTTTCCTCTTGCAATTTGTACAATATCATCTGTGTATCCTAGGCAGCTGATTCCTTTAAGAGTCAGTTACTTAAGGTCATCTACTACCAGGCTCGTTGTGTTTATTTGGATGGTGCTAACACCCACTCATGTCTCAGCTCTTCTGGTCCATAGCATTTCTCGCATCCAATTGGATGAAGTTTGGTCTACGTTCCTTTTCTCGGGGGTGGCCCAATGGTATAGTTTGACGCGTTATCAAAGGCGCGATGTCAGGGGGTGGGGTGAACAAAGAGCTATTTCTTTTTGTTCTAGCGCCTCCTTTATTTCACCTGTCAGCTGATACAGTGCGGTTTCGGTTGATCTACATGCTCTCTATGTATGCTGACAGTGATGGAAGGGTTCCTCTTCCACTACTGTGTTTCTGATGAAATTATGAAGATAGAAACCAGAGAGGTAATAATAATAGTAAATCATTCGAATTATCTAATACGGTGCCGGTATCGATCCTTTTAAAATACATTATGTTGTCAATTAGAGTAAACTTTCAATGCAATGACATAGAGTATTATTTGACTTATTTCTATCACTTTATCTGTTCCTAACCAATTGCTATATATTTTCGGTAGCTACGGGCGGGGGGAGTTACTGATAAATGAGTAGTCGTATTTTTTTCTCCAAGACGAACAAACTTCACCTTGACCGATTTAATTAGAAATGTCATATTGCATATCAGAGCAATTCAGCTAGTATTTCCTAACAATATATTTTCATTAAGAGTCAGACGTATTTCCGTGCAATAAGAACTAAAATTCAAGAGGATAATTGCCCAATTAAGAATATGCAATGCGCATTCCGATGAGTTTAGTGCTAATGAGTTCTTTTATTGCATTAAAATGAGTTATTTGATGGAAGATTCTGTCGCGTATATTACTAAGCACCGGTTTCGGTATAAAGTGTGAAACTTCATCTTATGATATATTCATTCACTATTCAAATTAGGACCCTGAATTTACTGCAAAAACATTTATGTCGTGAATTAACTAACATGGCCGTAGAAGTAATATCCGGGCCCTCTGGAGGAAGTTGAGGAAATTCTTTCGTCAGAATGATCGAGCGTTTGGAATGTTAATAACTAATGTCGTGAGGCCACTACGAAATATGAATAAAACATACGTGTTAAATTTTTATACATTTTAATTGACTTCACACACTCCATTGAAAATCGCTCTCACTAACTCTTCACCCTTCTGAGTGTTTTATCAGGCGTCTCTATTAAATAATTGAATACATCAGCACCTTTCAACCCGTACAGAATTTATTGCTGTAGTGCAATTCTGCTTTCATTTGATAAATCGTAGATATGATGTAAAAATGAAACTGTGATTTGTGGATCAATTCCACGTCACATGAGGCAACACCCTCTAGAGTACGAGTTCTGAACCCTCTATTGTGACATCACCAGCCATAGGCTATGTTGCAGCTGGTCACCCTTAAGTTATACGTACAATGTTGCAATACCTACATTGAAATCTAAGTTTTATTTTCTTGTTAGGACATATACAGAGTGTTTCATGATATATGCGCAGGACTTCAGGATATGATAGCACGTCCAAAAATTTGAAAAAAGTCTCCATTAACTTACCCTCTGAAATACACAATTTTCGAGATACATGGTGTTGAAATCGAGAAAAAAATTTCGTTTTTTGCAAACATCTCCGGAACCGTTTATCGTACAGAAAACAGCTTCTGTGAGAATTTTCTACTCATAATAAGCTATGTTTAGTGCGATAAGAATTTTTTTTTCACTAGGTAGTGGGTGTTTTTCTCCCCAACTTCTACGCCACTAAAAAAAATGTTGAAAAACATGGTCTTTTTTTTTAAATAATTTTTTTTCTTACTAATTAAACAAAATTCACTTAAACGTTGAAACAAGTAACAAAACCAAACGTTAACTTCGTTATTGCAAAATTAAAAAAAAATACCGAATCATACACAGTAAAATTGAATGTTGGAAATGTCCTCCGTTAGCTTCAATGCACGCAGCAATTCTTCGATGCATTGACTGTCTAGTAAGCAGGAAAATTCCTGGAGTGTTCCGAATTATGTTGCAAGATGCAACAATGCGTTCTCTTAATTGTGTTCTCTTGACAGTGACAACATTTTTTTTAGTGCCAGACAGCTATTTCACTCATGAGTTCATCAGTGAGACGAGGCAGACGTGAAGTCACTGATCAGCCATATCCGAAAGTGATATAATAAAGCAACACCCTCGAAACTATTTTCCGAACCTAGATGTTCCAACACCATCTGCCGGAAAGCAGATGTCCCAATGAGAATGTGATTCACAATGCTAAGCATTGATAACACAATTCTCGCGATTCAAAAAATCGACGGAGAAACAGTTGGAATTACTAGCGCCCAGCAACAATGCACCTATCGATGCCTGGGAATTAAACAGCATCCTAATCATCACGGTGAAGGTGGTTCTCCGCGGCAAGTACAGCAACCTTGTTCGAAAGATTTGGTCTCCCGAACTTTCGAGTCAGAACAAGGCGTCTGCAACAAATATGCTTGCCGTTTCAACTCCTTTGGAGGGGTGAAGTGGACGGTCGATGAGCTGCATAGACTCGACAGAGACACCCGGAAAATGAGGCATATCGATCACAGTTTGCATTCTAGGTAGTACGTTCCCCGCATTCATCTCTCACGTCACCGAGGAGGTAGGGGACTCCTTAGTCTGGAGGGTTTGCATCGAAATGTGGTTCTGAGTATAGCTTATACAGTTCTTAGGAGTTCGGACATCCTTCTGTGCCTTGTTAAAAGTCACGAATTGGCCAAAGTTGGAGCATTTATCGTTAAGGCAGCACAAAAAGCTGCCGAAGAACAAGACTGACTAGAGACCAACTCGAGTTCCAACCTTCTCGCCTAAAAGGCCAGATGAATGCCGCGAAGCACGATCTTATATTTAGGCAGCATGTTGACAAGCCGATACACGGTGTTTTTCATTTTCTTGTCAATCAGGCTGACCTTCCGCTTCCTAAGGTGAACCGGGCTTACATCCGAGACCAAGAGATTCACCGAACCGAAAGGCGCCTGAGACGAGTTTCCACTCGCTGTCGGTCCGTCCGACAAAAGCGGCTTCGGCGTACACCTATCGCCATAATACGGCCCTACGGGTGCTGTATTACCATCTAGGGTACTTGTGCCAAATAGACCAAGAGTCGGTGCTGCCTTACATGCCATGTCCGTTGTCGGAAACGAAAAATGCCAGATCTACTGAAATTATCCGTTTCCGACCGTCAGGTCCATACAATCGAATAGGCCTGACGTTGTTTTCCTCGATAAACTATATATGTCATCGAATTCTCTGCTCTGGCAGAGAAGAACATAGTCTTGAAGGAGGAGGATAAATGGACAAAATATCAAGATCTCCTGTTCGAGCTCCGCACGCTATACCCAGGCCACAAGGTCGTATCAGTGGTTCTGATCATCGGTGTTTTGGGCGGAATTCGCTGCGTTCGAACTTGAAGATCATTCCGGCCTGTCAGTACTCGGCGCAGATCTCGATAGATCGGATGCAGAAGGTAGTCATTCTGGGCTCAATGAGAATACTTATGGCACACGATTTGGGAACCTGAAGCTATTTACCGACCGATGGGGAAGAGTAGCTTCGGTTAACCTACTTTTGGTTCTTCTGGCGCAATTGCTGCGATGTCGACAGAGCTCGCAGCAGCCCCGACCCGGTTTCGATGTAAAAAAAAAATTATGTGTATAGATATTACGTTTTCTTGGTATTTTGGTTCTTCAATACCACTAAAAGAGAAATAAGATTTACATTTTAATCACAAAAAAAATAAGATAATACAGCTCTATATCACAACTCGAATTTTGAAAATTTGTTGGGAAAAGTGACTATGCCACTGCGTTCCACTTCTAAAAGAGCCTCAAGGATGTAGAAATTATTTTATTCCAACTCCATAATTAACTCGAAAAATTGAGTATTCTCATATAAGTTGGAATTAAAAGACGATTGCCAATTTTTCATTTCATCATTGATATTTTGCCAAAATAGAGATCGAGGATGATGAGGGTTTCATTCTTCAATATTTCTTATACTTAGCGAGATTACCTATTAAAACTTCGAAATTGATCCAACATGTACTTAATTGGATTTTTCAACTAGTTGATAACTCACATTTGTGTTCCGGTGCATCATGAGTTTACACTTAGTGATCGCCGAAACTACAGACCTATGAAGACCGTTACAAAACAGTATATTCATGTTCCAATATTTATTATATCGGAGTTTTATTGTGATGCAAATTTATTTGCGGAGTAGTTGACACTTCGAATTGACTGGAATATAAACTTCCAGGAAATATGGTCATAAATTCTTAAAAGCACCTTATCAACATATAGTCCACTTGTCAAACCTTGTGACAAGTTCCATCCATTATTCGGAACGAATGCGTCGACTGACGGACACGTCTCCGGTCTTTATCCTATCTGAGCCCTTGATAGTATTCTACGTGACCGACTAAAAGGTCACCGAGATAATGAGCACGTATGCCTCCCATTATGACTTCGTAGGGTGTCAAAGTAAATTGAACTGAATTTACCTGTTAATTATAACCTGTATTCACTTTTGGTTATTTGAAGCACGAACGCCTCTTCATGAGCTCATTCGGTATTCATTTTATTCAAAAACTTACTGCTTCAATCCTATGGTGAATGCGCAAATGTATGAATATGAGTACAGCACCCCAAACTCCACGCCCATTTTGTCATACAATAAGCAAAGCAAGGCAATCATGAAAGAATCACTTTTTAACATTCTTAAAAATCATTTATCTATTCATTTATTCATTATTTTATTTAATTGTATACAACGGGAAAATCGGAATGATACATTCAAACTGTTGAGTGAATTCGAGAATTTTTTTTTAACTTGAATAGTAGACTTCCGCGGATAGCTAATCTTGAAATAAATTCTGGCTTCCGGATGAATTCCGCGTCACAATGGCTCAACTTGATGCCGACGTTTCGTTAACCATTACAGGTGGCATCTTCAGGGCAGGCTTGAGGCTTGGACTGAAACTGGTTTCTGTAGCCGTATTTATTGTAGGGAGAATTCTCCACGCTACACAGTTCACTGCCTTTATTCCGGTGGTTAACTCCGTTCTGGCACCTGACCCTGCAGTTGTGTGATCATGTGCGAAGTGGAATTTTCGAGGATGGGGTTCGAAATGTTGGGAAGGTAATATCCTGAGTCACGGTTCAGATTATTTGAATGTTTTAGGATTCCTATAGCTTCAAGGATTTTTCGCTGATAGAAGTTCGGGGCTCGGGCTGGGATTTCAATACTCCCGAAAAGGATTTGATGATTAGTGTCAAACTTATGTTCCGCAAGTGCAGATCTACTGGTGTCACGCAGGCTTGTACAGCGCTCATGTTCTTTCACATGAGTAGCTACGGTCTGTTTCACCAATGTAGACTTCACCGCAAGAACAGGGAATGCTATAAGCACCTTCTAAGTGGAGAGGAGGAAGGGGATCTTTGATAGGTTTGTGAAACTGAGATAATTTTGGGAGTGTGGAAAACCGGATACAAATATTGTGTTCTTCAAGGATTTTGGAAATTCGATCTGTTATCAAGATATTCAGGCACATATAATTCAAAATCAATGAGAATAGATATATTTATCACATCCGACACCGGTACCCAGGCTAAATGATATCATAAGTTACAGCTACGTTTGAGGGTTACAATATCGGAATATTTGGTCCAACAGAATGTAGAAGAATAAAATGTTAGAGCCAAATATACGATATTCGTCACATGGCATTCTGTCGTTCGATTTTGGTACTACGAAATTCGTCACAAAGAAAATTAATGTTATTGAGAAATTAAATCATGTGGTCGGTTTTACTTAATTTATTCACTAAATTAGTGTAACAAGAACATGTGTAACATATGATCAAGAATATAATATACTTATAATACATTAATACATTAATACATAATTAAATAATCTCTTGCAAATTCTTACATACGTCTTTATAAGTGTAGAAAATGTTTTTAGGAAGAATTCGTAATGTTATTTCCCAGTACAGGTCTGAAACCTTTCTTAAGTGCCATGTCATAAATCCTACACATCTGGTTTCGAAAGTAGATACTTGACAAATAACTTCGTTCTTCTCATTTGTTGTGAGAATACCAATCAATATGCACTCATATATTTTAATAATATTACTGAATAGCGGATTCTTACTACAAAAAATAATTTTTTATACATTAATTCTGACGATACAATTTCGATTATTCGTGGTTCTGTTCGTTTCGACGGCGTGGGCTCTTTTAATTGAAGTTAAATTGTGCGATTTGGACGCTTGTTTTATAATTAGTTTTAATAAACCCCCTTTTTAGACATAGTGAGTCTTCTGATGATGGTCGTGAGACCGAAACGTACGTAAAGACGAATAGTTAAAACAAAGTGTTATTGTGACCTATTTCCCGAGAATTTTTATATATAATTCATACTGGGTCAAGAATCTTATTATTATTTCGGCTGGGATATAAGCCTTAATATGGAAGGAACAACCACCTATCCTAAAGTTTTGAAGGAATACGGAAAGTTAATGAAGATACTAGCAAGAGAGAAGAATCGTAGAATATTTCTGGTAAGATGTAGGAATTTGCAAGTTTATCCAAATTTCATAATATCTAAATCAAAGGAGAATATGTTTAGCAAGGTGCTAAATAAGAAGGCGTACGCAAAATTAGTAAATTCTTTTCATAAAAACTGTTTGAACCTGTGCATTAAAGAAGCATGTGCAATTGTAGCTGAGGTTGAAAACAAAATCAAACTGGTTAAACAAACCTGTCATCAAAATTTTGATAGCAACTTTATATCGCAATTTTTTCAAATTCAGCATAACAATTTCGAAAAAAATTTCAACAAAATCAAAGCCATTCAATCTAAAAAGATAAATAATTTAATGAAAGACGTAACATATGAAAAAAAGAATATCAATGAACAATGGTTGAAAAATCTAACTGACATAAAAATTCCGGATGAGGTGCAGCACACGTGAAGTTTAGGTCCGAAATTTGCATTGCCTAATAACAATAATAAACTGCCTATCGATAATATTATTGCAAATTTAGAATGCGGAATTAGGAATAAAAATGTAGAAGAGAAAAACGAAATTAGAAACAAAGTTTGCAACATCTTGACAAACAAAAAGAACAAACAGAAGGCAGAAGTAGGGATTGCAAAGAATCGTTTTAACTATCATACAAAAATAACAAAAGATTTCTTAGATGCTAACCCTCAAATATTAGTTTTGAACGCGGATAAATGTAATAAAACCGTCATAATGCATAGAAATGACTATGAAAACAAAATAGGAAACCTTTTAAATGATGAAACAACTTATAAAAAATTAAAATCTGATCCTACTTTATCAGTACAAAACAACATGAATAAATTGATAAATAAATGGCATAAGAATAAGATAATCCCTATTGAATTAAAAAATAAATTAATTTGCCATAATGGGCTAGCACCTTATATCTATGGGCTTCCCAAACTGCATAAAAATGATATACCTCTAAGACCCATTGTTAGTAATATTGGAGCGCCGACTTACAATTTATCAAAATTTCTATCAAAATCTATCAATAATATAATAGGAAAAAATGAATTCTATGTAAAAGATTCATGGCACTTTAATGAATTTATAAAAAATCAATCCGTACCCGTAAACCATCAACTGATTTCCTTGGACGTTGTTTCTTTATTTACAAATATACCTGTTGTTTTGGCATTGAATAGCATCAAAAAACGTTGGGCAGAGATTAAAAACCACACACCTCTAGATCAATCGGAATTTATAAATGCTGTAAAATTTTGTTTAGAATGCACATACTTTCAGTATGGTGAGCAATTTTTTGGACAAATATTTGGCACAGCAATGGGATCTCCTATTTCAGCTACCATTGCTAACCTCGTTATGGAGTGCCTAGAGGAATCTGTTATGAGTTCATTAGATTTTCGGCCTGTATTCTTTAAACGGTATGTAGACGATTGCCTTATGTGTGTTCCCAACGATAAAATTCAATATGTAATTGATAAATTTAACAATTTTCACTGTAAACTTCAATTCACTTGTGAAATAGAATTAAACAATAACATAAATTTCCTAGATATGAACATTAGGCATGATGCTGATGGAAAAATAAAAACCTCTTGGTTTACTAAAGAAGTATGGTCTCAACGTTATCTTCACTTCAATTCCGTTGCACCAGCTTGTTATAAAAAAAAGTGTCATAAACAGCCTTACAGATCGCGCGATAAAATTGTCCCACGCAGATGACCGCCCCAAAAATTTAAAAATTGTTCGTACTACACTAGAATTGAATGGCTACCCAAAAACTTTTTTCAATCCTATCATTAAAGAAAGAATAAACAAAATCTATAATGGTTGGTCTAATAAAAATAACATAAAAGGTAATACAGACAATTTTATAACTCTACCTTACATTCCGGAGACCTCAGAGAAAATCAAAAAATGTTTGAAAAAGTATGATATAAATGTTGCGCATAAACCTACTAACTGTGTTGGGAAATATTTCTCAAATCTAAAACCGTTAATACCCAAAGATAAACAAACCCACACAGTGTATAAATTGAATTGTTTAGATTGTGATGGAACCTATACTGGAATCTCTAAACAATATTTACAAAAAAGAATGTACGGCCATAAATATAGCACAAGAAATAACAACTTAGAAAATTCCACCGCCCTTGCTAAGCATTGCTTTGATTATAACCATCAATTTGATTACAAAAATGTTAATATCTTAACTAAGGAAACCAATTATTATAAAAGATCTATCCTGGAGATGATTCACATAAAACGGGACCCCAAATCTGTAAATCATAGGGTAGACACACAAAATCTAAGTCATATTTATACTAATTTGATTAAATAATCTCTTGCAAATTCTTACATACGTCTTTATAAGTGTAGAAAATGTTTTTAGGAAGAATTCGTAATGTTATTTCCCAGTACAGGTCTGAAACCTTTCTTAAGTGCCATGTCATAAATCCTACACATCTGGTTTCGAAAGTAGATACTTGACAAATAACTTCGTTCTTCTCATTTGTTGTGAGAATACCAATCAATATGCACTCATATATTTTAATAATATTACTGAATAGCGGATTCTTACTACAAAAAATAATTTTTTATACATTAATTCTGACGATACAATTTCGATTATTCGTGGTTCTGTTCGTTTCGACGGCGTGGGCTCTTTTAATTGAAGTTAAATTGTGCGATTTGGACGCTTGTTTTATAATTAGTTTTAATAAACCCCCTTTTTAGACATAGTGAGTCTTCTGATGATGGTCGTGAGACCGAAACGTACGTAAAGACGAATAGTTAAAACAAAGTGTTATTGTGACCTATTTCCCGAGAATTTTTATATATAACTTATAATACATGAATTTTACGTAACACTCGGAAGGAAGACATTGACAATTTATACAAAATAATACTACTTCTATATATATATAAGAAAGTCGTGTTAGTTACACTATTTATAACTCAAGAACGGCTGTACCGATTGGCTGAAAATTGGTGGAGAGGTAGCTTAGAACCAGGAGACGGACATAGGATACTTTTTATCCCATTTGACCGCGCTCCCGTGTGACATGACATAAAACGTCAAAGAGAAAGGTCAGGTAGAGTAGTGAAATAAGGGGTATGTAACATAGAAACTATACTCTATGTTTATGAAATAATATTCTATAATTGTCTAGGCAACATTGTTCAATGTAATAAAGTGTCAGGTTCACGATAAGTTGTATAAAATTTGTACTCAGATTACGGCTGTACCGATTTGGCTAAAAATTGGTGGAAAGGTAGCTTAGAACCAGGAGACGGACATAGGATACTTTTTATCCCGTTTGACCGCGCTCCCGTGTGATATGACATAAAACGTCAAAGAGAATACAAGTCAATATAAAACGTGGTATAACAAAAACGCATCTTACTTGGAATAACAAAACGTAAATGACAGCTAACCGTTTTAGTTTAAAAGACTTCAATTTCCGATCCGTCTTGCATTCGCCATGACCATTGACAAATCACAAGGGCCATCCTTGCAAGTTTGTGGTTTGAATCTGGAATATCCATGTTTTTCCCATGGTCAATTATATGTGGCATGTTCAAGGGTCGGAAGACCATCTGCGTTGTTTGTTCTTGCGCCTGATAATAAAACAAGAAATGTCGTGTATCACAAGGTACTTAACTGAAGAGTGCATGCCCCAAAATACATGAATAATAAAGAATAATTAAAATACTTTTTTTTTTATTTTTATTTCTTAATAAAAAATTGAACCTAACAAAATCACAAATTTTGTATATTTATTGCCTCTAAGGCGGAACAGAGTTCGCCGGGTCAGCTAGTATTTTATAAACTGTGTGCATATATATTTGGAACAACTTTTACAAAATGGAGGGTAGTTTCATCTTTTGTTGTTCCAAATCTGACAATAATTCTTAAAATGTTATCTTTGAATTGTGGCTGAGTTTGTAGATTTACAAGTAGAAGCTACACTATTACATTTTATGTATACTTCTATTTGAAATTTTAACAAAAGATCCATGAAATAGAAAATATTCGGTGAACCATAATGAAAAGAGTTATGTAAATGAACGAAAGCGTTCGTGGTTTTATTCAGAGTCGAAGAAGGTTCAGCCCAAATATGGGGTGGAAAAGTGACTACGTCGGATATAAAATAATCTACCAAATAATCACCAAAAACCGGTAACTTATCGTCACTTGGTTTAATCGCAAGTAACAAAAACAAAAAAATCGCTTACCAGATTTGGCTCAAAAATACTATACCAAAACAATAACGAAGCCTCTTTCCAGTTTCACAATTTTTGTTTTTATTTTCACCACTTAACCTCAACTTTTGTATTTTAGGCCACCAAGACTGAGTAAGGCGGAAGCGGCAACCAATAATTGCAACGTTATCTATCCCACACTTCACGAACTGCATTATGAATGACAATTTAAAAATCAACTACTACTTTCTCAGGAATAAAACTTAAATTATTGGGAGAAAAAATAAACTCAATTTTTTCCAAACAGAGTTATTAGAGAATGTTAACTATTACTTGTTAGCACGTACAACACGAATATAAAAGGATTATAAGTTTCGAAACAATCTTCTGTCTAGCCTTAATACGCAATGAATATTCAATTAGCCGTAATAATCAACATCCGCCCATCCTTTCTGTTCTTACCACAGAAAGCTCTGTGTGACGAGTTTCAGGCATCCTTAAACCTTTCCTGAGACATTGACTGTTCCTCGTAATCAAATTATGATGAATCTCATGTCGTTCTTAACAACATACCTTTAAACTCCATAATATGGAATTTCATATACTTAATAATAATATTCGTGAAATGATCTCATCAATGGTCATAATGAATTCTTGAAACAAAAGATGTTGAACACTCAAATCAGAAATGAAAAGTGAAGTTTATATCACAAATAATATAAAATCCAACACTCCTGTAGTAGACAATCATAAATCGAATTACCACAGTAGATTTGTCATCCTATCCGACATAACCTTCAGTCAGTCCGAAATCAATTTACTTGAAAAAGGCTTCAAATATAATATCCCATTCAAACAAAATTACAATACTTTGGAAACCTTACTGTTGGAAGAGAAGTTGCACTTAAAAATTCAGAAACAAAAATTTACTGTAAATTTAAATAAATAATGTGAAATTTATTAACTAATTGTGAAATCAAGTAATCAAGTGGAATATTTCCTATAGTTTCACATACCATTAAAATTTTGAGAAATATTCACATTATATACAGGGTGTCCCAGGTATTAGTAGCAGAACTTCAACAGTCGATAGGAAATTTGATTTTGAGAAAAAAGTGCTCATTAACATATATGCACAGACGCTTAGTTTTTGATATACAGGGAGGGTTGGAATTGAAAAAAAAAATTCGTTTTTTCCGAATATCTCCGGAACCGTTTATCGTACAGAAAACAGCTTTTGCTAGCATTTTCTACTCATAGTAAGCTATGTTCTGTGCGATGAAAACTTTTTTTAGTCATAATTGGTGAAGATTTTGAAGGGGTAGTGGTTGTTTTTCTCCCCAACTTCTACGCCACTGGGAAAAGTACAATTTTGAGACAACCAATTGAACCGCTAACGTTTTCTACACAAAAAGGTACTTGGTCATAAGCTATGAAGTTGACCGTTTTCGAGAAAAATCAACTTTCATGTTGAAAAACATGGTCAATTCTTACTAATTAAACAAAATTTATTCAAACGTTAGAACATGTAACAAAACCAAAAAATTGACCATGTTTTCAACATAAAAGTTGATTTTTCTCGAAAACGGTCAACTTTAGAGTCTATAACCAGGAGTACCTTTGTTGTGTAGAAGACATTAGCGTTTCAAATGGTTGTCTCGAAACTGTACTTTTTGCAGTGGCGTAGAAGTTGGGGAGAAAACACACACTACCCCTTCCATATCTATTGATGACTTATGAGCAAAAAATGTTTGCGAGAGCTGTTTTCTGTACGATGAACGGTTCCGGAGATATTTGCAAAAAACTAAATTTTTTTTTTCAATTTCAACACCCTACCCTGTATCTCAAAAACTAAGCGCCTATGAATATATGTTGATAGGAACTTTTTTTCTAAAAATCAAATTTTCTATCGACTGTTGATGTTCTGCTACTAAAACCTGGGACACCCTGTATATGGGATACTTTACCCAATCTTGTGGAAGTGATTACATATTTTTCTTTAAATCATCAGGTATTATGTTTCTGTAAAATTCATTACATAAACGAATAAGATATTCCTTGATTGTTTATACAGTTACAGTTATGTTTTATAGTGTGTAAATCATTATTCAAACGCATGTTACTAATAAAATTGTTTAAACGTGGTTGATTGAGTTCTCAAAATATCTCATTCAATAATATTATTTCAGTCTTTGATTCAGATCACAAACTATGTTGGAAGTTAGCACCGGATTAGAGAGGGTCGCGGGAACAACCGGGATGACCTAGTATATATTAATATCTAAATCGCAAAACAAATTATAACATAGAATAAATATGTTTTAATGAGTTATTGATAATTTAAACTCCATTCAAAGGATTGAAACTCGAATTTCAGCTCAATAGAAATTAATCAAAATACAAGATTGACTTCCGAATTCCAATCTTGAACTGAAATTTACGTCTAGTTACAGGTACGTATTTTACTGGAACGCTGATACATCATACGAGGGCAAGGTGAGAATTCCCTGAAAAATAGAACAGATGGCACCACATTCAAAAATCTCATGTGACATTTGTAATGTACCATTTTCAACTAGGACGCATCTTTCCATCTTTAACCACTACAACGCCAGAAATCGTCTTTCAAAACAATGGTATAATATTGCACGATCGTCGAATTGAAGTACCCAAGATTGCTGAGGCCATGAGCATCTCAACCGAACAGGTATAGAAAATTTTGCATAAATTTTTGAATATGAAGAAGCTATCTGCCATATGGGCGCCGCATGTTGTTGACAAGAAGCGCGACAACTTCAAAGGAGTATTTGGCGATGCTCAAGCGCGATAAAAAAGACTTTTTGCGCCGTTTCGTAACCGTGGACGGAACACACCAGAGACCAAAGAGCAGTCGAAACAGTGGACTTGTCCTGGCGAATCGAAGCCGAAAAAGGCCAAAGTGAGTTTATCGTCCAACAAAGTCATGGCGACAGTGTTTTGGTATGCACACGGTATCGTTCATCTCGATCACCTTGAAAAACGCAAAACGATCACCGGCATATATTATGCAGAGCTGTTGTATCGACTCGACGCCGATTTGAAACGGAAGCGGCACAACTTGGCAAAGAAAAAATGCTCTTCTACCAGAACAACGCACCGGAGCACAGAATTGCAGTAGCAATGGCAAAATTGCACAAAGTGCGCTACGAATTGGTTCGTCATTCACCATATTCTTCAGAGTTGTCCCTCTGCGATTTTTGTCTACTTCCAAACTTAGAGAAACGACTCGGCGGAAAGAGATTCAGCTCCAACGATGAGGTCATCACTGAAACAAACGTCTATTTTGAAGGATTGCCAAAATCGTATTTTTAGAAGAGATGGAAAAATTAGAAAAACGTTGGACGAAATGTATCGGGCTACAGGGAAATTATGTTAAGAAATTAAATATAAGTTTTGACCAAATAAATCTTTTCTTGTTTCATTCTTCAGAGACTTTCCACCTTGCCCTCATATATCTTAAAATCGTTGAATGAGATAATCTACTTATTTTTAAAAATTCCGAATTCTCGCGAAAATATCCGTTGTGAGCCTTTCTGAATCGATCCGAACTATTTTGAAGATAATATCTGTGTGTGCGTGTGTATAAAAACTGTGGAGACGTTCTGAAATTATGCACATCGCTGTGTAGTGGTGAAAATAGGAACTGTATTGGTTTTGGGCGCGGTAGCACCATTTCAAGTGGTATTTTTAACACTTTTCTCCAGATTTTCAAATGGTATTAAAATATTTTATTGAACCAGGATGACAAGGGCTCATACACGAAAAGATGTGGCAAGGTGTAACTGCGGAAAAGTTGAAGTAGATTGCTGCATCGCATCTGGGGATTGCTTTAATGGCTTCAAACTGACCATAGAAGAAAGCATCCTGAGGATCCCTTTTACAATGAGAATATGATCACCATATATATTCACCCCCGCTGTGACTCCCGCCCACATGTCCTCTTTCAGATAGGAACAAGGACATTCCAAGCCCTAGTAGACACAGGATCCGTAACCTCTTTTATAAATGAGGAGGTAGCTTGTTACTGCCGTGCCATGAACATAAATCGAAGCAAGGTTGGCGAATAAAACACTAATAGAAATGAGCGAAAAGTTTCAGCTACGCTGTGATCTGTCAAACAAGGACCTGGATGGAGAGTTTATGGTATTACCAGGAATGGTATCGTCGATTTTATTAGATGTAGGGCTTCTACGAAAATGAAAATAAGACATTTCCATATACTTTAGGGAAAACACTCTAACACAGGGTAGCGTACCTACTACAACCGTGAACCCTAGAAACTCTCAAGGAAAATGAAAAGATGGTACCACAGACTTTTCTGGAGGAGGAATTACCCAAGTATGAAAACTTATCGGGACTCGCTCACCTAGTGAACCTCACATTATCCTTAAAAACCGAACACCTATAAGCCAACGATAAAGACCACAAAATCCCGCGATGCAAGCCGTAATGGAAGACAAAGTGGGTAGAATGCCAAGCCATACGTACAGTCAACACAGACACAGTGCTTCGCATATTCCGAGAAAGGCGAGCACACCACCTCCCAGAAGCCCAATACTCAAGATATATTATTTTCTTCTACCGAAGACACCTCCCGCAACTCCAGGAAGTGAGATGGAGACTCCGCCAGTGCCGCCCGTAACCTCAGTGCAATATGAGACAGTGACTCCTTTAGTGCACCTCAATCCCCGTATTCTCTCAAAAACTGTGACTAAGCCTCGCTTCGAGCAAGTACATCCGCCTTCGCAAGAAGACCAGCCAAGGAACTATCACCATTTGGAGAGAGAACCCCCGATGGGAGGGATCAAAGTAAAGGAGAAAAATAGTCTCCCAACCATTTTTCTCCCGGAAGACAAGTGTGTAACGAAGTGCCCTCGTTACTTATAAATTAGTGTACTTCTCTGGTGAAAAAGAAATAACACTGACGAGGCTGAGATTCTAACGCATCAAAGTTTTGAACATCCTATGTAGAAAAAGTTGAAGCTACTATCAGATAAGAAATTTCTTATTCGAGTCACCTCTGACTGCCAGAATCTCAGACCACCTCTGACGTTTCATTTCTTTTAGCCCAAAAACCAGTATAAAAGGAGAACGGATTTCACACGAAAGGGATTGAAGATACAGCCGTTCGACCGCTAAGCCACTACGATTCAGATACATTATTACCGACCATTTAATCAATTCAACTCCTTTGATTTCCGAGAATGTATTTCTATTTTTCATCATAAACTCCGTTCTCGCTCCGTAGGATTCACTCATATACTTTGACCATGTCCGAAGGTAAATATCGTACAACTAACTCCACTACTAGCTTACTGTACCGAAAACCAAATAATTTATTATTTGTGTTGAGGAAAAATAAACCACCTGCTTTCTGACTTACTGTACCGGAAACCAAATAATTTATTATTTGTATTGAGGAAAAATAAACCACATATCCACATAATAATTATTCTAATTTGATACTTTTTTTAGTCTTGAATATAATTCTTTTAATTATTTTTAATGGAAACTTTGAATTAACATGATGATAGCACACATTTTCAATATGTACTTTCATCAGTTCTCCGTCTTTGATCTGAAGGCAAAATCATCTGAAACGTCAGTTTTATATATGCCTTTTCTTTTATAGCTGAGTATAAAAGTGCAAGATAATATATTATTATACAAATCATCGACTAGTATTAATAATTAGAAGAAATACATAAGAAATGTCCAGAAATGGTATGAATGCACAATATTAATTAGAAATTGATTGTCGATATGAATAAGAAATGTAACTTCTGTGTCTTCCGTCACGGATTTTATGGAATCGCCAGAATCATGAGGTTGATTATGTCGAAAACTGTTGAAGCTACAGAAAAATGCTCATTTATTGTATCTCCGAAAAACCTTCCACTTTCGAGATATTTATTAAATTGAAAACATGAAATTGAAAAAATTACCTAAATACCAAGATGGCGGCGCGAGCCTTCCCCCAAACATCCCGGCAGTTTTAGGATGTACAACAAAAGACGCTCGTGAACATGTATAACAATTTTTGAAACTACCTATATGTTCTGACGTTTGTTCCATATCCTTCGATGCTTGGACTACTAATGGAAGTAAAGAACCTTGCTCATTAAATTGCTTCTAGTCCTTTTCATGATCTTTATGTTCTCTCATCACATGGAGTAAATGGGTCTACAAATCACGAATTTGATAAGGATATGAGATATTTGACCGTCTCTGATGCATACTTGAACGTCCATAGGGAAAATATGCAGTATTCACCGCTGATTCGATATTGAATGCTAAAAAGCATCCAAACTCATTTGAAAGTTTTACCGTTGAATTATATTTCGCTCTGGGGAATATTCCAATATTGCACCACTTCAGACGAGAACGTTCGAGCTTAAGCACTTCAGAAAATTCAAGATTACTTAACCATATTTATTTCTCGTTAAGATATTGACATGAGCATATAATCCCAGAATGAGCAGATGCAAGTTCTGTGAAGCAGTCACTTTACGCTGGATCTAATAAAGAAACATCTGTTATTCAAATTAATTTAATCACTAATGAACTATAGAAGAGTTCACACTGCAGTATAGAAATCATATATTCATATAATTAATCTACTCAATTTCTATAAACACAGAGTATACCTTATTTTTACTATTTCAATCACCCTAGTAAGAATTATTTGAATCTGGGTGAACTTGAGCCACGGCACGTTTGTTATGTACTCTTACTATATTGAAATGTGTAAAATGCTGACTGACGCAAGGTTACCTACCTATGTCAATTATTGTATAATATAACCCATTGTCGGTCACGGCTAATGTACTGAGAAATCCTCGCTCCCGCGAGGTATCTGGGAAAACCTACCAAAAAGGGTACGTATTGCCCTTGAGATACAGATATACAGGATGTTCCAAAAAAAGGTTGCTAGGAATGGTAGAACACTGAAAAATAGGTGAGGGTTTGCTTCGTAAAAAATTTTCGTAACGTCATCCGTATTCAGGATACAGGATGTTGAAAAAAAAATGTTAATACATTTTTCACGATTATATCGAAACTACTGACAACATTGTGCTGAAATTTTGTATGAATATGTTTCGGAAGCCGATACATCGCATGGATGTAAAAAAGTTATGTTCAACACTACTCGGTACGAACCGTGTAATTAGGACCCTCTATGAGAGTCAGATATAAAAATAAATTCATGCGATGTCTCAGCTTTCCAAACATATTTATACAAAATGTTGCCAGTAGTTTCGAAATAATCGTAAAAAAAATTTTTTAATTTTTTTTTATAACACTCTTTATTTTGAATACGGATGCTTGTGATGCGATATAATAGGAACAGCTTATACAGTACACCTGCCATTCTTTTAATTGATTAAATATTAACTCTAATTATAGAAACTGATAGGTTAACATATTGTAACATACATTGTTTATATTAGGATTAGTCAACATTATTCATAAATGTAATCTAGGTCGGGAGTTAAATAAAGTTCATCAAGGAAGTAACATTGATGAGTTTCAAGTCTCTACCACTCTAAGAACCTAACATCACAGACCGTTACGAAAATTTTTTACCAAGCAAACCCACTCATTTTTCAGGGTTCTACCTATCCTAGCCACGGGGCCACCTTTTTCTGAAACATCCTGGACAATATAGTGATAAGCTATTAATAATACAGTTCTAATGTAGATCATATGCAGTTCTAAGAGACGGTACACCTTCATAATACAGTATTTCAGTTGATTGTTTTTTTTTTATACTATTTAATAAAATTTCTATTCATGCAGATGAAGAAGGGATGATACGAACATCGAAGCACAACTCCATTCCTTAGCTTATACAAACAATTTATTTACCTTACAGAGCTGAACAATAGGTACATCACCGAGAAAATGGGTAAATTTAAGTGGATACGTTGTTTTTTATTTGAATAACATTCTAATTCAGTACTTCAGTAAATGCAGCTCTGCCGAGTGGTTCTGATGAATTAAAATGAAAAGTTGATAGAGTAAAAATACGTTTCTGTTATATGCAATAATTATGAATTCAAATTAGTTTTGTCATGGGAAAACCTAATAATCTATATAAAAGATAATACAATGAAAAACAGTTGAATATCATCAATCGGATATGAGTTCCATTATTTTATAAAATTCGTTTGAAGAACCTCGCGTGACTGTACTGAAAGCTAATAACAAGTATTAGCTTTCAGTATACATATCCTGTTCGTATTTTATTTTTGTTTTATGCCGGATTTTTTCACACACTCTCAGTATACATGTGTTGCACTCAGAGCAGGATGAATGCACACGCTAATAATAAAGCATTTGTTCAGGGCTCCCACCCCGAAAATGATAGTTTGTTCGGTTCAATTTTACTAACGTCTAGGGGCCACCGGTCTACTAATTATTCCCGTTGACGAAGATTTCTCCCTATTTACGTATACCCAGAATGGGAATACTCTTTTTATCACTTGAATTAATGATGGACATCGAGTTTGCATAGCAAAAAAACTTCGTGATAAATCGATAAATATTTACTACTGGTTTAAAAAATAAAATTTTTCTTATACATTGATTTTTTCCATAATACCGATACAAAAAATATAACTTTTCATGGGCATTTAATTTCTGTTATTTTAATGGCTATAATTTGTTCACATTAGTGACTGTTATGTACTAATCTAATATAACTATGTGATAAGATATTTTTTCAAAAAACTCATTTTCATACTTGTACTTTCAATGTGGTATATGTTCGTATCAACTTTTTTCCCCGATTCATATATTTTTTGGCCATTTACGGTATATACGAGTATACATAAACCATTTATGTGATCCACATCAACGTTACATTTTTTGTGCTATGAAATACATTATTATTTTAATGTTTCTATATGTTTACATTATAATAAATATACAAACATCACATACTACATTTTAGTTTTGAAAAATGTTGAAAAAAAAATAATTACATATTATATGTTCAAAAAGTAAAGAATATAGAATTGTTTCTTAAAATTTAAATAAAAATACATTTGTATTTATTTAATAATCTTCACCTGAAGTGCGCTAAAGTGTATATTCTGGTTCATTATACCTTTCTTTTCCTTTCTTTTTAGAAATTTTTTTTTTGAAATATTTTGCAAATAATTTTTTTAAATGAAGTGCTTCAATAAATTTATACTATAAAAGAAATTGAACATTATAGCTTACAAAAAAAATTATATATTATAATATGCTTTAATTTTTTTCTTACCGGACATTGTCTTCTATAAAAGTTCAATCAATAAGAGGCGCGATCCCAAACACTGTATGATCGTTTTTATCGAAGGGTTGATAATAATATACCTGTATAATTAGATGACTTTTGTTTTCAAATATTTTTCAAAAATAAAATTTTGTATATGATGTTTTTATATTTTTTATAGTATATACATATAGTAGCATTAAAATAATAACGTATTTTATAGTACCAAAAATGTAACGTTGATGTGGATCACACAAATGGTTTATGATATATATATATATATATATATATATATATATATATATATATATATATATATACCGTAAACGGTCAAAAAATGGATGAATCGTAAAAACAAGTTGATGTGGACATATACTAGATTATTGCGTAGTATGCAGTCAAATGCTGACTACAAAGTACCTCTATTTATATGATGTGGTGGTTGTGGAATTTGAAACGTGTGTCTTACTTTACGTTTGAAATAATTATGTCACTGTCACACTGACATCATCAATAACCTACAAATTTCATACCTATTTATTTCAGTTGTAAAACAATGATGAACTACAAATTATGAAATAATTATGTGAACTTTGAACCTTTTCAGATGTAGTCATAGCCACAATCCGGGTCAAAAACGTGTCCGACGGCCCTTCTTTTTTCGATAAATGTCCATTAAATAGGAAAATTTAATTAAAACAGTTTGAGCTATTTTTAGGTCTCAGCTACGCGCGTCTAACGTGCGACGTACCAAAGGGAATTTTTTCGCAACTAAAATATACACGAAGCGGGTAAAAGCTAGCGTCCCATAGCCAAAAACGCTTTATTACAACTGGCGCCGGTCGCACGGGGCAAGAACCGGGCCCAAATTAACAAGACCGAGGTAAAATGTATAAACTCTAACTTACGCGCAGTGAGGTCCTCGAGGAATATGTCAAAATGATTTCGTTCGTAGCTAATCACATAGGACGTCTGGCGTTCATGCAATTATGTTTTTAGATAATTCGAACCTTCTAATTTCGATAGGCCACGTGAAAATCACGGAGTCCAAAGCGCTAAAGACTTCTGAGTGTTACAATATTCGTATAAAATTGCGAAATTTCGCACTTTTAGAAACTTCAAATCAATTATGACATAATTATTTCAAACGTAAAGTAAGACACACGTTTTAGATTCCACAACCATCCTTGACCAAGATACTTTTTGATATCCCGGTATATTATATTGTTATTGCCAGCTACAAAACTACAAAACACCTTCTGGTAATTTTTCCTGAAATTCTGTAAGATTTACCTGGAAATCATTTTGAAGCTGAAACTAAATTAGATATTATAACTATCAAATTGCTTCTAAGATCATCCGGACGCTCAACAGTAGATTAAGGGCGCCTAATGGATAATGTAATTCTCGTTCCCTATACCAACTGAAATAAAGCTAATGTGTTTACCTGAAAACTCTGTTATACGCAAATTCCTTTCATCCGTAATTGAATTCATTTTAGGGATTGTTTAATTTCGTGGGTGGAAAATGGCAACCGTTCCCAAGTTGAGGAATTTTCACTTAACCTAATTGAAATGACCCATTCATTAGCTAAGCAAAAGTATGTGATAATTAATCCAAATGCAGTCATTCAATACGTGTTGATAACACTTCTTCCGAAGAGGTCGTTGAAAGAATTTTATGGGTTATAAATGTTTGTGTAAGTAATTGAAACTTTAAATGGGTAATAGTTCGCTTTTATCTGATTTCAGTGTAGCTTGTCAAAATTTATCGCTCGAGAGGAGGAAAAGGATAAGTGCCTTCATAAAAAATGAATAAACAAGCTTAGATCAGTCAGTACGTTGTACAATTGTCATCCTTACGGAGGGGACTTTTATAATTTTAACCATTGTCTGATATTATTTTGTAAGAAATGTATTATTCAAGTGCTCACTAGATATTTTGATTTAATTTTACTTATGAAGCAGATCTCAAATATTGTAACATTGACGGGTAATTATAATGTAAGTTTTTATTCACAATCGGTGAGTAATATCAGTGGCGGCTCGTTAGTTATGAAAGAAGGTGGGCACAAGTAAAAACTAACCTATTTTCTGTACATAAAATCCGTTCTCCTAGTTTTCATGCTGGAAAAAACGTCTATGACTTTGTTGTGAAAATCCGGAATAGACTGGACGAACTCCTTTTCTATTGATAGGACCGCCAATTCGTTCAGTTGATCTTCTGACAGTATGCTTCTCAGAACAGTTTTAATGCTTTTGAGGGTGAAAAAACATCGTTCACATTCTGCTGTCAACATGGGCGTTGTACAAATAATATCCAACAGTTTTTATGTTTCCGTCAAAACCTTTTTAGGTTGATGTCTGTTATGAACACTAAAAGTGGCATAATACCACCTACGCCACACATGTCATCGCGCTCATAAATTGCTGAAAGTTCATTTTTTAATTTCACACTGTCCAAAATAGGATAAGATTTCACAGTTTCATCTAAATATTTTTGTGGAAATGCATGTCTATATAAGTTTTGGAATTTTGAGAATCAAATAATTTAACTGCGCTTAAGTGATTCCTAAAATCAAATCGGTAGCTAATTTGGCTCAAAATAGGGTCACATACTTCCTTCGCAATAGCAGCTCTGTTATCTCCATCTGTAGTTTTTTGTCTTTTCCTAGCAGGTTCTTCATTATTGCGTTCTTGATTGTCATTGTCAGTAGAATTTCTAATTCGAATAATTTGCTGTTGAGCACTGTCAATTTTGTATTTGAGAGCGATTAAATAATATTTTAACATGTGGCATGATGAAATAAAATATTTTCAACTAGTGGAAAAATTCCGGGAAATTCAAATGTTTCAATAAGCCACTTGCTTCACTAATAGTAACTGAATCCATCCCATCTTCGTCAATAAGTTTGTCTAAACATTCTTTGAAAGAATCCTGGTGTTCAAATAATGAGTTCACAGTTCGACTTTTGAAAATCCAGCGTGTAGGAACAATGCGTGGTAATCTATGTTTGACTATTCCATCAAGAGTAACCGTTTGTCTTGGCGATCGAGTAAAAAAGCTTGGAAATGACTGTAACTTTGCAAAGAAAATTTTTATTTTTTTATTGCACTGTGCTGCTCGTTCAATAATTATATTAAATTTATGGGCCTTACAGAGAATATAATGTGCATGTGGAAATGTTCTTTCAATAATGGCTTGAACACCATTCGTCTCACCACTCATTACGGACGCCCCATCGTAACATTGAGCGATTAGTTTATTGTTATCAGACTCAGAAGGAGAAATAAAAATGGTCCGAAATTCATTCAGCTGGAGATATGCTGCTCTGTGCCCCAAACCGACGATATAAGTACATATGGCGAAGATGACCGTAGTCAGTCGAATGATACTTGAAATAGGTATACTTCAGCACGTTCCCCGGAACATAGTTTTAACAGTTAGCATTGCATGCCCCTGACGTGCGGAATAACATAATGTACTGAATTACATGCGAATTTGTATTTATCTTGGTGCTTGGGTGGGCACGTTGGTTATAGGGTGTGCATGTGCCCTTGTGTCCTTCAGTACCAGCCGCCACTGAGTAATATGTGCTTTTGTAACCTCCAAACCTCCAAAACGGTTAGGAAGCGGCCCATCACTTAAATAACTTTCCCGGCTAGCTAAAGTCACTTTCCCTACCTGTATATGCCAATGAATTGAATTGTAATACAAATATTTCCAATCCTGAAATATATTTATGTTATTTATAATTACATAATACAACAACAAGAACTACAGAATAAAATTTAAATAACACAACAAGAACAAATAATAACAAAACATCCTGTGTATTTATTTTTTTCATATTTCATATTTTCCGATACGGTCCTAAAAAGACCAACAAACGTCTTGAAAAATGAGAAAGAGTTTTCACACTTCATCAAATAAAATTAGCGGGGTCGATGCAAATACGTATTTATTTTATTTGTTGTTTGATAAGTAAATTCTTCATATTCTTCCAACTTTCCTGTAAATTATTGACATTTGTTTCCGTAGCCTCCTGAGTTAGTTTCGAATCAGCTCAGGACCTTATAGCTCCGTTATTTTTCATTCCAACCGATATTTTACTGAATTAAAATATCTTACAGAAAAAATATAATAACAACACAGGATGTTTCATTCAGTAATTTTTACATACAGCAATTTTTCTATGAAATCAATCCTATTATTAAGGATTTTGTTTGATTTTTAAACGATTAATGTGTAACAGAGAGTGTGGGGGCAAATGAAGGCACCCCACCTAAAAAATCGGTAAAAATTACTTCTATAAATATATCATATTTTAGAAGTTTTATTACTCTTTTTGACAATGACGAAATATCTTATTAATTCAATTAATCAAGCTCTTAAATTAAAATGACAGGGTGGTAGGAATTTTTTTTAATTGTCAGCAAAGCCGAATATATTTACAGAGTAACGAATATTGTAAAAACAAAAAAGTCTATTTTCGATACACGACACCAAACTTATACCACTCTGAAAATACGCTTAGAAAAACAGCCAAATTTGTTGTTATTCATCAATCACGGATTTTGGCTACTAATCTATTGTCAGCAAACTGATTTTCCTTTTATTACACATATCAATAAATGAAAAAATGTCTGCAGATTTCCCATTCTCGTGAGTTGATGACAATAAATGGACATAAGGATTTGATTTTTTAAACTCGATATAAGGTCGAAGAACTTCCACACATGGCGAAAAATGGTAAGAAAGGTTGGTAGGATCATTCTCTACCACTTTATCATGATTGCTATCAGGCAGCGAGACCCTTCTCGGGGTCAATGGCAATAATACTATTATAGATCAAAACTAGAGACTGCAATAAATATGTCTTTCACAAACATCAGTATAAAGCGAATATAAGACGCCCATAGATTTATAATCTGAACAATTATCGATATATCACGAATAAATTCCTCTATAAAAACACTTAAGTCAATAGATGTAAAACGATGTCGAAATCTCATTCAACTTCAGCAGAGCTTTCTGCCGCTATTCAAGTTCTTCGTCGACATATCATTGGATTTTCGTAATAACCTCTTTATATCTCGTGAAGTAGAAAACTGGTATAATTTTCATTTATAACCGTTATATCGGTTTTAATTCCAAAGTGCCTTTTTCTACTTCGGCTTCTCTATTTATTCTACAACAATAATTTAGAAGTGCTTGTATTTGTTCACTCTTGTCCACTTTCTTATTCTATGATGTCTGAATATCAAATCAGTTCAGGCGAGGATATAACAGTTAATATAGACAATTTGGAATAAAGTTTGCAGCGTGTGTTGGGTGTTACCATCATAATACTACTTGTAACAATAATTCTGGATACTTAACTTAATTTTATTCCTCAACATAATCTCCTTGTAGCCTATACATTTCGTCGAACGTTTCCCTCCAAATAGGCCTTCAAAATAGGCGTTAGTTTCAGCGATGACCTCATCGGAGGCCAAATCTGGAGAATATGGTGGTTGACGAACCAATTTTTAGAGCAATTTTGCAATTGCGTCTGAGGACCTGTGCATACTTTGTTAAATGCTGCCTCTCTCTCTCTCTCTCTCTCTCTCTCTTCAAACTGGCATCGAATCGATCCAACAGCTCTGCATAATATACGCCGGTGATCCTTTTGCCCTTTTGAAGGTAATCGATATGGACGATACCGTGTGCATCCGAAAAAACTGTCGCCGTGATTTTGTTGACCGATAAACCCACTTTGGTCCTTGTCGGCTTCGATTCGCCAGGACAAGTCCACTGTTTCGACTGTTCTTTGGTCTCTGGTGGGTTGTGATGGATCCATGTTTCATCAACGGTTACGCAACGGCACAAAAAAAAATCTCGTGCACTTCGACTCGCCGATTATCCAGTATCATACCATGAATTCCATCGGTGATTTCTGGCGTTGTAACTTCAATTGGACGACCAGAACGTTCGGCGTCCTTTGTGGTCATACTACTACAACGGAAAATCAGTAAACCACTTGTGAATCGTTCCAATTGATGGTGAAGTCCTCATAATGTTTTACAATGACGCGAAATTCACTTTATTTCATGTTTACAAAAATCTCCAAGGTTGGTTGCTTTCAATGGGTGTCAAAACAGAACTGAATGACATATCTGTCTGAAATTTTTAATGCGCTCTAGGTAACATCATAAATGTCATATGGTATTCCCGATTGTGACGCCATCTGTTCTATTTTTCAGGGACTTTTCACTTCGCCCTCGTATGTATAATTATCTCAGGAATGCTCTATTCTGCGGCGTTCTCTTCAATTGCTCTGGAATTCAGTCCATATATTTGGTGTTCAATTAGCTCCCAAATACATGCGGAAGCTCTTAGACTCTAGTTTGAAGAGAGTCATTCGTCTAATTAGTGATGTCTTACTTACGAATTCATCAACCCCTCTAGAACATCGTAGATAGGTGGGCAGTCTCTCTCTCTCTCTTTCTATCTCTCTCTTATAGATATTTCCATGGTCGGTAGATATCAGGATTCTATTATTTCACATTAATTACTAGATAAACAGACTAGACCACGTCAAATTGATCACCCCTTCATTGTCAAGCTCGAAACTACTAGACTTTATTCTTCCTATCGATCATCCAAGTTATCGTACTCTTTTCCTAGTATAGTCTATCCTAATCTCTATAGCCTCCAAAATTCCAAAAGAAATTCGAATGCCTGTCTGCTTCCCCAACATTCCACCACTGGCTCATACTATGTTTTACAAAATATTGAAAGAATAAGTCCTAACAAATAGCTGAATCGTGGTCTCCAAAGAGAATCACACACACATGATTAGAAAATGTGATGTATCCTTATTAACAATTGTAATAATCACTACGTAGCACTCCGATCTATCATCTCTATATATTACTACTGTATATGAAATATAAATGAACTATATATTAACTATTAACTGATAGATTGATGGAGTTGATTTCCGGTATCTCGAAAAACTTATGTCGCCCGAATTCTGGCCCACCAGAATATTAATTCGAAGGTACTTTTACAGAAATAATGATAGGACATCGGCTATTGTAAATGATGACCCTAATCAAAATAAATCAGCTACAACTAAAAGCAATCAAGGAAATTACATAATTTTTCCAGTATGGGCAATGACTTCAGCCAGTTAGAGGAAGTAAATTTTCGATCTCAAAAAATCTCCATATTCTACCAGAATGTTAGAAGCCTAAATAATAAAATCTTTGATGTTAATCTCAACGTACTGATCAGTGACTATAGTATTATCGCGATGACGGAAACATGGCTAACAGACTCGATATCCTCAAGTGAACTATTTAACAACACTTATAATGTGTTTCGTATGGATCGCAATAAAGAAGCAACTGGTAAAACGAGAGGAGGTGGAGTTCTGCTAGCATTTAAAGAAAACTTGAATGTCCGTGAAATACAGATCTTACATGATATAATTCAAGTTGAAATTGTATGTTGTACATTAAAATTGCTTCGAAAAATAATTTCAATATGTGTCTTCTATATAACTCCAAGTGCTTCTTCTATTGTGTACGAAAAGCTTTTTGACTTGATAGAACAAAGAATTTCACCATTAGGTGAAAATACAATAATAATAGGTGACTTAAATTTAAATTTAACCAGAGTAACTCAAGTGAACCGAACACAAGATACAACTAGTGAATTATATCACAACTTTATAGCATTTTCGGGATTAAAGCAATTGAATACTGTTAAAAATGTATTTGGTAATTTGCTTGATGTTGTCTTTTCGAATATTAAGTGTAAGGTTATTACTGCGGTTGATGTTTTGGCCAAAATAGATACTTATCATCCGCCTTTGTGTATTGAATGTGATTTGAATACTTATCAACTTGAAGGCAATAAAAATACTTCTTATGAATACAATTTTAGGCTTGGAAACTATAATAAATTATATGAATTAATGTGTGACACGGATTGGAATGTGTTGTCTACTTATAATGATGTCAATGAATATGTGGATAGGTTTTATAAGATAATATATTCATTATTTGATAAATGCATTCCAAAAACTAAAGTCAAAAAGAGGAAGTATCCGCCATGGTTTACTCTTGAAATAATTTCTGATTTGAAAGCAAAAGAGCGTAATAGAAGAATATATCGAAAGTCCTGTATTAATCAATGTCGTGTAGACTATATGAATCTTAGATATAAACTCAAGAAAGATATAAGGGAAAGTCACAGGAAATATATAAGAAAAGTAGAACATGATTTAATTCAAAATCCTACTAAATTTTGGTCTTATGTTTCTACACAAAAAGGTTGCTCACGTATACCCTCTCAGATGAAATATAATAATAGAGATCTATCGGATAGTGAGTCCATAGTCGCAGCATTTGCTAATCATTTTGCTAATTCGTTTGAGAATGTCAGAAACTCTAAAGACGCTAAAAATAATTATGAAAAATTTTACACTAATCCCTGTACTATTATCACGAAAAATGATATTATTATGTCAATAAATAGAATGAAAAATTCAAGTTCGGTTGGTTTTGATAAAATACCCGTGTTTTTTATTAAAGATTGTAAACAATTATTAATTAAATCTTTAGTTGAATTATTCAATCTTTGTATGGAAACGAGCTCATTTCCTGATGTTTGGAAAGGGTGTAAAATTTGTCCTGTACACAAAAAGGGTGATCGGTCAGATGTCAGCAACTACAGACCTATAAGTATATTATCCAATATATCTAAGGTTTTTGAAACTATACTTTATAATGAAATTTACCACTGTGTGCAACAAAAAATTACACCATTTCAACATGGATTTATGAGCGGGAGGTCCAATACAAGCAACCTAATACATTTTACTCAGTACGTGTCTGAATCATTGGAGCAGTTTCGTGACGTTCATATAGTCTATACTGACTTTTCTAAAGCGTTCGATAGAGTGGATCATAAACTGATTTTAGATAAACTCCTGCAATTTGATGTTTCTAGTAATATCATAGCTTTAATAAGTTCTTATCTATTCAACAGGCAACAATTTGTTGTGCATAGTCACTTCAAGTCTGAGTGCTATGACGCGCCATCTGGTGTTCCTCAGGGATCTAACTTAGGTCCCATCTTATTTTTGATATTTATCAATGATATCGTAGATATTGTTGAATATTCCAAAATATTGATATTTGCTGATGATATTAAAATTTTCAGGAGTATTAATGATGTAAATGACTGCTTAAAACTTCAATCAGATGTCAACAAAATATTTGAATGGTCGGAAACGAACTGTTTACATCTCAACATTGAAAAATGACAGTTTATGATCTACTCAGCTAGTTCAAATAAAGTGACTTTTACTTACCAAATTGGGAACATCAATTTAAACGAGGTGGATAATATAAGAGATTTGGGTGTGCTATTTGACAAAAAACTTAATTTTGATCTTCATATAAATAAAATTGTTAGAGAAGCCCTTAGCCTATTGGGATTTATAATACGTTGCAGTAAACCATTTACCAATATCAACGCTATTAAAATGATCAATAACTCTCTGCCAAGGAGCAAATTAGAATACTGTTCAATAATTTGGAGTTCTCAATATGATAAATATATTCAATTATTAGAGAAATGTCAAAATAGATTTTTACGATACCTACACTATAAACAGGATGGGTTTTATCCAACCTATCCATTTCTAAAATCAAGTAATGAGTTAAGACAAAAATTCGACTATACTAGTTTAGAAAAGCGTCGGAATAATTCTCAAATAATGTTTATTTATAAATTATTAAATGATAAAATTGATGATATGGCATTACTAGCCCAAATTAAATTAAGAATACCTGATATATATACGTACAAGACATTCCAGTCTTTCTTTATTTCATATTCCAGCTAGTAGGACGAACAGACACAGTAACTCGCCATTAATAAAAATGTGCATTTCATGCAACAATCGTTGCATAAATTTTGACATTTTTGCTGATACTATTACTGTATTTAGACTAAAATTGGGTGATTAAGAATCGTTATATTTTATTTATCACAATTTGCATATTGTGGGGATCAGATCTTAAGATGGGCTGTTAGCCCTATAACATAATCATTACAATAATTACAAGTATGGATCATTCACAATACCATCCATCCGCATCAATGATGTATGAATATTCTTATTCTTAATGCTCTATATAATTATATATATTATGTCATTACTGTTTATTGTTGTTGTTCTACTAAACTAGCCTAGAATGTCAAGGTATCTGGGCCAGTTAATATGTATAATATATTGACGTAATGCTTGGTGGCCCAGATCCGAGATCTAAACATATACTTACATAACATTCAATATAAATAAGGTCATCTTCTATAATTCCGGGATTCTAGGTAAACTCGTATAGGGATGGAAGATTCCTATACTACACCTCCCTACGCGGGGTAAAAAAATTTTCAATTGACATATTAACATTTTTTTCCCATTGACGTACCTTATTTTTATTTTACAATCAACGTTTTTCCTTATCTAATCATAGTACAATTTTAGTCTATTTTCATGTATATTCACTTGACTGTTTCCTACTTTTATCACTACATTGGGGTTCCTTTCTTCCGTAATCACGAAAGGACCCTTGTATAATTGTTCAAGCGTCAAATATGTCCTTCTCAAGCTTAAAATTTTCGGTTATAACATTTAACTTATCTAATTTCCTCCTAGTAGCGGTTAAATCTGATTTTCTAACACTATTATCTTTGTTCAGATTCCTATCAAAAACTCTTGATTCTTCTAAAATGTACTTAAAATTTTCTAAAATGGTCATTACTCACATGATGTTCGAAGCACTACACCAATGTTGGTTGACTTCTTCTGATCTCCTCTCTGATTCTCCTAACCATCATTTTCCTAACCATCCTGTGAACTAGGTACACTATGATGATTATTACCAGCATGAGGGTTATAATTCCCAGTATCTCAGCTGTAGAGAGAGAAATCCCTGCTTTGTCCCTGATGCCCATTTTCAGCCCATCGCTGTTTGCAGCCTGGACGTTGATCATCTGTTCTGATGATTTTGCGTTTCCCATTTTGAATCTTGACTTCCAAAATTGTTAATATCAATTTATCATCTTCCTGTTAGAACCATGTGGGAGCGGTTCGTTTCTGTTTTTTCCATGAGAAAAAAAGACTGGTAGAGATCGCCTTGTGGGGATCAGACCTTAAGTTGGGCGGTTAGCCCTAAACTGACCCGTGGTCCTGGTGAGGGTATAGGGAATAGAAACACATCACTTTACAAAGGGTTACACTTTACTTAAACTTAGAGTTCGAAGCCATTATAGCTTAATGTCTTACTCTATAATCATTACAATAATTACAAGTATGGATCATTCACAATACCTTCCATCCGCATCATGTATTAATATACTATTCTTATTCTTAATGCTCTACATAATTATATATATTATGTCATTACTGTTTATTGTTGTTGTTCTACTAAACTAGCCTAGAATGTCAAGGTATCTGGGCCAGTTAATATGTATAATATATTGACGTAATGCTTGGTGGCCCAGATCCGAGATCTAAACATATACTTACATAACATTCAATATAAATAAGGTCATCTTCTATAATTCCGGGATTTGAGCAGGCTTATTTTGGTTTTTAATTTAGTTTACTCTGATGATGGTAGGCGAAAGGTCCTCAGTACTTTAGTAGTATTTTCAGTGGAATGCTTCTAAAATAGTTTTGATATAGTAAATATTTATTTATTTATTTAATATCCCTACAGTTCTTAGAAAAAAAACCAATTACAGAGAATTCACTAAACCTAACATATATATATATATATATATATATATATATATATATGTTAGGTTTAGTGAATTCTCTGTAATTGGTTTTTTTTCTAAGAACTGTAGGGATATTAAATAAATAAATAAATAAATAAATAAATATTTACTGTATCAAAACTATTTTAGAAGCATTCCACTGAAAATACTACTAAAGTACTGAGGACCTTTCGCCTACCATCATCAGAGTAAACTAAATTAAAAACCAAAATAAGCCTGCTCAAATATTGGTTGGGGATAATAATGTATACAAAGGGTTACCCTCAGCTGGAGATAATCGAAATTTAGTAAATTGCTTTTTCGTTTATACATTTCCATCCCTTCTAAATCCCCTAATGTCTTAAAAGTGATTAACTTTCTTGAGAACCTGTATTTAAAATATGTTCGGCTACCGCTGATCATTTTTCTTTAAATGTGCAAAATGTTCCTTATAACGAGTTTAAATGTTCCTCCTAGTTTGACCCACATAGCATTTTGAACACGATTCACAATTGATTTTGTAAATTCCGGATTTGTCGAAATCGGAAACTTTGTCAAAAGTGTTGCCTAAACGGTGTTTTAGCTTGTTCTTACATCTATAAACCGGTTGTATTGCAAATTTTGAAAACAGGCTATGAAATTTATTAATTATTGAAGAATGATAAGTGAAACTTTTGAGTTTTATTGAAGTATGTGAAGGTAATGGATCTAATGTGGTTAGTTGACTACGTTCCAATTTTCTTTTCTGTTTAGAAATTAAATTATGGATCAAAGATTTCTGGTAACCATTGTCCAACGCAATTTGCAGAAGTTTCTCAATTTCTTTGTTATAAATTTGATGGCTCAAGGGAACGTTCAATAATCTATGAACTAGACTATCAAACGGAGCTGGTAGCCGAGAGGTCGTCAGTACTTTAGTAGTATTTTTAGTGGATGAGGGTGATTATTTCTTATTCTAGTGCTATAATATATCCACAGTGTGAACTCTTTTATAGTTTATTGTTAGAAGCATCTTGAAACTTGAAAATAAAAGCTTATCACCGACTATATAAATCCTTATCTCAAGACCAATTCATAGCTCCCTTTGGTAGGTTGTCCCAGATATCTCATAGAAGCCAGGATTTCCCGGTATATGAACAATGACCGACAATAGGTTCTATCATACAAACATCGAAATCGGAGGGTAACCTTGAGTTCGTCAGCATACTATTCATATCACATAGTCAGAATCTGTAAAGTACGTAAAAGAAGTTCAAGTACACGTATGTTTATATAACACATTATTACTACGATGATTAGTGATAAAAATATGGTATACCTTGCATTTATAGAAATTAAGTAACTTAAATATATGAATATATGGTTCTTATACTACAAAATTAAATTGAATTATTATGGATGTTGATTCGGCTATCGATGGCATGAGAGATCATTTCTGAAATAGAGGCAGATACCTCCTTCGAACCTGAAACTACTGGGGAGTTAATAGCCAGAGCTGACATGAATGATCGAGGTCTCATGAAGGACCAGTGTATCTGGTGTATCTGTCTGAAGGTGAAAATGGACATCGCTAATGTTTTTGCTCAGTCTTCGGATGTTGACCCCTTAGCGCTCCTCTCACCCTGAAACCCGAAAGGAAAGGTATTCTACTCGTGGAGTGTTTTATACAAGGAGACTTGGTCATGAGTACTTTCAAATAAAACGTGGAATAGAGAAAATTTTGGTTTGGTTGGGTACACAGGAAGGCGGAAATGATGAACGTACAACAAATTTCTTATCTGCACATTTCTGAACTGTTCAAAATGTATTCAAGTACAATACCTTAGATTTGGAATTTTTGTTTGGTTTTGGTTATAGTTCTATTGAGTAACATCAATAATTATTACTTTCTTCTCATTCAAATGATGATTGTTGTTGTTGCTGAGTCACATATTTATCTTAATAGTACCGGCTTACCGCTCAGATTAGGTAAGTTACTGAGTTAATAGTAGAGCATACCACGAGTATATTTAAATAAATTCACCTCAATTTAATGTTTCGCTTTTCAAGTGGAAAATTTGAAGTTGAATGGGAAATAAAATTATCCAATCGATTTTAAATATATTCCGACTGGAATAAAAGTAATTGTTCATGAATTATACTGCAACTTCATTAGAGCGTCTTGAAATGAAAGTCTCAATGGGTAATGAAGTGGATCAAGCTTTGTAAGTGGCTTTAAAATTCAATGACTGCGCTACTCATTTGCATCAATCGATCCGAATATATCTTCAATGAAATCTTATGAATCTTCTTAATAAAAATTATTCAAATATTTTTACGGAGTCGGCTCATGCTCAGGTCATATTGAAATCGGAAAAAGCAATTGGCAATTTATTTTTGCAAGATCTCTTATTCAGATCAATATGAGGAACAGAAAGCTGTATTCTCTCAACATACCTATATTAGCCAAAAAAATTATTCTGAAGTTTCTCAGAATTCAGGTAAAGTACAGATTACAGACCAATTTCAATGACACTAGCAATTGTTTTCAGTTTATATGTTTCTCTTAAGCAGTTGAATCAAATGCAACTTTGCACAATAAAAGAACAAATACCAACCAATGATAATGATGAAATAATCTTCCTAATTGACAATAAGCGTTTGATATTATAAAGATAGAAAACATGTAGAGGAACACTTGTAAGTGCAATCAAATTCAGAATATTATTGGCTAAGTGATAACTCAGCGAGAATGTTGTTATCAAGTCGTAAGTTTGCAAAATCTTCAGTCTACGTACTTCACTAACTTCCAGTACATTTAATTGGTTAGCCAGTGCATTTGGACTAACATAATTTTACTATATTCCATACAAAATCTATATATTTTGGATTATTTGACAGATTCCAAGGAAATTTCATCAGGTATCAGATTTCCGGAATATGGTTATGTGGTCATGTTGAACTGACACATTGGTGATAAATACTGATTGACCCTTCATTCAGCAGCTTCGATAATTTCACGACCAACCTCCAGCATGTGAGTACGCGGTGTCATATATTTTGTTATATTTCTTTTGAAATCGTGAAGTGCATTGCTTGATCCCATGATGACGGAACGTGTTTCCACTTCCAATTATTGCATGGGTCCTTCAATCATGGATGTATCAATGTTCACTGCTGATTATATTTCATTCATTGATGAGTTGAGAATCCTATTTCATGAATAAGTACAATCTTTCCTAGAAGGGACTTATCTATTGGTCTTTTCTAAGCTTCTGATTGCCAAAATTTAACGGTACAAATTTTCTAATAACAAAATCTCTCTTATACAATCTTAGCACATTGATAGATGCCAATGGACTTTCTTCAATAATGAAACTTCGCGAGGCTATGTGAAAACAGGAGAGCGAGATTATAAATCCCAGACGTTCGAACTGGGAGGACTATCAGAAGGGCACCAGCTCGGGGAATTGAATAGACCTACGTAGATAACTGCCGCCGTAACAAGGGTAGAGGAAGCTACGAAATGCCATGGTGGAATAATCGGAGCTGATGATATAGTAGAGAATTTCTTCAAAAAAGTTCGCAGAACTGACAAATAATCAGACTGGACAGCCTGGCGAGAACTCCAAGGGTAAGAGAGATCAGTACTGAACCAGATACTAGCTTGAAACTCGTAAGCTTGGCTGGGAGCCCGAGAACTTCGTCGGGGGTACTGTACATCGAATGGGGAGACATTGCCTCACCTGATGTGGATTTGCTTCCCTCACTTTGAGGAGCACCAAGAGCTACAAGGACGGTGCAGCAATCACCTGGTGATTGAACTAATCGATCGGTACATCAGAGACGACAAAGTGCTGAGCATGAATGCACTATGAGCGGAATATCAAGCCTTCAAAGAAGTTCAATAGATGAAATCTACCCTCAGCAGTTTCTCTCATGGTAAATCAGATAGAAGAGGGAGGGTATGCAGTAGGAGCCTTTTCAGATATAGTTAACAATATCACAACCGAAAGTATTTGCGAAGCCCCCAAGGATAAAGGAGTTTCTAAGTTAGTAGGTTCCTGTATTCAAAACATGATGGGAAACAGAGACCTCCAAGTCGATAAGTGGTACTGTGGAAAATGGATGTCCACAATGGGGAATACTCTCACGCACCATGTGGAACAAGACGACTCGACATGCTCATAATCGTCAGAGGAGAATTTCTGAATACTCTGACGAACCTAACAGAACCAGCTCTGACTACACTCAATACGTGCAGCGATAAAGGGTTGAATGATAACCCTAAAGGAAAAGAAATTGTAGATTCCACTAGGGAGTACACAACAGTACTCACCAGAGAACTGACCATAGCAGGTCAGGTGATTGAAAATCAGAGACCAACCTAAATAACTAGGAGTTATCTTAGACGAGAAACTTCTATGGAAACCAAAACAAGAACAACAATGCCGCAATAATTATAATAATACAATTATAATAATAATGTTTATTCATATAATATACAAATATGGAAAAATAGACAAATGTAGTGGTATAATAGGCAAAATATGAAGAATGGAATCAGGAAAAAATTAACAAACAACGGATCCACTAGGGCAATGCAAGGGCGTGGGTGTCCTTGGAAAACAGCTCGCAGTCTGGAACCTTCGCAAGCAAGTTCGTAACTAGAAAAATATTTCGACGTAGTAAACTTATTTCAATTAATTACACATATATGAGTACTTACCCATAGCAATTGAAGAAAATTGAATTACAAAAACAATCATATTCCAGTTTGAGCAATGTAAATCAATAAGAATGAATATCTGAAGAAGTTGAAAGACTAAATGCGAAACTTGTTGAATGAGAATTATGTTTCATCAAGGTTTCATGTTGGAAATTGGTGGAATATCTGAGAATACCTACACACATCTCAATCTATGCAATAGTATATATAGCAATATTGGATATTAATTTAATTTAACTGTTATTATAAAAGAAATTTTTTCACTGAAATTCAAAATGTCGAAATTGAGGTTATTATTAATACATGCTACTTATTTACATATAGGTTTGCAGCAGAATTTGAAACGAAACTTAGTCTTTAAAGTGAATGAGACAATAACATCATCCCTAAAGTCAGTAGAAAGGCCACCAAATGGTACACTGATGACTCCAAAACAACAGAAAGATCTAGAATACTGGAACCAAATGCTCTGAAAGCTTAGATAAATCCCCGATCATTTACCAAGCGGAGATTCACGCTATAGGAAAATGAAACCAGTTCAATATAGAAAGAGACCTCCGCAAACAAGAAATAGTCATCATGTCGAATAGTCAAGCAGCCATCAACGAGCTGAGCTTCCACGTAATCAGCTCTAAGATGGTCTGGGAATGCTTAGAAAAACTAAATGCACTAGGCAAGAACAATACACCTGACGATCTAGCAAAAAAAAAAGGAAACGAAACACCATTGCTAGGACCTGAACCATTTTACAGGATAAGCGCCAGCACAATACTGTAAAAACATAAATACGAAGTAGACAATAAAAGATACCACCACTGGATAGATCTACAAGGACTGAGGCAAGCAAGGATACTGCTACAACCAAAACCGATGTAATGACTGCATCAACCCAAGTAAAATAAACTCAGAATACTAACGAGCACTGCCGGTTCGGAGGACACTTTAAGCGGCTCGGATTAGTAGAAGAAGAACAGTGCAGGTTCTGTGGGGAGACGATCGAAACTACCATCCACATCCTCGTATAATGTACTACCTTGCAACCCAAGGGCACGATACCTTGGGGCATACCAAATAGAAGTGAGAGACTTATCTAACGCGAAGCCATTCGACATACTGATCTTTCTCAAAGCCGCAGACGCAGCAGCAGAAGGTGGCACAATAGATATTTTAGATCGCAGTGTGCAAACATCCCCAACACGATACAATACAATACTTATTTACATATACAAGGGCTATTGCCCTTGCTGGATCTGTCTCAGTTCTACAAAAATCCTCATCTCTGACAGAGAAGATTGGACTAACAGAACTTTCATTATGTTCCCAATAGGCGGGCTCAAGATAGATTTTGCTTCGAGAGCGGAAGTGTACCTGAAAAAATCGTGAGATCATTATATCAGTGTCCCTTGGCGCGTACTAGACGGTTTTTCAGGCGGAGATCTACGCAGTCTTGACTTTGGCCTTGGAAAACCTGAGAAGAAATTGTATAGATAGGCGACTCTGGATGATTCCCAAGTCACTCAAAATCTCATCAAGGGTAATCAAAGAATGCAGAGTACTAGTGACTGAACAAGCCAGGCCGAACAACGTTAAACTCATTCAAATCCCAGAACACAGTGGAGTTGAAGAAATCTGATACCCCCGTTTGGCCCAAGCCAATGGTGGATTTATCAAACTACTTTTGGATTTTCGCCTTTCGAAGCCAGCTGAACAAAGAGTGATCTGCAGTGGCGGCTCCTCGAAGGAGGCTAAGGAGGCTCAGCCTCTTCACCAATTTGTCTTAATGATCATTCTCCATTTTACTTCCTGTTTCTCTGATAATTCTTTAAATTTTACAATTAATTCCCCGTTCTCAGTAGTTATTTCCAATCTGGCAACAGTGGCCAGAGGCTAGATTCTCTATATATCTCAAACGCTAAATACGTGTGGTCAACACAGTTGCCGTTTTTCCAACCATTCAATTGCCCAGTGGGGTAAAACAGCGAATATGGCAACATAGTAGGGAGGCTAGCTTTTCGTACCCATTCGTCGGTCGAATGAAATACGATTACTTGCTACCGCCTGCCGCTGCTAGAAGAATGCGGCAGCTCAGTTGCCGTTTTTATACCACGAGGCGTAGTAAGGTTAAGTGTTAAGTAGTTAATTTTTAAGTTATAATTTATCTAATCGGAACTACTTTTGGATTTTCGCCTTTCGAAGCCAGCTGAACAAAGAGTGATCTGCAGTGGCGGCTCCTCGAAGGAGGCTAAGGAGGCTCAGTCTCCTCACCAATTTATCTTAATGATCATTCTCCATTTTACTTCCTGTTTCTCTGATAATTCTTTAAATTTTACAATTAATTCCCCGTTCTCAGTAGTTATTTCCAATCTGGCAACAGTGGCCAGAGGCTAGATTCTCTATATATCTCAAACGCTAAATACGTGTGGTCAACACAGTTGCCGTTTTTCCAACCATTCAATTGCCCAGTGGGGTGAAACAGCGAATATGGCAACATAGTAGGGAGGCTAGCTTTTCGTACCCATTCGTCGGTCGAATGAAATACGATTACTTGCTACCGCCTGCCGCTGCTAGAAGAATGCGGCAGCTCAGTTGTCGTTTTTATACCACGAGGCGTAGTAAGGTTAAGTGTTAAGTAGTCAATTTTTAAGTTACAATTTATCTAATCGGAATCGGTGAACGTTATAATTATGAGTGACTTAGTTGAAGAGTTCTTAGAAAATCCATTTAGTGGATTAACATATGATAGAAAAGTGTTCTTCAAAAACAAACGGCCTTTACCGGATTTGAAAGGATTAGTGATGGCAGGGAAGTATCAAAATCGATCGTTTAATACTGATAATTATAAAAAATATGTATGGTTAACGGGATCTGATGTACACAATAAATTATATTGCTGGTATTGCTTGCTATTCACATCAGATACAACTTCATGTTGGGGGCACTTGGGTTATAATGATTTGAAAAATTTAGCTCGTGGCCTAGAAAGACATGAAAAATCGCAGGAACATATTACATCGTGTATTAAGTTTAAATTAACCGGTAAACAGAATATTGTTAATGCGATTGATTCTACACGAACACGCGAAATCGAAAATCATAATAATACAGTTAAAGAAAACCGCGAAGTTTTAAAAAAAAATCATTGATTTCTTATTGTAGTTATCATTTCAAGATTTGGCTTTTAGAGGGCATGATGAAACTGAAAATTCAGTTAGAATAAAGGTAATTTTAGGGAATTGTTAGATTTGTTTTGTAAATACGACAGTAAGCTTCGCGATTTTATGACTAACGCGAGTTATATTCTAAGAAAACATCGTCCTATTATAAACATTAATAGAATCATCATATATCTATATAGTGCTGACTTGCAATGTATACGTGAGGTTACACATTCATAATCTGCTGTATTCATATTAGTTCTGACATGATATTCTTATAATTAACATCTCAGTATATTGTATGATATATTTTATTCAATAAAATCAACTTTTTCCTAAGTCGAAATACGACTTATATAATTGGCGCTGCGAACAGGATTGCTACGAAGAATCCGACGTGGATAACTTTTCTGTTTCAACAGTTTAGTGGCAATTTGAACGATAAACGTTTCTTCACTTCCTTCAGCGAAAGTGTTGTAACCGGCATATCATCTCCAGTCCAGAGGCCTTCCAGTTCGAGTTCGATGTATACCAGAATCGTACTGTAAGCACTCCATTTTATTTTTCATATGTCAGACTCCTCTAGATCCTCTCAATCCTCTTGTGAAGACAATCTAGAGTTTATCGATCAACTAACCGATAGGTTAAATAATTTCTCTCTTGCATCGAGCAATAGTGATATTACAAAAAATAATTCTAACATTACCTTTGAATCTGTTCAAGTAGAACAAAATTCATACAAGATGACCCAAGTACCAAATTTCACCAAAGTACATGCCGAAACAATTCCAGAATTTGATGGCAATGTAAACGAATTGAATTTCTTTTTAGAGAGTATCGATAGTATAGTTACGCATTTCCTTGATCAACAAAACGTAAATAATTTCCAGAACATAATCATTTTTCGCACTATAATAAGTAAATTAAAAGGATCTGCAAGGGAAGTTGTTAACATAAGTTGTGCTAATACTATCCAAGAGATAAAAAATGAATTGACAAGAAACTTTAGCGATCCTAGGAATGAAACGTGTCTATCTCTAGACTTGAATAACCTAAGGCAGTTGCAACATGAAACCCCTTATCAGTTTCATGACCGTGTGAGAAAAATGTTAAACACTATTTTCAACTATCTTGCTATTCACGAAAACGATATGAATATACGCAAATTCAAATTAAATATGTATAAAAATCAAGCCCTTGAAGTATTTCTAGCAGGTTTACGAAACCCTTACGGAATTATGGTTCGTACAAAGGAATCAAAAACAATGTTAGATGCAATAAATTTCATTAGAAACGAAGATAACATTAAATATATTCAAAATTCACATTCAAATAATATTCAACAACCCGTTAATATGCATTCACAAAAGAAAAATATTTCTCATCAAGTACACCAAAACCATTCGTCACGAAATAATTTTGCGAACAATTTTACACAACAACACTCTCAGCCCTCTACCTCTAACAATATGTTCCACCAAAATTATCCCAAAATTAGACCATCTTTTCCTACTGGTCCCGTAAATGTTCAACCAACACAGAGACAGACACCACAAAAATTCTTTACGAACCAACAAGTATTCGGTAAACCACCGAGACCAACAAATGTTTTCAAGCCCAAACCAAACGGAACGTTCCCATATAAACCAACACCCATGAGTATGACCACAAAAAATACGGAATTAAAACCACAATCTGTACCCAAACAAAATTGGCATGCTGAGGAATTGTTTAATACAGAACAAGTAGAATTTTCAGATGAGAACTATACAGAGTGTTCTCCCGATACTGAGGCAGAGTATCCTCAGGAGTACGACAATAATTATGAATATGAATTTCTTGAAGAAGAACACGTCTCAAGATTCGAACCCATAGTAGAATTGAATAATTTCTTTGACAAACGAGAACTACCGTATATCGACATATACGATCCCCCTTTGAAATTATTAATTGATACTGGTGCAACCAAATCTTTTTTAGACCCCGAAATCGTGAACAAATATTTTAATAAATATAAAACTCATAACCTGTTTGTTGTTTCGACCTCTTTCGCGTCCTCTAAGCACGACACGTCTGTTGCAATACCAGCGTTTAGGGAGTTCAAGCAAAATACCGAGCTAAAATTTTATTCCTATATGTTCCATGATATTTTTGATGGACTAATCGGAATCGATCTTATTCAATCTTTGAACGCACAATTAGATTTTGCAAATTCACAAGTTATAACTTTAAATACCAAAATACCTATTAAGTACTTTGATTCCAACCCAAAATTATTAATAGAAAAGTTATTACCAGGAAATACTGTGTCGAGAATCGTAATCCCTGTTACGACCCCTTCAGGCGAAATCTTAGTACCTCAACAAATAGTTCAAAACTGTGTAATACCCGAAACCTTAACAATATCCTCAAATGGATGGGCCCAAGTAGAAATTCATAATAATTCAGAACATGCTATAAATTTCACAATACTATATCCAATCAAATCACTACCGGTCCATAATAATTTTGAATTCTTTCACAAGAATGTACAGGCAAGCGAAACGTTTAATGAAAATCAAAATAATAACGATGAAAATAATCAAGACGACTCACATTCCGTCACAGGTAATATAGGCGAAACCCCCGATCTAAATGACGTCGAAAATCAAGATGATAACGGTGACAATAATACTGTTCACACTAGTCGTGAAAACCCAATTCTTGAAATACCAATATCAGAGACAGCAATTAATAATTTCCCATATCAGATATTTTTAAAAGTCGTTTTACATTCACCACGATTACCAATACTTACCAGACCTTTCGAAAATAGAACTAGGACCACTGTACAGGTTTCTGAAAACAACTTCGAACATGAAATAATAGACATATTCAAAGAATTCACTAGAACCAATAGAACATTTGCTGTAAATATAGACCGAGAAGAGCTTATCCCAAAATTTTGCCAAATTTTAAAGGACACCTTTAAAAACTCCTCTTTAAAACTTATTATTTGTAATAACGTATTAGAAGATGTGAGAAAACCAGAATCTCAAGACGAAATTGTTGAATTGTGTCACGAAGGTAAAACAAACCATCGCGGGATTACCGAAACAGAAGCTCAAATAAAACGAAAGTATTACTGGCCTAATATAAGAGGTAGTATCACAAAATATGTCAATAACTGCGAGTTATGTCAGAGGATGAAATATAATAGCAATCCACCTAAACAAAAATTTGAACTTACTCCTACTGCTAAAAAACCATTTGAAATCGTTCACGCAGATACTTTCACTATCAAAACTCAGAAATTTCTCACTATTATAGACACCTTCTCCAAATATGCCCAAGCCTACCCAATCACCGCATTAACAGCTGTTCACGTCACTAAAGCATTTATAAATTTTATGACCCATCACGGTACCCCAAAATTATTGACATTAGACAATGGTACCGAGTTGAAAAATAATATAATAAGAGAATTTGCCTTATTGCACAAAATCAAGCTTCATTATACGACACCTCTAAACCCTAATTCTAATAGTGCTATTGAAAGATTTCATTCAACTATCCTTGAACACTTAAAAATTATTAGAGAAACAAAAAAGGATCTAAACATCCTAGATCAAATGCCTTACGCAATCCTTGGATATAATCATTCTATTCACTCAGGCACCAAACAACGTCCAATAGATGTCATAAACGGTCATTTGGATGCAAACAGTCCGTTCGATATAGACCTTAATGAGAAATTATATACAAATTATATTAACCAACACAAAGAATGCACTGCCGAAATATACAAACATTTGAATCGGCAAATGTCAAATCAAAAAGGAAGAAATATAGAAAAACGAAACAAAGATAGACAAGATCCTCTGATCTATGAACCGGGTGAATTAATCTACCATAAAACAAATTCTCGTGATAAGGCAAGTCCTAAATTCAAAATGCACCCAGTTCAAAATGATAAAGGTATTACTATTGAAACACCTGTAACATATTACCATAAAAGCAATCTAAGAAAACCTTTGACTAAACAAAACAATATCAATTTACAGGACAGTACTAGCCGTGACGGCTCTCGACATGGCTCAAGACATTAAAATAACCAACCTCGATTCCAATCCCGGTATCCTTCCTTATAAGTTAGGGTATGCAAAATTAAAAGATAGTTATCACAAATTTATTCATTATTATGACTTAAGACCAATCGAAACAGAATTAAATACAATATCCGATCAATTTTTAAAAATGAAATCATTAATAACAGAAAAACACGAACTCTATTCCATTGAATTACGTAATATAGCAAATTCTATACTTTTCCAGATAGAACTTGCCAAACAAAAATTAATATCTCTACAACCGAATAAAAGATTTAACGAGGTCTGATAAATGGCTTAGGATCCATCTTCAAAAGTATTTCCGGCAATTTGGACGCCGAAGATGGTCGTCGTTACGACGAGGCTATTACTAATTTGAAATCAAACCAAGATAATATTGCATCAAACTTTAATAAACAGATTTCACTGACTACGAAAATTCTTGAGGAATATAATATCACTTTATCCTTGATTAAACAAAATGAAAAGGAAATAGCTGATAGAATCAAAGCAATCTACGAAGACCTAAACACAACTTTGTTTAACTTCAAAAGTTATTTCACAGCGAAAAATGCTTATGATCGAGTAAACTCAGTCTTGACTATAATTCTTCAGGTATTGAGTAATCTAGAAAATGCAGTAACTTTTGCGAGACTCAAAATCGTGCATAACAGCATGTTAAAAATCAGTGATATAAACTTCATTATACAGAAACTCTTGAAACATCATTCCTCTGATGAATTGATGTTTGGTGACAATCTGCAAAACAGTTATAAATACTATGAAATATTAGATGTTCAGTCATATCACTCCATGGACCGAATAGTCTTCATAATTCACTTTCCGATTGTCTATCCCCAAACTTATTCCTATTACCATTTGTATTCAGTACCTACTAAAGATAAAACCACCCTCGTCCCTTTCAAACCTTATCTGGCTGTGGAAGATAATTACTATCAGTACGAAGATGAAGAATGCAGAAACATCCACCCATTGTATTACTGTGCCAATGGAAGGCCAATAGAACAAACAACCCAAAATGACTGCACGCATCAACTCCTTCAACTAAAGAATTCAAATGCCACAGCGTGTCATCAAGTTCCAGTTTTGGTCGATCAAGAAATAATTGAACAAATCTCTTCAACACATTACATCGCTGTTTTACCAGCAGCCGTCAAAGTCAAACTCACGTGTCACAAATCTGACTTTACAATTCTCATAGGCACCTTCTTAATCGAGCTACCTACCAACTGCAGTTTTCAAACACCAAAAAGCCTATACACAAATAATGAAGACATTATCGCTGGACAACCACTTTTGTTACCCGCTGTGCCTACACCGAAAGTTGTCAACCATTCAAGCCAACAATTAATCCTACACGACGTACCATTGGACCGACTACATCAGTTACTGAAAGAACAACGAGAAATCCGGCAAATAACCCTCAAGGACATGCCAGAAAATTTAACACATTATTGGACTTCTCCATTATACATCATTTTATTGACCATCATGATATTTGGCCTATTCCGGTTAATTAAAAACAAAATAACAAAATCCGAGAAATCATCACCAAAAGATCACCGGATAGAAACCGTCAAGGAAACTATAGTTCAACCAGTACAACCAAATATCGAAGACGAAGATGAATAATCAATCAATCCATTCAGCCACTGTATTGATTTTTCTGAGAAGGGAGGAGTTATATTCTAAGAAAACATCGTCGTATTATAAACATTAATAGAATCATCATATATCTATATAGTGCTGACTTGCAATGTATACGTGAGGTTACACATTCATAATCTGCTGTATTCATATTAGTTCTGACATGATATTCTTATAATTAACATCTCAGTATATTGTATGATATATTTTATTCAATAAAATCAACTTTTTCCTAAGTCGAAATACGACTTATATAATTCGCGTCAGTATTTGCAGGCACCTCAAAAACAATACAAAACGAAATTCTTGATTCAATAAATTATGTCCTCCGAAATCACATAGAGGGTGAATTATTTAATGTCCCTTTTTTTTCGTGGCAGGTTGACGAAACAACTGATATAACGTGTAAATCACAATTATCAATAATTTTTAGATTTGTAAAAAATGGACAACTAGTGGAAAGATTTTTAGGGTTTTACGATGTTAGTTCGGGAAGAACAGCGATCAATTCATTTAATTTCTTAATGGAAACATTTCAACGATTTGACTTTGCGAATAAATTAATAGCTCAAACCTACGACGGCGCATCCGTAATGGCGGGACATTTAAACGGTCTTCAAACAAAAATAAAATCAGTTTCGCCTCAGGCTATTTTCACCCATTGTTACGCTCACAACATGAATTTGGTTTTAAGTAATGCATGTAATTCCATTAAGTAAGTTGGAATTTTTTTTTCCCACTTATCGTCATTTTCAAATTTTTTTAGCAAATCCACCAAACGAACTGAAATTTTGAATAACATAGTAGGAAACAGAATTCCCTGTAATGCTCCAACTCGAGTGCAGTGTTTACCATTCACAAAAATAAAGACAAATTAATTGAAACATTTGATTTTATATTAAACAGTGATGACTTTTCGACAGATCAGGTTTCATTAAATGCTGCTGTTGGTTTAAAATCTTCATTAGAAAATGAAGAATTTTTGTTTTTTCTTGATACTTTTAAATTAATATTTGAACAAACTAAATCTTATTTTTCAAATTTTACAACATAAATTCACTGATATAATTTATTCAAGAGATCGTTTGAAACATCTCATTGATAAAATTCCAAGTTTCCGTAATACAGAATTTCATTTTAATATTTTATTTCAAAATTTTTCAACTGATGAGGCTCCTCCCGCGAAAAGGAGGAAAACATATAATTTGGTAGACAAGAAACTACATTATAAACAACTTTCTTATGAAATTTTAGATAACGTTAAAGGTCAAATTGAGATTCGATTTTCCGATTTACATGAATTGAAGTTTTTCGACTTGACGAATAGAAGATTTTTCGAATCTTTTTCAAAAGAGTTTTAGATAACTTAGTTCTCAAATATAAATTTTTTGATAAAATAACACTGCACAATGAATTATGCGGATAAAGATATTTTAGGCCAGTACGACAGTCACGCCGATATGATAAAATATATGATAGACAATGATTTGCAACAAGTTTTACCTCAGTTTTATAAACTACTTTGTTTGACAGTCACCATTCCTGTCACGTCGGCATCGGTGGAGAGATCATTTTCTACTCTCAAACGAATTAAAACTTACATGCGAAATACAATGGACCAAAATCGTTTATACAATGTTAGTTTGATATCTATTGAAAAAGATTTAGTAAAACACTTAAAACAAAATGATACATTTTATGATAATATTATAGATCATTTTTCGCAAACTAAGGACCGTAGAATTCCGTTAATATATAAAAAAGTTAATAAAATTAATAAAAAAAACAAAATATGAAAAATTCCAAAAAAAAGAAAAAATATCAAAAATCCAAAAAAAATAAGGCAAGAGAAGAGAAACTCTACACCTCCACGTTGGTTCTTGCTGGGCAACAATTAATTTTGTCACTGAAGTAGCTGGTACGGTCGCTGTGCAAAAGTTAAATTAATTGGCTGAGTAGAGTATATTAAAAAAAAACGTTTTATGTCCAGCCTCCTCTCTTAAAAAGTTCACGAACTGCCACTGGTGATCTGACTTGTGGCAAGAATGATTGTTATCAAAGAGCATGTGCCTAAGCTTTCAAAGAAACTTCTTCCTCTAAACAGAAGGGACATTGGAGAGATGATTGGTATCCTCATGGTACACTGTCGTCTTAACGAAATACCTTCACATTATGGGCATCATAGATGAATCTGATGTAGGAAAAGCAGAGATGTGGAAGGAACTGCCTCTGACATTCTGTTGGAATTCCGAGCTTAACATTACTCAAGTAGCGTTACTTCGGCAGAACTGCTTCTAGAGAAAGTTATGGGAGCAAGCGTTAGCAATATTCTGGGTTTCTGGGAACCACAAACCTACTAGAATAGAACAGGCTTATGATCATGGTGGATACAATGAGTCCAAGCAAGTGACTCAAGTGCATCTAGGGGTTATGCGTTCTTGATAACACCCGTTCTTAAGAGGCCCAGGCGGGTGCAATATAACACATACTTGTTGTTTTAACATACTGCTATTCAATTCATATCTTATCGCGTGCTTGTATCCTATAGATTTCTCACGATTATAAATAGGTAGATCTTGTTCACCTACAGGCTCAATAAGGAGAAATCGTTTTTAGGGATTTACATTCCTGATGAATTTTTCTGAACATTCAGATATTAGATAGATTCCATTTATTTGTTCCAGCTGTATAAAATGTAAAATTCCTTCAGATGTAGAACTTGTCAATATATATAATTCAAATAATAGATGATGTGTGATTAAAATCATGTCAAAACTAAAATAGGAAAAAGTAAGGTATTAGTTAAAATCGTACCATAAAACTTATTTTCTAACAGGTATTAGACTCAAAACATAATAGAATGAACAAGAGTTAAAAATTAAAAACTTATTTTCATTCTTAACATATTGAAACGAAAAAAAAATTAGGCCATACTATTAAAACCATCATCAGTTTTAAAATATTGATAAATTCCTTTTAAAAAATGTTCAATATTTTCCATAGGAATTGGAATTTTATTATATATTTTTATTAGCATGTATTTCACATTTTTCTGTAGGTAAGAGAAATTGTATTTATTTTAGATTTTCCTTGAATCTGGTGTTGTGTGAATGATCTAGCGTTTTGAAGAATGTAGTATTATTTTCAATAAATACTGTACATAGTAAGTATTTTATGTTTAATAAAATATTGTTTACACTTTTCTTTATATGTTAAACCAAATATGTTTGGAATACATCTTTTTTGTAATCTAAATATTCTGATTGAATCTGTAGAATTACCCCAAAATATGACTCCGTATCGTAGTCTCGACTCAATATAGGCATAGTATGCTGTGAGTGATGTCCGATTATTAACACGTTGAGCAATTATCTTAAGGGCGTAGCTATATTTTGAGCTTTCAGATGCAAGGTAGTCTATGTGATAGGTCCAGTTCAGTCGAGAATCCAGGCCCATGCCAAGATATTTCATTAGCCTCGCTTTCAACAATATCCAAGGTATCATCAGTGATGGCAAAGGGTAAATCATTTGTATATATAATGTAAAGGAGGGGTCTCAGTATTGAACCTAGGGGCACGCCTTTTTTCACATATTTTTCATTTGAGCTATGTGAAATGCCATTGAGGTACGTTTCTGCAACATACTGTTCACGATTTTGCAGATAACTCTCTATTAGCTTTAACGATGATCCTCTGATTCCGTAACGTTCTAATTTATTCAGAATTATTTTGTGATCTACACTGTCAAATGCTTTGGATAAATCCAAACATATTGCAGCAGTTTTATTATTTTTGTTTAACGAGTCCAATATGCCATGTAGACAGCTCTTACCGTAGTTTTACCTTTTCTTAATCCATTTTGAGATTCGACCAGGATATTATATTGTTCGATAATATGTATAAGTCTATAAGTCTGGATGATTTTTTCGAAAATTTTACTCAAGTAAATTGATTGATTGATTTGGTGCAAATTGTTAGACAGACTCAACAAAGAATTCATTGAACGTTTCGATGATTTATTAATAGGTATGTGATGTTGTGTTGGCAACTTATTTCCTTATTTGTCATTATTATTTATTTAGGTATTAATGGCCAAATATTTTTCAAACATGTTGAGTGCTCCGCCCGATATCTGGAGAGATATAATTTCGATTTGAAATTGGTAATGACAATAAGAAAATTATCGCTTTTATGGAACAATGGTGAATTATAAACATTTTGAGGAGTATCTGAACTCACTATCTGTATTATGAAATTAATTATTCCACTACAGCTTCCTTAATTAAAATATTCTATTGGCAATGCTCAACTCAGTACAAGAAGCGAAGTTATTAATCTTAACATTGGAGCTAATTAGAGCTTCCAGCTTCACACTGTTAATTCAATCAGTAAACTAAGCATATAATTTCTCAAATAACGGACAACTCATTTTTCATAATCTTTTCAGAAAGTATTCTTGAAATTGATGAACTTCGTGCATTCATGACGTTATAGTCGAACTGAAACTGTCGGACATAAATTCATGCGAATTCCATTCTAAAACTTTCGTTTGCGCATTGCGGAAAGTTTTATTCCCAGCAAGAGTTTATTTGAATTTTATAATCTATGCATTCATTAATAAGCTATAAATAACACTGGAGATACACTATAACACAATAAATAAATCATCTGAAAATACTGTGGGTATTGAGTACGGTTCTAGGTAAGTTCTTCGAAAACAATTCTCCGGAAGCAATTCTTCGAAAAGCAATTCTTCGAAAAAATATTTCTTCAAAGGGAGTATTCTCCGAAGAACAGTTCATTTCTCTTATGTTGTTTCACCCATTTATATTTTATAGTCGTATCCTGCCTACCCTTTTGTGGTTTAACATTATTTTTCGAAGAATTTCATCTTCAAAGAATAGATTGTTCTTCGAAGAACTTTTCTTGAAGAATACTCTCTTCGAAGAACTGCCTTTAAATAATTGTTTTCGAAGAATTTGTTTGAGAGTCGAATTTAAAACACCCGGTATAGATGTACATATGTAGTTTCCTTATGAATCAACAAGGAGAAGAGCAAGACAGTAGCAAACCAAGAACAAGTTTGCGGAGTTATATCTAAATTCTAAGTGATATAAAACTTTATTGAAATTATTCATTAGTTGATCCTCAATCCATACAAAACTGAAGGATAAGTTCCAAAATCATTTTTCTTTGAAATATTGGAGTACATGATTCTGTTACTAAAATGTAACCATCCTAAATCCAACTGGTAAATTTATAGGAACGAGAAGCAGCTGTCATATCAATAAAATATGTGAATATAGGATATTGCGGGATACATTAAAAAGTCGTAACAATAACAGTTCATCATAAAAGCACGCAGAATTTCGTTTTGTTGCAATAAATTGTGTACACTATTCATAATACATTGAAAGCGCCTGACAAATCTCATAAAATTGTTATTTACTGGTTTATTATAACGCATGAGCTATCAACATCGAACACCGTTACATAGGTCGTAGTAATCAACAATATTCGGATTTGATTCCTCTTCTTTAATTTTTCGTACTAAAGAGATAGTGATTTTTATCACCAGATTCTTCATGACGTACTTTTCCATAAGAAACAAATGTTAACCAAACCAGCAGCAACTGAGAGTTGTCAATATAAATTTTCACTACAAAAGTATTATTATTTATCGCTTTAGGTCGCCATGACACAATATAATGTTTATTGTCAGGCTGCCCTTCCCATGTCGCCGTTTCAGTATAGACGAAGGACCGATCCCAAGTTTCAATCTGATTAAATCTGAGTTTCTCCTGTTTCACTTAATGCCATTCGATTTCCTTTCGATACACAATTCCATTGAGAAAACACCTCATATTCAACATATCAAAATTCATAACTATCGAAATATTATCATAATGTTACTGCAAATAAGTGAACAGAAAGATGTTTTCTCTAAGCAATATGAATTCAATCCGAGAAATAATATACCAACTAGCCCACAGTGATTTTCAGCTGTTGAATAAGTATTTCGGCAACTAAGATGCCATAGTCTAAAAACCCAAAAAAGGGACTCCATACCATCTTAAGAATATTCTCGAAAAATTACCAATGAAAGTTGAGACTCATTGTAGCATACTCCAATACACAATTTGTTTTCCTCATGATAGATTCAACTTTGGATCCACAAGGAAAGGACCCTCCTAATGTTGCTGCCATCGATATCCATATGCCCGAAATTGACTTTCGTAAGTGCTGAATAAGGCGCATTTTGCTTGATCTCAATACCGAAAATTCTATGGGGCCAGACGGAATTCCACCTGTCGTTCTGAGAGAGCGTGCGTCTGAATCAACACCAGATTTCTGCAGGTTGTTTACATACAAACTTGGTGTGTTTCCTTCCAGCTGGAAGACAAAAGAAAATAGGACCCCTCCTTATAATTATAGATTCATTGCACTATTATCTGTGATCTTTAAAGTAATGGAGAAAGCATCGAGCTCTTCAAATACCTAGAGAGCTATAAAATTTTGAATGAGCTTTCGTCAGCATTGATCAACAGTAGACCTCCTTGCCTACGTAACACATGTATGACAGAAATCTATTGAAAATCATGGGAAATCTCTAGCTGTATCATTGGATATATCCAAAGCATTCGATCGAGTCTTGTAACGGGCTGCGTTACGTGATTATATATAGAACTCTTCAAAGAATATAGTAGAATTCTTGTCGGCTAGGAAACTTGTCATATGATATTTAAAGATATCTGCTGGTCAATAAAACATAGATTATTGAAAATACCATTCCTGAAGTGAGATGTCACTAAATATCGCGAGGCGGGAGGTAGAATAACGGAAGTCGAAGAGAATTCATTGTGGTGTGTTCCTTTGCCTAGGTAAGTCGAGATTTCGTAATTCATTGTCGTTAAATACATTTTCTTAATTTTGCTTCCGGAATATTATTCACATCAGGCTATTTAATTTGATTTAGATTTGTTATTAAACGTCTGGATGTACAAAGCCTGATTGTGATAGTATTTCGGCGGATTTTTTATCTCGATTTGCCTGGGGGACACACCCGATCATTTTGCGGATAGCATATTTCAAAGAATATCATTTCCATCACAGCATTGATTGTTGTAACTCTTGTAGGAGAATAATCTATCGGAACGTAGGCAGGTTCTCATGATAATATTTCTGTAGTCCTTGTCAGTTTAATTCCGCATTGGCACATGCTATTTTTTTGTGATTCGTAAGAGTCGCCATTTTGTAAATCTGATACGCAGTATTCAGAGCTGTCTTCGACTGCATCGTGCTATAAATAGTATTTGGAATTATCATAAGGTATTATTCAATTATTGCTTATTGAATTTTTAATTATCAGGACTGCTGCGTTCGCGTGATTTCAGAGTAGAGTAATACATAAATTCGATGCAAATCAATTCAAGTTTCTAGATTTGTGCTAACTAGCAAATTCAACGTTTTGGTTATTTCCTTTCAATCACAATTTGATTATTTTTCTTTCTATCTCATTTTTTGTATCGTTAATTCAGTCACATATTATTTATTGTTTAAATTTAAGTAATCCTTGTAATTATATAATTCTTGCAGATTAAATTTAATTTTTGTCTAAATTGATATCTCTTCAAGATATCAATTTTGTAATAGTGTTTTACATATTGGGGAAGATAACATTATCGGAGGTGGAATCATTTGGTTATTCCGGCCGACGGTGTTACTTTTCCTTTGATCTCAAGTCAGGTACTGTTCGTTCTTTGACATAACAGGGTTTGAACGTCTGAGGTTCCTCACCCCTTCACTCCAAGACGGTTTAGTGACTTTCCTGACAGGACCAGCTTCCAGTTCCTACGAGTTCCAAGGAGGGTAACATTTTCTTGTTGAGTGACCATTATTTTATTTTCTGATTTTGTTGTTCACCAAAATTGTATTTCGCTAAATTTTTTAGAGCCATTCGTGGTCTCTTTACTATTTAACTTTCCATTCTTTCAATTAAGAAATTGAGTTAATTTTATAATTATTCACTCTAAATTCGTTATATACAAATTGATTCAATTTTGTAATTGTTTTACTCCAAAATTCATTTTTTTTATAAATTAATTCATTATATAAACTGTTAATTTATTTTTGTTAATTACCAAATTCCATCTGGAATAAATCAAATTGTTAAGTTGAACTTGTATTGTTTTTCTAATTTCCATCAACTAATAAACCATCTCGTGGTGCTTGTATTCTAGGCTGTGAATTCATTTATTTTTATAGTTTTTCTTTAAGCAATTGGCGCTCAAGCAATTCACCAGTCTAGAATCACAAGGCACGTTTCACTACGAGCCCTGAGATTAATTAATTCAAATTGAGCTAGTTGGGTCAATATAAACCGACCCAAACGGGTCCGTTTCACTGGCGCCCAGCATAGATGGGCTGCCGTTTCACATCCGTTTCAGTCTGGCACGAAAGTCTTCTTGGGATATGGTTTGCCGCCTCAACTTTGCCGCTCACTATCGAGTCTGCTCTCAGATAGATCACTTCGTGTGGTGGTTCACGGAGTATCCTCCGATACAATCGCTATCAACGCTGGTATTCCACAGGGATCTCTCTTGACACCAACTTTGTTTCTGCTTCAAATCAACGATCTTCCATATTCATGCTCGGGATCACCACAAATAGCACCCTCTTATGTGACGATTATGTGAGGTTCATTGCAAAAACTGCTTCACAAAAACTTTATTTTCTATTCCGTGAGAAGAGCTACTCTACAACGCAGCAGAGTCTCATAATCTACAAAGCACAGATTTGACCTGTCTTGGAGTACTGTTCACATGTTTGGAGTTACACTGTACACATGTAATTTAGTTGGAAAACGGTTATACGTGTATGATTTCTAATGTTCAAGCTGTAGTAATAAGTTAAGGTTCAGACGAAGATAATAATAATAGTGACACAGAACTAAATTTAATGTAAAATAGAATAAAGTTGTTAGTAGTATATCAAGCGGGATACTGTGACACTTCGATGGCATGTCCATCCGCCTGTGTCCACCAACCCCAACTTCTTGTGTTTTGTCGTCAATGACCAGAGGCTCCTTTGCTGAAGAAGTTGTCGTCAATGACCAGAGGCTCCTTTGCTGAAAAAGAAGTGGTCGTCAATGACCAGAGGTTGTGCCCGCCTCACGTGGGTCTAATTAATGTCACCTTGATAGTAGGTAAAGGTGAGCCTAGCCTCGCCCATAATAATTTCAAGGTGATTTTTTTTATTTCTACTTACTATTTTCAGAGTAATCTGCATTCTAAAATTAGTTCTACTTGTTGATTCATAGATGTACGTACATGTTTCAAATATCTTTGTTGTCTTCATTTTATTTTTTTTATAAATTGTTCTAAAATTAGTTCTACTTGTCGATTCATAGATGTACGTACATGTTTCAAATATCTTTGTTGTCTACATTTTATTTTTCATAAATTGTTGAATAATTGGAAAGGAAATTCATTCTGCTTAAGTTAGAAGGTTTGAATTTAAACTAGTATAAACAGTCTAATTTGAAATAATGCCAATCCCGGTAGAATATAAGTGTAAAAAATGTGGTGGTGAAACAGACCATCCCAATCTGGAATGTTTTCCTTGTGCACATGAAAATTATGTAAAGAGAATCTATGGTGAGAAACACCCGAAAAGACCGAATATAACTACCCAAAAGACTGAATAATGTACTTTAGTGATAATTTGGATGAGATACATTGATAACTTTTTGTTATGTAATTAAGTTAAAGATGTTTTAAAATACTGTATTGTTAGGTTTTTAAATAATAAAGAAATGTAAACATTCTATTGTATTTTTATTTCAGAGAAACTTTTAGTTACAGACTCGAATATAATATGTTTTTTAAGTTTTTCATATTTGAGAGTCCATTGGTCAAGTCGTTCTTTAACATGATGATTCTTGATACGTTCCCTCATAATTTCCATTTCTTTGTTAAGTTGATTCAATCGTTGAAGTTGCTTTCCATAACTGAGGTTGCTGCCTCTACTCATATTACTGTAAAAGAAGAAAAAAACAATTTTTTTATTATATATTAATAAATAATTCGTGTGAAACTTACTGTTTGACGTTGTGAGTAGGTTTTGATTATGATGTTTAGATTTTAGTTTTCCAATCTTTAATACAAAGTGGACATCTAATTTTAGGAGGTACAGGTCCATCAATTTCATCATTTCCACTGGAAAATTTATAATGTTCCGTACATGGTACCATAAATTCATATAATTCAGATTGAATGTGTTTTGGTATTTGATTCCATAAACTTCTTAATTTGTACGTCTCAAGGTTTTTGAGATATTCCAATACAAATTGTTCCATTTTGTTTTCTGTGTGATTGATTGAGAACGTATACTACTACTACTACTACTACTACTACTACTACTACTACTACTACTACTACTACTACTAAACTACAGTATCTTTAAAGTTAACTAAAACTTGAGAAGATTTATATTTTCAGTGATAACTAATAATAATAATGATAATTGTTTGATTTTACACTTACACACTAATATTATATCTATGTTTATGTTAATAGGGTTTACAAACTTTAAATTAATGTCATAACACAAAAGCGTACACACACGCACTATCATAATACACAGTTTTTTTATTCTTTATAGTCAAAGTATGAAGACAATACATGGAAATGTCTGATTCACCTTTGCATGTGAGACACTTTAGTTTTATTGTTACTGGCATATTTCTTTGATATAATCGAAATTTTGAAAGAGAACGTTGAAACACAAAATTTGTAATGTTGGTGGTGGTGGTGGTGGTGGTGGATGTGTTGAACTTTTTTTATAGTTGTCTTCACCCTTTCTCCTACAAAGCATTTGAAGCACCTTAACGTCAAAGGAATTGGGAGTATCTTTCCGTATGTTACGCAGATCCATTATTTCACACCTGTATGGTAGAAGTGCAATCCGATAAAAATCAATTTCAGAACGTTGTAGCACTCTGAAACAATCTAGTAGGTAAGATCTTGGTTTCGGAACGATACCTGAAATTTGGTGTAACGAAAAATTCAATCTTCTATGTTGATATATGAGTTCGTTTTCAACATTCATATCAATTATCTTCCAATCTTCTTCAGGTGGATCGAAATCTCCTCCGAAATATAAAATATCCACATGACCACAATTGGTTGAGGTGACTACTGTTGCTGCTCCAATAATGAACGTTATAAATTCTCCAGCGATTAACCAATTTTCAGATGGTAATTGTAATTTTTCCACGTATTTCATCAAACTCGGACAACATACGTTTACGAATTTTTTTGCATCGTAAACGCTGGTTAGCACACTGCGAACAAAACTGTTGTATAACTGGGACAATGACGACGACGACGACGACGACGACATCCTCACAAACTGATTGGCTATTATTACTTTATACGAATTTTCATTTAATGATCGTTAATTTTGATTCTTCCTCTTGTTTCTGGAATTGTAATAGTTCCAAATATTCTTATTGTAATTATTATTTGATTTCACCCATCGATAATGGTCTTTTCCAATTATGTCATTTTCTTTAGCCTGTTTATATCTTTCCTCCATTAATATCCATTCCTCATCCAAAAAGGGTTGTCTTTGATACAAAAATAAATGATCTGCTACATTACCAACAAACTTATAACGTAGTTCTTTTAATTGATCTCTATTGTATATTATCATAACAAAAAATGATTGTGTGTTTTGATAAACCGAAAATATATAGACTTTTGATTGATGTTAGAAGGGGGAATCTTTCATTTCCTCCTTACACTGTAATTCATCAACGAGAACGTCTATTGTCTTTTGAATTTGGCAAATGCAACTGAATTTGTAGCAGTTGGAACACAACAAATTTTTCATAAAATTATGCAACTCTACTTGTTTCCTCTGGTTTTCAGTTAGTTCCTCAAGATCTTTATCACCATCTCCAGAAAAATGATTAATAATATATTTTCTCTCTTCTTCCTTTAGATTGTCGATATTATTATTATCAACAGAAACAACTCCGTGTTGATAAAGTGAATTGGTGCAGTAGCAGAAATATTTTTGACAAAAGTAGCAATAATTTGTCCCATTCAAATTTTTTTGCAGCTGATGTGGTCTAATTTTCCTGATTTGTTTCAAATAACCAATATTATTATTACCTGCTCGTTCTCTATTAAGACAAATTTCTTCCAATTTATCAATCTGAGAGAGAGAGAAAGAAAGAAAAGAAATTAGAGATGCATATAAAATTGTAATAAAACAAAAATACCTTTTTACTTTTTTCAAAGAATTCTCCAATTTCAATGAATTTAGGTTGAATAATCACAGAACTATTCTACAAGAAAAAAAAAAAACGTATAATAACAATAAACTTATTCAAAAATAATAAAAAATCTTACATTCTATATTGTTGTTATTGTTATTACAGTGAGAGAGAGATAACCAAGACAAAAGATGTTTCAACAAATCATTAATCATTAAATCCCCATGGAATAGTATCTGTATATACATAATTCACAATCCTTTTATCGTCAAAGGGATTTAGAGCAGTTTTAATTTGATTAACAGTAAATACCTCATGTTTTTTTGAAACAATCATATTTTGTACGACATCTACATTTGTTTTATGCATTATCAGTATCAGTGTACAATAATTTAACATTGTTTTGAAATTTTTCTCTAATGTAATTATAATGAAAATCATATAAAATAGTTTTTGAAATATCCAAAATTGCCATACCTGCGTATATGGGCTTATTAAAATACACTTTTAATCTTTTCATTTCAATTAATATCATGTTTTCCCCAAAAATTGTAACGTTATAGCAATTTGGTTGAGAAATGTAATAATTTGCCCCATACCTCCCTTTCCATCTAGTTACCAATTTCACATCTTTATATTTTCTCACATTTTCTATAGTTTTTCCAAAAGGAGCGTTATTCATTAGTTTATAAAAATTCTTTTCAAAATCATTCGAACTTTGTTTTCTCAAATTGGTATTGAGATCTATGTATTTCTTTAACCATTGAGATTGTCTAAATTTCAAGCAACGATGAACTTTCTGCAGTTTCAATCCCAATTTGAGAACTTGCTGTAAATTTCTATAATGAATCACATATTTTTCTTTATTATATAAAGTAGTTAACAATTTTGGAATTTCCGAAATAGCTACAGGTGGAACTAAATGTTGAGGGCAAAGAGGTAAATCTTTATGATAATTGAACAAACTTTTAGGATAATGAAGATCTACTTCCAAAATATATCCAATTTCACTAGTATCACTTATATTGAGAATGTTTTCTGTAGAAATATTATCAACTGCTACCCACGTAAAATCTCCAGTTGGAAGAGGATAACACATTGCTGCACCATAAAGATTGTTAACATCAAAATACATTAAATAAGATGATTCTTCTTCAGAATTATACTCATTCATATATTTATTGTTAGCTTTTCCATATCGGTTTGAGCATTGTGATATTCCTCCTCTGATTCCTTTCTCAATAAACATAATCATATTCACGTCGGTGATTAATTCCAATTTTACCTGTGTTATTTTCAAGCAACTGTCAAATGCCAAACCGGGAGTAGTGAAATAATGCAAACTATCTAAACCATATGTACTATAACAAGTCTTTCTAAAATTCTCAAAAATATCTGTCAATAACAAAACATCCGTTTTCAAGTATAATTCTGAATATTCTCTTAAATTTTGAATTTTGAAAATCTTCCAAACATTCTCGGCATGCTGATAATCGCTTAATGAAATTTCCGACTGACTTAATTTACTATAAAATTTATCACGAGAAGGTAAAATCTCATCTTGTAATTTTTCCCATGAATCTAAGTATTCATATGGAAAAACACCCTTCCTCGTGACCAATTTGAATTTTTCAATTTCATTAAAATATTTCTTTGTTACAATTTTTTGTTCATCATTCAAATAAGATGACAACTTTTCCAAACTGCTCGGCATGAATCGAAAAGAATCAAGAAACCTAAAACATATATTGGATCCTTCAACATACTTTGTAAAGGAAATATATTTCTCCTTATTAACAGGTAGGAGAGACAAATTTCCTTTCATTTCCGTACTGAGAGGTTTAATGATAAAATGACTGTCATATCCACTGAGGTTATGGAAAATTACAGGAATTGTGTTTACATTTTTGAATTGTAAATTACAATTTGAATGTGCAGGACCTCGATATTTCCCAGTGAAATGACAGTGATCTCTAACCTTTTCTGCACTAGATAAAATTGGTTTTTCACAAATGTGACAAATTACTGAAGTGTCATACGTATATCTATCGTGTGAAGATATTGTTATAGGTACAACATTTGAAAATATTTCCTTCAGTTCAAAAGCAATATCTTTCAGTTGTTTCACAAACCAGATTTGACAATCTTGACCAGTATAAGAAGAAAATTTAGACAATGAGTCATCATAGGAACATTTTAAATAATAAGCGATACTGAATGGTTCATGTTTTTGGTATTTTCTGGTATTGGAAATAGTATTATCAGTATGATTCATCAAAATACTTTCCAAATCTGCATATATTACAAAAGGAACCTCAATTTTATGAGAAAAATTTTTGAAAGATAATATTTTATCGTTCTCTTTTGGAAGAATAATTTTTGTGTTGTTTACATCTTTACATTCATCAGAATGTTTGTTCAGATTCTCTTGACTTATAAAATGATTTAAACATCTTCCACAAAAGTATTTTTTATTCTTTACATTTCCCACCTGTTTATGTAACAATCGAGATAAATCTTTTATATAGGTAAAATGGTAAATTTTATTTTCCTCATTCATTTCATTACAAATCATAAGTAAATTGATAGTTGAAGAGAATTCAGTTTTACTAAGAGTCAAAGGTAAAACTTCCTTCTCATTTTGTATAATAAAAATATTTATTGACAAATTATTCAACGATTCAAATTTTGAAATATCTCTCAAAGAAATTGGAAAATTGATACCCTCATATTTTAAAACTGTACTAAAATGAGGGTAAGAAGAAACTCTATTCATATTTTTGTTTGCTGGAGCTGGAAAAAGTGCTGCTACAACTGACCATAGGAAACAATAAATATCATTATTTTCAATATTAATAACACTTTTAGTAATTTTCACAAATTTTGGCAATTTCAAGTAAGTACCGAACCCAAAAGTTATTGGATTATAACAATTTATGTAAACTTTCAAGTACCAAATCTCCAATAGGGCATAACCACTGTCCCTTTCTTGAAATTCTTCAAGTTTTGTTAAAAGTTTATCACTCACAAACTCTTTATACCAATCTTTCAATTTTGTACTTGATTCGATAACATTATTTTTAGTGGTGAAATGTTTAATCGATGTTTCACCAGATTGCGGCTTGATAAATAATCCAACAAAAGTTGTATTCACTTTCAAAAGAGAATTTTGAACTTCCTTCTTAATCCTATTTGCAAATATACGAAATGCTTGTTTGAAAAAAACATGAGGTTCCTTTATTTTCAAATTTTGATAGCCCCCGTTTTTATACGATTTTTGAAACAAGATTCAATATCTTCCCAAATCAATTTCCGATTAGCATTAATTTTGTTTAATTTCAATTTAAATTGTTGTAAGTAATATTTCAAAATAGTCAAATTAGATTCAACAACTGCAGAATTATTTATACAATCTAATCTATTCCTTAGAGCTCTTTTCAATTTGAAAATATTCCTTTTTAAAAAACCAATTTGATTTAAATATTCATCTTTTGTCTTAATTAATCTACTCACCATTTCAATTGAAACAACCATGTCGATCGAAACACCATCAAGTGTATGGGAATTCGTTCCATTGTTTGTTCTGGCCATAATAAGAACTTACTTTAACTTGAACTTGATGCTTCTACCGAACTCGAACTGTGATCGTTGTTCACATGCCACAGCTATTTAAACATATCCAGATTGACGTCAATCTAAATTTTTATGTAAAATGTGCTGATATGCAAAACTATTCCGCAAACAACATATGTGATTGCATCATAAATAAAAATGTACACGTGCATACATGCAATTGATACATGTTGTTGTTACACAAGTTAGAGATAAATGCATCCTATTCGATAAATATGTGCAACGTGTTGTTGTTATTGCATCATCCTTTACGTCTTACGTGAATTATAAATAAATGCATTGGAAAAGTACACGGATCTAATGTGTGTAGTACCGGTTCGCTGATTCAGAATTGTTAATAGAAAAATGTATGCATTGACGTAGTTTGTTTTGATCCACATATTGTATAAAATGAGAGGGAACTTCAATATTCTACATCAGTTCACAATGGCAAACGTTCCATGCTCGATAGTTGTGTTCAGTGAAGATCCTGTGAATTTCCCCATATCATGGGTGAATGTAGTTTTGAAACATTCGTTCCAGTAAGTACTTTTACATTTATTGATTTTTTTTAAATTTCTTAGCAAATGTTATATATTTTACCAAGTCTTAATCAATATATATTCTGATCAAATGTGCAGACATGTTATGAATTTGTTAATTTCAATAGGTTATTTTTTTTTAGTACTTGGAACTATTGGAAAATAATTCCTTCAAGTAAAAAGAAAAAAGAAAAAAAATGTTTGATATGATTATTTACTTACAATTTATAATTATTATAAATTCATAACAACTGTATACGCAGACTATGGTTTTGTTGCTTTCTTGAGTTTCAATACATGTTTTTGTTTCTTCAGATATGGTGTCAAATCTATCGACGTAAAGAGCGACAGAGTACACCTAAATTTAACGTACTGTCCGAGGGCGGCGACTTTAAAAAGAAAATTGGGGAACCTACCTCTGAGATACATCCGCACAAAACTGGACAACGAAGCAGAATTTAAAATAATGCAGAAGATTGTCCAAACATATGGCGTTAACATGATTGGCGATGAAGACGAAGTGGAGGCTTCAACATCGTCCACGTCAACATCATCATCATCGCCATCAAAAAAGCTATTTAATGGAAAGAGGATGATTCTACCTCCTCTCACTATCGAAAATAATGAAGAAGAAGAGGAGGAAGAAGTGTAATTATTATCATTTTCTTTTTCTGTTTTAAAATTAAAAATTAATAGTATTATTATTATTAGATTAAATAAAACTCATAAATTACATAATATAATTTTATTATTCCTTTCTATAAACATTCAACATTAAAAGTTAAATTTCACAAGCCACTCATATAAATAAAATACATTTATTTTTGCACACTTGATATTATTCAAATAACTATTAGATTGATAGTGACAATTACAATCAACTTTAGGATTATCAAAATTATTTTTTGTTAATTCTTCCAAGCTAGGACATTTCAAATCGTTCAAGTCTATAATGTTTGATAGAAATCTATTTAATATAGTCTTCTTCTCGGATCCTTTAACAAACACTATCACATCTTTGTTTTTCACAATTTCAACTAGCTTACTACTAAAGTCTTCTAAATAAATGTAGTCGGGTGAGGAGGAGGAGGAGGAGGAGCAGGTGCTGTTGTTGTTGTTGTTGTTGTTGTTGTTAGAATTCCAGTCTAAGCCGTGAAGTCTTTCTTTACACCAACCAATCTGACTTAAAAATTGTCTTGAAAGACACTTTTCCGTGAGTATTGGACGAATTATGAAATGTTTCAATTCGTATGTAAGGATATTCAAAATTGCGATTTCTTTTATTATAAAGTTGCTGTCTTTATATTGAAATCCCTGAATGTCAATCATAAACATTTTTTATAATATTTTCACTACACTGGTTAAAGGATTGTACTTCACTAAACGATCGTGTATTATTAGACAATAAGCTGATGTTTTATCAGGAATATCTGTATTTGTCTCTAGCTCTAATCTAATGTCCACAGCACCACCTTTCAACGAATCGTTCTGACGACTGCAATCTATCACTGCTAACGGTGTTATTTGTTTAAAATATTCTGGTGATATGCAAGGTTCACTTTGATGTTTATGATAATATGACTGTTGAAACTGCGCAAACATTTGAAATAACAAAGTCCAATGATTAGTATCAAAGTTCAAATTTAGGTTATCATATGGATACACTTCTGAATTTAAGTATAATTTGATATTACTCAAATTACAGTGATCAAAGTAGCTGGCATTTCTTGTTTTATCATTTTTTCTATTTGTTTGAAATCCGAATATAACAAAACGTGGTTTTTCCAGTTGAGATGTAGTCTTAATTGCCCATGTATGATTTTTTGTTTTTTGTAAAAGAGGATATTCTTGCAGTTCCCACGATCTAAAAGCAATATCGAGGTCTCTGTTGTTATCGATATATTTCAATAATTGTAATTTTTGAGCGTCTGCAACTGATACATGTGGCATTTTCCATAAAATTTTCTGCAACTTAACTTTAGGTTTATCTGTTGCAACTATCGTATGTATTGAGTTCAAGTCAGAGTTACTTCGTATCAATACCAATTCTTGACGTATATTCACAATAATTCTATTGAAATCCTCTGCAAATCCCATAATACTTTTCAATGGTATACACACACTGAAATTACCCTTGTCATCAGCAATTTTGAGGGGTTGATCTCCAATCTCCCAACATGCATTTTTCAATCGTTTATTATCATTGTCTGTGTATGAAACATACCCCTTCATCAAAGATGTAATTCCAGGATTTTTAACTCTGTCTATAATAGTACCACCAAGTTCAAATCGTATTTCTTCAAATAGAAAAAGTATTCCATTGTTGACGAAAGTCACGGTTGGTAAAGGCTTACCAGCTTCATCTGTTAGTGTTCCTTCAAGATATAAGTAACTCTGTGAAGGTAGCGTGTATATGTCTTGTGTTTGAATTGGTATTCTTATTTCATCGTTATTATTCAATGTTGTAGCTGCATACGGTTGATGAGTATGGTACTCTGAATTTATTATTGAATTATCAGAATAGACAGATTCGTTAATTTTCAAAATATTACTATTCATATTTTTTTTTCACTATATTTACACGAACAACGTAAATATATTATAAATTTTTCTATGCCAATTCTAATATTCAATTTCAGATTACACCAAAATTTTTGGATTTTATCACCGATGTTGACTGTGTAGAATAAAACCTAAGTCACGTAAAATTTTTCTACTCTCGGGTGTTAACGCTTTAAGTTTTCTTTTAGAACTGAATTTGTTGCATTCCGTTTTGGGTTTTATATCTCTCCAAATATCAGTTGCAAAATTTGAATCGATGTTATATCTAAAAACCATTTCTTTCTCTCTCTCACTTAATTTCTTTTAGATGCAGTCTGACCGTTATCACTTCACCTTTAAAATTGACCAAATTTCCATCTTGATCGACAATTTTAAGCACAATCTCATTAATATCACGTGTGTTGATTGGTAAATAGATAACATTCGAAGGATTTTGTACAATCTTATAACCAGGCGACACGTTAGGATAGAACATATATAACATGTGGACAGGTTTACCATTATTATATGAATTTGTAACTAAATTACATTCTACACCAATCGCATTCACTTTAAAAATATTGATGGGATAATCCGATATATGTCTGATGTTTCTCTTCAATTTTCTCTTCTTAAATCCTAATAATTTACCAATACTATTAGGCAAGGTAAAATCTATGTCCTTGTTGCACTTTAGTTCACATTTCAAATTGTTCACGTTAGCTTTAAGATCTACAAAAGTTTTTTCTTTAACTTCTTTTTCCACATTAATCAAATGATGATTGATATATATTCTAATGTTTTCAATTTCATAAGAACCTTCTGGTATTTCTAGGAAAACTTTCTCATTCAAATGGAATTTATTGTTACTTTTATCAACATTTGGTATTGAATTATAAGTCACAAAGTCAATTAATCCTAAAACATAATTAGAATTATCATTTAGCCGAACAGAAGGATATATGTTTGAAGAAATAACCGATTTTCGGTCTGATAATGTAAATGTGTAGGACATGTTCATCTACAAGATGATGGAACTTGAATAAAACTAATTATATAAATAGTTGCTATTTATTATTCAAAAACTGTAAACACAAATGACCACAGTTATAGCTATTATACATTTGATAACGATCGTGATTGTATAAAATATTACAACGACCTCTTGAATTGAAATATTTGATAGCTTCCAATGGAGGTTTTAAATTTCCATAACTATCGAAATAATAGACGTTATTCACACATTTTTTGTAACAACACCAATGTGTACCTGGTCCATTGATACCATCCATATTTATTACACCAGCTTCATTAATGTGTATTGTTTTTGGAAATCTATCTCGCATAAAAACTCCTCTAAAATTGGAAATTTTCAATTGTTTTACATAGTTTAGTATATCGATATTTGTCAAAGGTCGTCTAGGTAATGTTATCGATAGTTTTTTGAGGGGTGCTGCTGTTGTGGTGCTAAAAAAAGTCCCAATCCAGTCTTGTAAGGTTTCATGTACACACCTCTACCCAATGCAATAGATTCCATTGTTTTGTTGTGTCGTTGCGATTCTTCCAATTGTTGTTTTGCACTTTTAGCGTTTGACACGGCTTTTGCAATAGTAGCGGCTCCACCACTCAAAGCACCCAGAGCACTCAAACCAGCGAATAACGGTATCAAAGGTAAAAATCCTCCTGTTTTCGGAATCTTAATTATTCTCGATTTAGGTAATGCTATTTTCTGATTGGGCTTATCGGAAGCTTTCAACGCTAATGCAATTGCACTTTTCAAATCTCTTGGTTTATGATGAAGCATATATTTTTTTATACGATTCGTTAGAGTAATAAACGAAATCTTTCTTTTACTTTGTTTTTTATTGCTTTTTCTTCTAGGAGCCATTTTTCTAAATGTTGTTGTTGTTGTTGTTGTTGTTCTGGCAAAAATTATTTTACGTATGAAGTGAAAATGAAAAATCAATTATATTTAAAACAATTTTACTTTTTTATTTGATTCAAATTCGTTGTCATTATCTTGTAGTTTACGTTTCCTATTAGCTATCATGTCATCATAATCCATTATGTCACTTTCTTCCAATTTAGGTTGTTTTGAATTGAAATTATCATCAATGTTGTTGTTGTTATTGTTGTTGCTGAGGCGTTTCCTTTTTAGTAACGGAATTTTCCTTATCACTTTTGTATTGGAATCTGGTTTAATAAATTTGAACGGTACATCATTATCATCATTATAATCTTCATCATCATCATCATCATTATTATCATCAGAGTTCACCTTTCGTTTTTTCAACTTAGGAGTCCATTTTTTTGGTATAATATCATTCACAAGAGATTTACGAATCAATTTTTTTGGAATAATATTGTTTGCTTTTATTTTCTTTGTTAAAATTGGTTTGGAATTTTTCAATATTTTCAAACACAACTCAAGATTTTTCAAATTGTTTTCCAACGCATTTTTAGACTTTCTTATCAAACCACTACATCTACTCAATATTTTAGAACAATTTTTGGTGGGTTCATCATCATCATCATAACCCATTCCAAGTTTAACTTTTGTTTTCATTATACCCGCTACACCTAATGAGTTTAACTTTTCACCGAGAGATGCACTACCAGAATGAAAATTTTTCATCGCTCTTTTAGCTAATGTAGTGTCTGCTTCGTGACGCTGACTTAAATTTTTTCCTTGTGAATATGCAATATCATGTTCCATACATGCTCTATCTAAATTGTTAATAGGTTTATCACCACGATCTAACCTTTTTTGAAGTTTTGTTCCAGGACCACAAAAATTATAACCAGGTAAATGTAATTCAAATGGTAAACTGTTGATCATATTATTAACGAATCCATTTCCAACGTAATACTTCATTTTCAGTTGTCTACTGTCAAAAATGTTTAGATAAACTATTTAAATATCCCAGTACCTGAGGTTTATATATTAGTTTCATGTTGAACGTCATCATGAAAATTACTAAACAAAAAATCACACTACCTGTTAATAATCATGATATAGAAACAAAGAAGAATCATAAACATGGTATATTATTACCTTCAACGATAAGGGCTATCATTGTAGGTCCTTCAAACTGTGGTAAGACAAATGTAATGATCAGTCTGATTGAACATGAGAATGGATTAAAATTTGAAAACGTATATTTATATTCAAAGTCTCTATATCAACCGAAATAAAAATATTTAGAGAAACTATTGAAACCAATAAAAGGTATTGGATATTATGGTTTTAGTAATAGTGAAAATATATTGGAACCTTCAGCGGCTAAGAAAAATTCGATATTTTTATTTGACGATGTGTCCTGTGCCAACCAGAAGGTGATAAGAGAATATTTTAGTATGGGAAGACATAATCACATCGATTGTTTTTACTTATGTCAAACTTATGCAAAAATACCTAAACATTTAATAAGAGATAATGCCAATTTATTTGTTCTCTTTAAACAAGACGATCTTAATTTGAAACACATATATAATGATCATGTGGGGACTGATATGACTTTTGGAGAATTCAAAAATATATGTTCATACTGTTGGAAGGAACCATACGAATTTTTATGTATTGTTAAAGATGATGCTATTGATAAAGGAAGATATAGAAAGTGTTTTGATAATTTCATACATCTATAAACTATTTTTGTAAAAGAAAAAACTAATGAGAAACTATCTAATAGATGTTTGAAGCTGTTCAATACCTGTTTGAAGCTGTTTAATAGCTGTTTTAAGCTGTTCAAAAGCTGTTCTTAAGCTGTTCAATAACTGTTGGAAACTGTTTAATTTTTCGTTAATTTGATATATATCAATCTACTTTATTCAAACATACTTGGTTGGAAATATTATATCGTAGAGTGAAGAACATCATCGTTAATATGAATATTACGCAACGACATTTAAAACAAAAACTAATAAAGAAGCGTAAAGAGATAAAAAATAAATTGGATGTATTGAAACATGGTGAAATTCTCAGGGAAAAAATTTTTTCACCGATAACTAAACATTTGAAAAATATAGAAAATAAATTAGATAAGAAAACTGGTGATATTTATACAGATTTTAGTGGTGGTGAAGAAAGTGAATATTTTTCACCAAAAAATGAACAGTCTGATGATTATCTTAATGTTCCTATTAAAAATATTGATTCAGATGTAAATAATTTACATACTCCTAGTACATCAAAGCGAATATTTTCTTCAACACCAAAACTTGATTCTAAACGACTACCAACAGACAGTTTCAAACAATCAATAATTAAAGAATTAGAAGAAGATGATGATGATGATTACAATGATAAAGTAAATATTAATAGAACTAGAAATGATGATATAGCCGAAAAATCATTTATTGACTATTTAGAACAATACGAACAATTACCACGAGAATATATAAGGGAAATGATAACGGGTGACTTGAGGGATTTTGATCACAAGTATGGAATCCGTCACAATCCTATGACAGAGAAATTTTCAATTGGGAATTCAAGTTTAAAAATAAATGGTACAGACATAGTAGTAAAAGGCAAAACATATACTGGTACTAGAGGATTATACGAATTACTTTTTAAAAAACAACCAAAATATTATACATTAAATGATAAAAAGGCGTATAATGAAATTCTAACAAAAACAGCTGCAAAACATAGGTATTATCAAACGAATAAACAAATTGATGGATGTAGATCACAGAAATATAGGAAAATAATTGCACCAATGTCAGGACGTGGTTTATTGATGGAAGTAAACAATAAATCTATAGATTACGTATTTTGGGATGACCCAAATGAACTTATAAAACGTTTACAATTATTAATCGCTTCACAAAACGCCGGCCACACTGGTCATACAAACGAAATCAATTCCATCGTGGAAGAATTACGAGAAGCAGAAATCATTGAATAAAACAATCATGTCTAAATTTATCACAGAAGCAAAAAGACAAGTTGTCGAAGAAATACATAAACCTGCTAGAATTAATATGAAAAGACGTAGAGTTATTTTGAAATCGTTAAATGACTTATATCAGGCAGATCTTGTTGAAATGATTCCATACTCTAAAGAAAATAAGGATTACAAATATATATTAGTTGTAATTAATTGTTTTTCCAAATATGTTTGGGCATTTCCCATTAAAAACAAGTCTGGTGCTGAGGTATCAAATAACATGGAGAAAGTTTTGAAAATAAAACCACCAAATAATCTACAAACGGATATGGGTAAAGAATTTTTCAACAAGGAATTCAAACAATTGATGAAAAAATATAAAGTAAATCATTATAATGTATTTAGCGAGAAAAAAGCATCTATAGTTGAAAGAGTTAATAGAACATTGAAGAATATTATGTGGAAAGAATTTAGTTTACAAGGTAACTACAAATGGTTGGATTTACTACAAAAAGTTGTCATGAAATATAATAATACCAAACACCGTACCATAAAGATGAAACCAATTGATGTTACTAAAAAACATGAAAAACAACTTTTAAACACAGTTTATAGTCATATTAAATTAGCTCCAACAAATTTGAAATTTACATTAGGAGATCATGTGCGTATTTCAAAATTTCGAGGAGTATTTGATAAAAAATACACCCCTAACTGGTCAACGGAAATATTTTCAATAAGAAAAATTCAACTCACAAATCCAGTTACATATTTATTAAAAGACTCAAGAAATGAAAATATTCTTGGAGGATTCTATGAACAACAACTACACAAAGTTAAATATCCAGATGTATATTTGGTGGAGAAAATTTTGAAAAGGAAAAATAAAAAGGTATACGTCAAATGGTTAGGATTCGATAATACTCATAACAGCTGGATAAACTCTGACAATGTAGTTTAATGTGAAATAAATTATTATTATTATTATTTGAATGTTTTTATTATAAACTTCCATGCAATATCCTAATTATAACATCTCATATCATATTTGCTTGATCTTTGTGACCTCGTCAGAGATAATCATAACAACAACATATTTGTTTCACCTTTGTGAACCCTCATTGACGTCAACAGCAGAGATAAGAAACCTGCAAGTCTTGACAAGAAAATTAAAATTCATAATATTTGTTTCACCTTTTGTGACCTCTACTAACATCAACACAGATAAGAAAATAGCAAGTCTTGACAAGAAAATTAAAATTAATAATATCATAATATTTGTTTCACCTTTTGTGACCTCTACTAACATCAACACACAGATAAGGAAATAACAAGTCTCAACAAAATAAAAAATTACTATTTGCAAACTAGTTGCGAGAAATATAAAAAAATCACCTTGAAATTATTATGGGCGAGGCTAGGCTCACCTTTACCTACTATCAAGGTGACATTAATTAGACCCACGTGAGGCGGGCACACCCTCTGGTCATTGACGACCACTTCTTCTTCAGCAAAGGAGCCTCTGGTCATTGACGACAACTTCTTCAGCAAAGGAGCCTCTGGTCATTGACGACAAAACACAAGAAGTTGGGGTTGGTGGACACAGGCGGATGGACATGCCATCGAAGTGTCACAGTATCCCGCTTGATATACTACTGTTGTTAAAATCGATTCTTGTGAAACTTTTCCGTGTACCCACATTAATAATAATAAATAAGTAATAAAATAAAATATTATTTTCAATTGTTCATTATTTTCCTTTAGTGTAAAATGTCTTTTCAATTCAAAATAAGAATACATCAATATGTAGGTATATTTCAAAACCGCTCATGCATCCCTTTCTTGCGGTTCGAAGATGTTTGGACCAACACGATGGAGATTAATCAGCTAGTTGGTTTATTGCAGTAAAATTCAACGATATAATATGAACTATACTATACACTAGCTACTATAAATAAGAAAGTATCATTCATATTAGTGGATTAGAGTAATTTGTTATTTTTTATAGCGTGATAGTGTATCCACAGTGTGAACTCTTCCATAGCTTATGATACAGATACAGATATATTTGTAATTCTTTAAATACATAGTTCATGTTCAATACATTGAATAAATGAGTAATAAATAATTATAAGTAATTACAAATAAAATTAGATCCACTTGAGCATTTCGTGAAATGCTTGAATGTGGTTTTACAAATAGTGCATTTGCACTTTAACGATGAAAAATAAATAAATACATTTTTACATTACAATACGATGCATAACATCGCTGTCTTCCGATTTTTACAAAAACTCAAAAATCAACGCTTCAGTATCTCATTTATTTTCTCCTTATGTGACTGGTCATAAGCCACCAACAAAAAAAAACAATTTTTGCTTATACACCATACCATTTTAACAATCAATATTGCTACCATAGTATGTCATGATTTGATGTTATAATAATAATAATAGCATAGCTTTTATTTATACGTTTCTTATATCAATTTGGGAATATACATCAGCTCTAGAAGTACGCAATATGTAATTTTCCAATGATTTCTTGAAAGCGGGAACAGACTTTGCAGATTTTATATACTAGATATCACTAGATAACTGGGGTCGCATTATGTTCCGCCAAGTGTAAAATATCACTAATTTGCAGTGTTGCCGCATATTCATTATGACTTGGATGGAAATTATGTAGACTTCAATTCAATAATAATTCATATTTTTAGATTAAAATTAGCCACATAATTTCAAGTCAATAATATAAATTTAGGAATTAAAATCATATACATAATTTCAATTCAAAAATGAAAATTATGTATACAATGATAATTCGTTGAATAATCATTGTAGCATGACATGATGAAAAATCCTAATAAAATTGGTTCATGATACAATAGCAATGCAATATCAGTGAATTAAAGTTGTGACACATATAGCAATTCAACAGTTTAATTTGATATTGAAATATGTTATGAATATCGAATTTCACTCATAGTATCATCATAATTCAAGCAACAAGCAATGTCTTTTATTCTTGTACAAGATTAAAATTAACTGGACTTGATTCAATAGATGATGGATGTACATTATTCATTCATTCATTACCTAATTCATTTATTTATAACAATTATTTCCGTCCGAAATAATTTACATCAATTTTTTTTTACAGAAAAAGGCAATATCCCCAGAAAACTGACATTCGCGATCCTCAAATTGAAATAAACCAATAAAGATCAGCACAGACATTAGTTAATTCAACCTATACGTCAATATTTGTCTTTGCATGTTACTCTGTAAATCAAGGATCATATCCAGTGCACCTGAGGAAACAAACATATTGCTAGTTTTTCTTGGACATAATTTCTCTATATGAAATATCATTTGTTGTCCCATAATTTTTCTCATTGGGGATGGAAAGTTGATAAATATTCACTTTACGTGAATATTTTAATAATTACTCTATGTATTATGATTATAGTATAGTACAGTTTTAATTTTTTGAATTGTGGTATGAAGAGAAGTTTCAAAATGGTTCCAGTATACATAAGGAAATTGAATAATAGAAAAAATGGATCAATAGTAATTCAACGTATCTCCAACCTTCTATCCTGTATTAGTAATTAAGTTCATGGTAAATCGTAGTCTTAATAATTAATTTCTTTCATCTCAAAACATGATTAATATTTTTTTTTCTATTTTGGTATTGTGAAGAAGTCTTTTGAGTACGCTAAGTAGTGTCGAAAAAAAGTTGCCATCTGGACTGTCATATATTCAGATTTTTTAAGTTCACGATTTTAAAGAAGCTATTTGATGAATATTGTTTTCGAAACAAGAAGAAGAAACTGGTAAAAAATTAAATAATAATAGCTACCTGGTTTTGTCAAATTTTATTCATTTTCAGATCGAATGTGAAAGAACAATAACATACGCATGTGCCACATTCCGAAGGAAACGAAGACGGAACACAATTATTGTTAAAAGTGTCTCTAACCTCAAACTCATAACTAAACACGAACAATAATTTCAACTGTAAACAAATAATAATACATTGAATTACATTTTTTTTGTTGAATTGTGCAGATGCTGTAAACATTGATCGTGACTGTGCTTGTTTCATGAGCACTCACTTTCAGTTCAAGAACATGAGTCGAAATATTTTGTTCGCCTTGTTGCCTGTTTTTGATAATATTTTAGGTATGCTGCAGTATGCTGTAATGTCGAGGTGACTGCATTATTTATATATAAAGTGCCTGTACTATCTGGTGTTACCTGATACTCAAAATTTGTGCGTTCGAAAGTTAAATTCTCCAAATCCGAAGCGGAGGAAGTACTAGGTAACACTTTAGTTACAGAAGTTGAAGGGGCACCGCATATCGTCTGTGCCACTCCGGTTTTTTTTACGGATGTTTGAATATAGCCTCCAGTCACAGCGAATGACTTCCATCCTCCATGTCTTTCAATGGTGATTAGATCAATCCCTTTATTTGCCAGGTGCGAGATGCTGGAACGCCAGAAACAATAACCAGTTTATGTGTGGGGGTTTGGTATATTCAAGACAGTAGCAATAATTTTGGGTATTGCTCGCATTTTATTTATGCCAATGGAACTATTCACACCGTAACCATTTCGATATGTCAAAAATAGTCTCGTCCGAGATGTGTTTTTCATTCTCGTACCTATACATTGCTTTATAAACAATACCCAAAAGGCTCTGCGACAATAAACAACCTTGGCACCCCATTTTTTGTTCTCGGTATTGTAACAAGAACAGAATCATCTTTAAGTCGTGTATTGTTATATTGACTAATTCCTCTCGTCGACATGCTCCACTGTAGCCTATAATCAGTGCAATCTAAAATCATAATGGTAAAAAGAAATATGAAACCCTAATTTTAATTTTGCACTATCATTTACCTTCAATGAGAGGTTAGGATTGTTATCAGCAAATTTATTAATATGTTCAAAATCCAAAATTTGAGATTTCTCTGGTTCGTAGCCTTCCTAGCACCTTTATAATAAAGCATGCATTCTCATATTAGTCGGGTCAAATTAGACGTTAAAAATGTGAAAGCTCGGAATTTTTTCCAAACAGATCAATCAACTTAATTTTTTTTGCAAATCATTCCTGGACGGATACTGAACGATATTGAACTTTAAGATCTAATCGCTCGACCATTTTTCACCTGTTAAACCGGAAATTGGCCAATTTTCATGGGCAAATTTATTGTAAAATTTGTAAAATTGGTAAGTATTGCCAAAATTGGCTGGAAAACTCCACTCAGGAGTTTTCGGGGTCGCTGATCACGATCCCGAAGTTAGATTTACCATTTTTCACCGCGGTAGCTAGAAATTGGCCAACTTTATGTCCCAAAAATGGTCAAATTTAATAATTTCGCAGTTTTTGTTGAAATTGACTAAATTGACTAAAACATTCTTTTCGGGAGGATTTCTAGGTGGCTGATCACGATTCCGAAGTTGGATTTATCATTTTCCCCCGCGGTAGCTAAAAATTGGCCAACATTATGTGCCAAAAATGGTCAAATTAATATTAATAATTTCGCAGTTTTTGTTGAAATTGACTGAGACATTTCACTCGGGGGTTTTCGAGGTCGCTGATTACGATTCCGAAGTAAGATGTACCATTTTCCACCGCGATAGCTAGAAATTGGCCAATTTTATGTCAGAAAAATGGATAAATTATATAATTTCGTGATTTTTGTTGAAATTGGCACTGCTATCAAAAGTCAGGGAATTTATCCGTGACTGTAAATCATTTGTTTCATATCCAATATCAAATGACATCCGAGTGAAATTTTCTAGCCGTTTTCAACAAATATTACGGAATTATCTAATTTATCCATTTTTCTGACATATAATTGGCCAATTTCTAGCTACCGCGGTGGAAAATGGTAAATCTAACTTCGGAATCGTGATCAACGACCTCGAAAACCCTCGAGTGAAATGTTTTAGTCATTTTCAAAGCTGCGAAATTATTACATTTGGCTATTTTTCAGACATATAATTGGCCAATTTCTAGATACTGCGGTCGAAAATGGTAAATCTAACTTCGTAATCGTGATCAACGACCCCGAAAACCCTCGAGTGGAGTTTTCCAGCCAATTTTGGCAATACTTACCAATTTTACAAATTTTACAATAAATTTTCCCATGAAAATTGGCCAATTTCCGGTTTAACAGGTGAAAAATGGTCGAAAGACTAGATCTTAAAGTTCAATATCGTTCAGTCTCCGTCCAGAAACGATTTGCAGAAAAAATTAAGTTGATTGGTCCGTTTGGAAAAAAATCCGAGCTTTTTTGCTAAATTGACTCGACTATATACTTTACTCTCATAAATATGTATGCATGCTTCTAATTTTGAATACAACGATCATAAAGTAGAAGCCTTTTTTACCTCCCTTCTACCATCAAAATAAGCATGTTCTGATATAACTTCTACATTCTTTTCGCTGCATCAGTTTTTCAGAATCAATTACTCTTTTTCGTACACTTTCTTAGACTTTTTCGGCAAAAATTATCTAGGCTACTGTTTGTGATTTCTCGTAGCTTCCAATTTCCGATCGTAATTCAAAATCATCCATATTAAGTATTTCAATTTAAACTCTAGACATTTCAAAATTTTAATTTAAATTACAGATATGGCGCTCATTCAATTGTTTATCTTGGCATATAGTGTTACCAACTTGAGCATGTAAAATAGTAAAGCAATAAGGCCATATAATTCCAAACAAAAATGTTTTTCTCAAAATATCTCATGAAACTCATACATTAATATACTATTTTTCGAATAAATTAATTATTTCCCAGTGAAATGCTTGCAAAAATCGAAACGCCGTTCGATAAACCTCATTATGTTATGTCGGATAGATTCGCCCAATCAGTTCATTCGTTAGTAATAGATAACCCAAACGTTATAATGAATCTCGATATTTGAACATAGCCTCACATTACAAGGTGTTGTTTATGGAGTGACGAGATAACATCATTGTGACGTTCACAAAATAGTGACTAAAGATTCCCTAGTATCCTAGATTTGTTCGGATATTCAACGGTGTTCTCTTTCCAGGCCAATTTATAGAAAAGCAAACGTTGTTATCGAATTCCAGCGAGTAAATGGATGGCGGTAGTTAACCTTGTCAACTCAACTCTTGTGCATGGTTGCCTTCACTAACATAAATACATTCGAGTCCTTTGATATCGTATTCTATAAAATCGATTACGCTATCCGTCGTACGTATTTTATATAAAATCTGATAATTTGAAAGTACATTGAATGAATTGCCTGTTGTATGATACAGTGGAATTTCGGGTTCTTTTCCGAGTAGATATTTAGTCCCTGGTGAAATCAGACAGGGTCGACAACGTTTCGGAGGAATCACATCAGCCATAGTCATGCAATCTTGCCATTGCAACTGCGGACCTGAGCGCCGGTGCGTTGTCCTGGTGAAAGAACACTTTTTTCTTTAAATGCGGCCGCTTTCGCTTCAAATCGGTGTCGAATCGATTCAACAGCTCTGCATGATGTACGCCGGTAGTCGTTTTGCCCTCTTCAAAGTAATCGATACGGACGATATCGTGTAATGTAATGTAATGTAATTTTTATTCACTTCAAAATATGAGCCATACATGAATTATTACATAAAAAAGAAAAAATATATATGAACTACATACGTTGACAGTACGTCACACATAAAATACATAAAGTATATCAGAATATAATAGCTTCAGTTAAGAGAAACACACACCAATTTAATAAATCACATAAACACTTAAAATGGAGGCATTGCCAGAGGGTTATTCTCTGTCTAAAATTTATATATTCACTGATATTGTAAGGTTCCACCATTATCAGATAAGACAAAATACTGGTTTTAAAAATTGCTAACGAGGACATAAGGTACCGTTCTTTGAGGTTTTTTGGTAGTATATTAAAATATCTAACACAGCTATACAAGCATGACTTCTCAAAGCTTGCAAGTCTGTGTGTAGGAAAGTTATAATTTAAAGTTCTAGTAGGATATACATTCTGAGCTTCAAACTCTTCAAAATTCACCCGATTTTTAAACATAAACACTAAACATTCAAAAATATGTAGTGCTGCAGCTGTAAGAATATTGTTACTCTTAAATACTCCTCTGCAAATCTGCTTATGGCGAAGTTTGAAAATTACTCTGATTATTCTTTTCTGAATTGTAAGCAATTTTTTGAACTCGATACAATTTCAAAAATATAAAATCACAAACCGAAGTTTGTTTTCAAAAGTGGAATGATATAATACTTTTAGCGCTTGATTATTAAAATAGTTTTCCAAGATCCTGAAAGAATAACATATGCCATTTAGTTTTCCTGAAAGAAATTTTACTTGTTCTGTCCAGCTCAACGTTTCATCTATGTGTACACCTAAGAATTTTGTTGAATGTGATATCTGATACCTTTGTCCCCCAATGTTCACCATTTCCAGATCTTCCAGTCCCGAATTCTTAGTTTTAAAAAAAATTGCATTTGTTTTTTCCGTATTTAAGACCAATTCATTTTTTGCAAACCATTCATTCACATTTTGTAAAAGATTTGCACTTTTTACTAACAGCTCAGGAAATAAATTAGAATATACAGTATAGTTGCTGTAATCTGCAAAGTTTACAAAAGTACTGTCCGTTACTCTTACAGTATCGGGAAGGTCATTAATATATATAATGAATAGGAATGGCCTCATTATACTTCCTTGAGGTATACCAATATCAACATCGAGTAACTCAGAAAAATGATTTTTGTTGTCTTTGTGTATTACAACTTTTTGTTTGCGATTTGCTAAATAAGATTCTATTAATTTTAACGTAGCTAATCTATCGCAATTGAAAATAATAATTTCAACTATTTATTCCTGAATAGATGTTAACTAAAGGAAAAATAAATGAATCTCCCCCTTTATTTCATCCTGTGAGATACTATGGAATCGGTTAGCTTCCATTTTGTCAGAAAATGCACTCCCAAAGTTTTTATATAGATGCAACTGCATTCACCAACCTATGACCCTAATAAATAGGTGTAGATATCCTCAAAACATAGCGAACTGTTGAGGATGAAATATCAACAATAACGTCATATCGTAACAGTCGAGATTTCAGAAATAAACAAACGTTCAGTGGTGAGCCCATTAAAGCTTCAAATTGGTATACGTTTCTTCCTCTTTCTGATTTTGTTCATTTCTTCTATGCTTGTGACGTTCCTTGTTACTCTTTGGCGATTTTTTACTTACGACGGCTACAACACCTCTTCAACTCTACCAGACCTGAATCCGATTGACTTCTTTTGTTTCTCCAGCGCCAGATTTTTATCAAAGTTCAGGGCTTATCCTAGGGCCCCTACAATGAAGCGTATCACTGTGCTATCTCTGGATAGCCTTGTCCCAGGGTGATCTCAGTGAAGTAAGTAACCAGGGGTCAATAGGGCGGACTGAATAGTATTAGAATTGCAGGCTTCAATCACAATTAATACTTGGTTACTTCTTGACTACTTAAATGATGTTTCAGAAAGTTATGTTAGACAAACACGGAATTTCCCAATAAGAATTTTATTTATAGCTTGAACATAAATAAATATTTGACTCTCTATATAATGATAATTTATTCCGACTTGGGGGAAGTACAAGAAAGCTCAGAAACAATATTCGAAAAGAAAGCGGTCCAAGCAGGCTATTTTCCTCATTATAGCCTTACAAACAAATAGTCATGTGAGTATTATTAAAAACGGTTGATAGGGCAGACTGAATAGTATTAGAATTGCAGGCTTCAATCACAATTAATACTTGGTTACTTCTTGAATACTTAAATGGTGTTGCAGAAAGTTATGTTAGACAAACACGGAATTTCCCAATAAGAAGCTTATTTATAGCACGAACATAAATAAATATTTGACTCTCTGTATAATAAGAATTTATCCCTACTCGGGGGAAGTACAAGGGAGCTCAGAAACAATAATCGAAAAGAAAGCGGTCCAAGCAGGCTATTTTCCTTATTATAGTCTTACAAACAAATAGTCATGTGAGTATCATTAAAAACGGTTATTCGTGCACTAATTATTAGCAAAATTAATTATCGTGCATGGGATACCCAAGCAGAGCAAGCGAAAGCAGGTTTTGAGTTGTGATGAACCTCCGCAATACCCTCACTACGTCCGCGTAATATCAGTAATCTTTTGGGAACTTTCAATAATAGTGAATACTGAGATTCATGGATCCTGCACTTCTTTCAGGTAAGAACCCGTAAATTTTCGGCAACAGTCCCACTGGTGATTGTACGACAGTGCCAGGTACTTACATACTACCTACACATAAATTTGGCAATTATAACTCTCACTTCCGGGTAGTCACAGCGTGTACTGGGGAAATTACGACTCTCAAACATACATCCTCCTTAAGAGCCTGTACTTCCGGGTGATCATAGCGTGTAGACCCTGGCGGTGGACTATCTACGACGCAACCTTATTTCCGGGTAGATCCAGTGTATTATTGGTGCGTTGTGATTCACTTTCACTCTAATCATTCACAACCTCTGACACAATATAATTACTTAACTAATTCAATTTTTACGTTTATCGGTACAGAACACACTTAATTTCATCGGGTCATTATGAAAATCTGTACAGGATAAACTTATCAGGTACAATACAATAATTACAATTACTAATTAAGCAATATTTGATATTACAAGGCTGTACCGCGAGCAAAACAATGGAATTCAATGTACGAACTCAAATACCAAAATCACTATTTACCTACCAATTTCAATGGTAACTGGTGGAACACTTACTTTTGGTGGTACAAATATTGCTTCTGGAATAATCGCTCTGGCTGTCTTTTCGCACTGTCTCAATGACAATAATTAAATTCTAATAATCCTTCCAACGCTTGCGAGGCGTTCTTTTTTACCAATCGAGGTGCTGGTCAAGTCACCTACACCAGCTCCAGCCGAGCCCTCTTTTGTTCATTTCGCGCTCATGATGTTCCACCAGTTCCCCGATTCTGTGCCATGGTTTTTATCTGTTGTTGTCCATTTCGTTATCTTTTGTTGACACGAAATATATATACGTTTCTGAATGAAATGCGGCTGAATGGAAATGTTTACATATCTGATACTTAAGCTACACGGATGTCTATGCCCGGTACTATCTATATTCCTGTACCACGATATAATCATTCAGAATTATGAATTCCTAATTCTAATATAAACGGAATCTGAAATTTATGACCAATCTACGTGTTTCCCATTGAACAGTTATTTAAGACTTCAGAGCTTCGTAACATGCTTCTGTGGTAAATCTCTGATTGGATTATTAACAGTGCCTCTCCGAAAACTTCATGATCTCACCTCGTATCTCATGATTCTATTATAATGCCCGAACGATTCCAATCCTTGTTTGCATAATAAATCATCAAAATGTATTTATAGCTATACAAGTTTTCAAAGTTACAGCAATGAATCAAGTAGTACTAGCGTTCAGGAAATGTGCACACTGCACTATACGTGTATAACTGCAAAGTTAGAGCAGGTTTTGATCGAAAAACATAATTTTTCAGTATTTCCGATATGTCCGCAACGTAAATGTGATTAATGATACCTTATTTGGAGGGCACGACAAAAAGGAAGTGCGGTTAACCTGGGTTCATGTACTTGTAATTAGCGTGTTCATTCGCCATATGTAATTACATTTGGTAGATCCTGAAAGAATAACATATGCCATTTAGTTTTCCTGAAAGAAATTTTACTTGTTCTGTCCAGCTCAACGTTTCATCTATGTGTACACCTAAGAATTTTGTTGAATGTGATATCTGATACCTTTGTCCCCCAATGTTCACCATTTCCAGACCTTCCAGTCCCGAATTCTTAGTTTAAAAAAAAATTACATTTGTTTTTTCCGTATTTAAGACCAATTCATTTTTTGCAAACCATTCATTCACATTTTGTAAAAGATTTGCACTTTTTACTAACAGCTCAGGAAATAAATTAGAATATACAGTATAGTTGGTGTAATCTGCAAAGTTTACAAGAGTACTGTCCGTTTCTCTTACAGTATCGGGAAGGTCATTAATATATATAATGAATAGGAATGGCTCCATCATACTTCCTTGTGGTATACCAATATCAACATCGAGTAACTCAGAAAAATGATTTTTGTTGTCTTTGTGTATTACAACTTTTTGTTTGCGATTTGCTAAATAAGATTCTATTAATTTTAACGTAGCTAATCTATCGCAATTGAAAATAATAATTTCAACTATTTATTCCTGAATAGATGTTAACTAAAGGAAAAATAAATGAATCTCCCCCTTTATTTCATCCTGTGAGATACTATGGAATCGGTTAGCTTCCATTTTGTCAGAAAATGCACTCCCAAAGTTTTTATATAGATGCAACTGCATTCACCAACCTATGACCCTAATAAATAGGTGTAGATATCCTCAAAACATAGCGAACTGTTGAGGATGAAATATCAACAATAACGTCATATCGTAACAGTCGAGATTTCAGAAATAAACAAACGTTCAGTGGTGAGCCCATTAAAGCTTCAAATTGGTATACGTTTCTTCCTCTTTCTGATTTTGTTCATTTCTTCTATGCTTGTGACGTTCCTTGTTACTCTTTGGCGATTTTTTACTTACGACGGCTACAACACCTCTTCAACTCTACCAGACCTGAATCCGATTGACTTCTTTTGTTTCTCCAGCGCCAGATTTTTATCAAAGTTTACTCCTCGTTCAGGGCATATCCTAGGGCCCCTACAATGAAGCGTATCACTGTGCTATCTCTGGATAGCCTTGTCCCAGGGTAATCTCAGTGAAGTAAGTAACCAGGGGTCAATAGGGCGGACAGAATAGTATTAGAATTGCAGGCTTCAATCACAATTAATACTTGGTTACTTCTTGACTACTTAAATGATGTTGCAGAAAGTTATGTTAGACAAACACGGAATTTCCCAATAAGAATTTTATTTATAGCTTGAACATAAATAAATATTTGACTCTCTATATAATGATAATTTATTCCGACTTGGGGGAAGTACAAGAAAGCTCAGAAACAATATTCGAAAAGAAAGCGGTCCAAGCAGGCTATTTTCCTCATTATAGCCTTACAAACAAATAGTCATGTGAGTATTATTAAAAACGGTTGATAGGGCAGACTGAATAGTATTAGAATTGCAGGCTTCAATCACAATTAATACTTGGTTACTTCTTGAATACTTAAATGGTGTTGCAGAAAGTTATGTTAGACAAACACGGAATTTCCCATTAAGAAGCTTATTTATAGCACGAACATAAATAAATATTTGACTCTCTGTATAATAATAATTTATCCCTACTCGGGGGAAGTACAAGGGAGCTCAGAAACAATAATCGAAAAGAAAGCGGTCCAAGCAGGCTATTTTCCTTATTATAGTCTTACAAACAAATAGTCATGTGAGTATCATTAAAAACGGTTATTCGTGCACTAATTATTAGCAAAATTAATTATCGTGCATGGGATACCCAAGCAGAGCAAGCGAAAGCAGGTTTTGAGTTGTGATGAACCTCCGCAATACCCTCACTACGTCCGCGTAATATCAGTAATCTTTTGGGAACTTTCAATAATAGTGAATACTGAGATTCATGGATCCTGCACTTCTTTCAGGTAAGAACCCGTAAATTTTCGGCAACAGTCCCACTGGTGATTGTACGACAGTGCCAGGTACTTACATACTACCTACACATAAATTTGGCAATTATAACTCTCACTTCCGGGTAGTCACAGCGTGTACTGGGGAAATTACGACTCTCAAACATACATCCTCCTTAAGAGCCTGTACTTCCGGGTGATCATAGCGTGTAGACCCTGGCGGTGGACTATCTACGACGCAACCTTATTTCCGGGTAGATCCAGTGTATTATTGGTGCGTTGTGATTCACTTTCACTCTAATCATTCACAACCTCTGACACAATATAATTACTTAACTAATTCAATTTTTACGTTTATCGGTACAGAACACACTTAATTTCATCGGGTCATTATGAAAATCTGTACAGGATAAACTTATCAGGTACAATACAATAATTACAATTACTAATTAAGCAATATTTGATATTACAAGGCTGTACCGCGAGCAAAACAATGGAATTCAATGTACGAACTCAAATACCAAAATCACTATTTACCTACCAATTTCAATGGTAACTGGTGGAATACTTACTTTTGGTGGTACAAATATTGCTTCTGGAATAATCGCTCTGGCTGTCTTTTCGCACTGTCTCAATGACAATAATTAAATTCTAATAATCCTTCCAACGCTTGCGAGGCGTTCTTTTTTACCAATCGAGGTGCTGGTCAAGTCACCTACACCAGCTCCAGCCGAGCCCTCTTTTGTTCATTTCGCGCTCATGATGTTCCACCAGTTCCCCGATTCTGTGCCATGGTTTTTATCTGTTGTTGTCCATTTCGTTATCTTTTGTTGACACGAAATATATATACGTTTCTGAATGAAATGCGGCTGAATGGAAATGTTTACATATCTGATACTTAAGCTACACGGATGTCTATGCCCGGTACTATCTATATTCCTGTACCACGATATAATCATTCAGAATTATGAATTCCTAATTCTAATATAAACGGAATCTGAAATTTATGACCAATCTACGTGTTTCCCATTGAACAGTTATTTAAGACTTCAGAGCTTCGTAACATGCTTCTGTGGTAAATCTCTGATTGGATTATTAACAGTGCCTCTCCGAAAACTTCATGATCTCACCTCGTATCTCATGATTCTATTATAATGCCCGAACGATTCCAATCCTTGTTTGCATAATAAATCATCAAAATGTATTTATAGCTATACAAGTTTTCAAAGTTACAGCAATGAATCAAGTAGTACTAGCGTTCAGGAAATGTGCCCACTGCACTATACGTGTATAACTGCAAAGTTAGAGCAGGTTTTGATCGAAAAACATAATTTTTCAGTATTTCCGATATGTCCGCAACGTAAATGTGATTAATGATACCTTATTTGGAGGGCACGACAAAAAGGAAGTGCGGTTAACCTGGGTTCATGTACTTGTAATTAGCGTGTTCATTCGCCATATGTAATTACATTTGGTACGCAACAAATAATCTTCCCGGTCTATACATCAACATGTATAAAATTTTTGGCTTACAAGCAACACATATAAATTAAGTCACTTTTTCTCATTTTTGATTTATTATAGCAATCGACGATTATTCGTTGGAACTATATACAGGATTAATGGAATCATGCTTCCTTTAACCTTGTGGGGATCAGCTCTCAACGTCGGGCGGTTGGCCCTAAGCTGACCCGTGGTCCTGGTGGAGGTATAGTAATTGAAACACACACTTATGAGAAAGAGTTAAACTTTACTAGAGTAGAGCTTGACGTAATTTAGACTTAATGTCTTGCTCTATATAATAACATACACAAATCAATGACAATACCGTCAATAACGATTGATGACTATTATCCCTATGAATGATGATGTATTAATAATCAATGTGAATGCGTTACATAAGTATATATATTATGTCATATACTGTTATTATTATTGTCCTAATTAATCTAGTCTAAGATGTCAAGGTAGCTAACAATATGTTTAATATATCGCATCAGTAAACATATTGTTAAGTGGGTTAGCTACGAGATCTAAACATATACTTAATAACGTTACTGATAGAAATAAGGTCGCATTCTATAATTTTGGGATTTTAGGTAATCTCGTATAGGGATGGAAGATCCCTGTACTACAATCTGATAAGCGCGTATTGTATCGAGTTGGGTTGATCGATGTACGAGGTCAAGGTGAAAAGTCCCTGAAAAATGAAACAAGAAATGACTTATTTGTTCAACTCTTATTTTATATCTCAACATAATCTCCTTGTAGCCCGATACACTTCGTCCAACGTTTTTCTCATTCGATGCCTTCCAAATAATACGATTTCGACAATGCTTCAAAATAGGCATTTGTTTCAGCGATGACCTCATCGTTGGAGCCAAACCGCCGAACGATTTCTTCAAGTGGAAATAGATAAGATTCGCAGTGGGCCAAATCTGGAGAATACAGTGGATGACGAAACAATTCGTAGCACAATTCATGTAATTTTGCCATTGCGACTGCGGACACGTTCGCCAGTGAGGACAATGCACCGGCTCACAGGTCCGCAGATCTTTTTTCTTTGCCAAATGCGGCCGATATCACTTCAAATCGGCGTCGAATCAATCCAACAGCTCTGCAAAATATACGCTGGTGATCGTCTTGCCCATTTCAAGGTAATTGATATGGACGATACCGTATGTATCCTAAAAAACTGTCGCCTTGACTTTTGTAAGGGTACAAATTACTCTTACTTGTGGATAAACTATAAGTTCTATTTTATCGCTTGGTTGCTGACAGCTACAGTGAAGACGGTCGTGAGTTATATTTTAGATGTTAAAATTATGTTTCTGAACTATTGGATTCAAACACTCAAAGTCCTCAGGTGAAATTACCCTGAAAGAATACAAAAAAATAAAAGAACTGTAGCCAGAATGATTGAAATTTACTGGTAATTGAAATACTATTGTTGATACAATTCATAACAGAACTTAATATTAATGAGTTATGAAGTGCATGAATTGAAGTATGAATGAAGTTAAATTTCTTAAATCACAGTGAACAACAGTTAAATTTACATATCTATAAATACTCAAATAATTGTTTCGAGCGTTACATAACCAAAAGATGGGTAGCCTGAACTTGTAACTGCTGGGTAAGATGTTATACCTGCTCGATTATGGATTGGTACTTCCTACTTGATGTATGGATCCCAGCCACAATTCTAATACAGTTTCCACGATTGTACATCACAAGTCAACTTCCAAATAAGATTTTCCACAGCAGATTCAAGCCAACCTCAGAACTTCGTACACTTGTTGAATTTTTCACAACATAAAAAATAAACCTGAAATCACGAAATGTTCAAACCTCCATTGCTCTATTGTCCTCAGAAGACAGACATGAACAGAATACATAACGATTGTTGAACAAATTAGGACTAACCTATGTCCTGTCAGATATCACCTGGGGAGGCAAATTAATTCTTGAAGTTAGTGAAGAAGTCAATGGAATTACAAAGATATTTACGATAGGGTTTTTCCTTTCAATGAAACAAACTTTACTTCCGTTCAAAACCAGTCATGTTGGAACTAAGTTTTAATCCCCTAAGGTGCACCTATTACACAAATCTTTCCAACTGTTCCACTCCAGATTGGTAATTGATGCCTTTGCTTTCAACGGAAGAATATTCCCAGAATTTGGTTCCAAACATAAGTTTGGTATCACCTCCCTGTTGAAATAACTTAGAGACACGACCTTCCACTTGGACGATTTGACAAAAAGTACGCCATTTTTTCGGCCTTTTCCGGTGCTTCGATGTCTCACAGAACGACTTCGAAATAGAAGCGGTAACTACAGAATTCGTCACTGAATAACCATGACTCGGATAATATACGGTCTAGCATAGCTGACGTCACAGGAAGTAACCGATTGTAATACAGCGGCCATTTCTAAGCCGTTAAGTGAAATTTACACGTTACACTTTATTGGCCATGAACCCACTTCGGCCCTTTTTGGCTTCGATTCGCCAGGTCGAGTTTACTGTTTCGACTGTTCTTTGGTCTCTGGTGTATTGTGATGAATCCAAGTTCCGTCCACGGTTACGAAACGGCACAAAAAGTCCTTCTTATCGCACTGGAACATCACCAAACACTACTTTGAAGTATTCACACGATCGCGCTTGTTGTCAACGAAGAGCAACCATCTGGCATATAGCTTTCTCATATTCGACAATGTATGCAAAATGTTCCGTACCCATTAGGTTGACATGCCCATAGCCTCAGCAATAATGTGCACTTTAACTAGCCGATTGTCCAATATCATTCCATGAATTTTATCGACGATTTCTGGCGTTGTAACCTCAATTGGACGACCAGACGTTCGGCTTCCTTTGTGGTCATACAACCACTTGTGAATAGTTCCAATTGATGGTGACGAGTCCCCATAATAATTACTAAGTGATGCTTTGGTTTGCGCGATGTTTTTTCCACTCCAGAAATAATCTTTAATCAAGCCGCGAAATTCACAAAATTGTCAAGGTTGCCATCTCTCGATGGGTGTCAAAACAGAACTAAATGACATATCAGTCTAAAAATGGTAATGCGTTCTAGTTGAAAATGGTACATCACAAATGTCACATCGGATTTTCGATTGTGGCGCCATCTGTTTTGTTTTTCTGGAACTTTTCATCCTGCCCTCCTGCATCGATCAACCCAACAGTTATTGGAAACAGCCTTTGCTTAATAAAACTAAAACGCCTAAAACTGGATGTTTCAGGATAATATTGAAGGTTGCTTAAAAAAAATGCTTATTTGTCGTACAAAAAAAGAGGTTGTGTAATATGCAGTACACATAGAGGTTAATATGAAACACAAACAAAATTCAAATTAAAATCATCAGACAAAGTATCGAGTTATAGATCAAAAAATTGCATTGCATATTAACTTGGGAAACACTGTTTCGATATCTGATAAACGTGTATTGAAACAGTCTAGAAATAAGAGGGTTGATGAAAATTTGAATTGTAAATCTTGATGAATTTCATACAAAAATGCGAATAAACCTAATATAAAGTAATGGGCCGCAAAGAAAGAAAGTATCGTATAATATTCACTTATCATCATTTACTCGAGAAGACAGTAAATCTTTTCAAGAAAGAATTGTCTGTTTTGTTGAGAAATGGTAAACTTCCTCTAGGAAAGATGTTCCATTTACAATCTCTGTTTCAGGACTGATAGTTATGTGATATCTTTATGTTGTTTTTCTTATTGATTTCTACATAAAAAATAGCGGATATACAGTATTCTTCTACAATTGCTGGTTCAATATTGTACGTTGCAATACATAAAATAAAAAAAAAAATTCTGTATATTCGTGGTTTTCAGTAAAAATGTCGTTTATGACTAGATTCAAAACGTTTTTCCTGAGCTATAAGCCTTGAATTTATTCTACGAAATGCACTATCAAGTTTTGGAACTATTATCTTCTGAATTGAAGAGGGTAAGTGAAAATCATGAGAATGCAATTGAAAATTCTGGTCGAAAGGCATTATACATTTACGAGGGCAAGGTGAATCGTCCCTGAAAAATGAAACTAGAAATGATTTTTTCAAAACTTTTTCATTTCCTAACATAATCTCCTTGTATCCCAATACACTTTGTCCAACGTTTTGCTAATTTCAATTTAATCACTTCCAAATGATACAATTTTGGCAATCCTTCAAAATAGACGTTTGTTTCAATGATGACCTCATCGTTTGAGCCAAATCTTTCTCAACCGAGCCGTTTATTCAAGTTTGTGAATGGAAATAATTCGTGACACAATTTTTGCTATCGCGATTGCGGACTTGTGCGCCTGTGCATTATCCTGGTGGAAGGGCACTTTTTTCTTTGCCAAATGCACCGGATTTCGCTTAAAATCGGGAGTCGAATCGATGCAGAGCCGTTTACTCTGCATAATATACGCCGGTGATCGTTTTGGCCTTTTGAAGGTATCGTCCACACCATGTGTATCCCAAGAAACTGTGGTCATGACTTTGTTGGCCGATAAACCCACTTTGGCTTTCTTCGGCTTTGATTCGTCAGAACGAGTCCACTGTTTCGACTGTTCCTTGGTCTCTGGTGTGTTGTAATGGATCCATATTTCGTCTATGGCTACGAAACGGTGCAAAAAATACTTCTTATTGCGCTCAAACATCGTCAAACACTCTTTTGATATTGTCACACGGTCGCTCTTGTTGACAACAGAAAGCAAAAGCGGCACCTTAGGTTTCAACACCAATATAAAATCGGGAGGTAGGTTCATTATTGATGGGCGCTATGAGAAGAGCTATTTCATTGATTTTAATTGCATTACTAAATAAAATTATTGAAATACAAAATTAATACATTAACTTTTTAAATTATAAATATAGAGAGTTAATATTATGATACTATATGATCGAATGAATTGAATTTCATGAATTATACTATATGCTCTTGTTATTAAGAAAAATATGGTTACTATTAATAAACCTGATAGCTTGATATAAATATAAGAATTGAAATTTAAAAATTAATAACTATAGATTAAAATGTATCCCACAATATTCCCCACCAGAGAAAAAAAAATAAATCATAAAGAAAAAGTGACTTTCTTCCTTCCGTTATGTCGTGATGGTATAGAACAATCAATATGAGCAGGCTTAAGTCTATTGAAATGAATTTAGAAGAAATGTTGATCGAAAGTTCGAAAATTAATAGTAGTAGTGGTTTCATTGATTTTAATTGCACTACTAAATGAAATCATTGAAATACAGAATGAATTTATCAACTTTTTAATAATAATAATAATTATGATACTATCTGATTGAATGAATTGAATTTAATGAATTATACTATATGCTCTTGTTATCAAGAGAACTATGGTTACAATTTATGGACCTGATAACTGATATAAATATAAAAATTAAAATTAATGAAAATTAATAACCATAGATTGAAATGTATCCCACAATAAGTGGGTTTTCTTAGGTATTCAGCAATTCATGCGATGTTTCTTAATGAATAAAACAATCTTCTCATTCGACGCGTTTCGGCTTTCGCCTTCTTCAAAAATTTATTTTTTGGTTACATTTGAAGTGAGTTGATTTTACGGGAGCACACACTCATCTTGGCTTCGAAATTCATACCTTATATAAGCCAGCAAAAGAAAATCACGACGAATTTATTTGTATTTCTCAGCCATGCAAAAAAGTTTCCACTTCTAAAACTGAATTAATTACAAAAGAATATGTAATAACGAACCCTGGAGAATAATTTAATTTGAATAATGTGAGTTTCTGAGTATCGTTAATTTTGAACCAGTTCTCTGGCTGCTGAAATGGGTCTAAAACAGACTTTGCTATACTTGAACGAAGTGAAATCCTTCGTCAATAGCTGAAAACCAATAACGCAAGCTTCAAATCCATTTTAATAATCATCACGACACCCTGGTACGCAACACATATGGCATTATTTATGGTCAACACAACACCAAATATTAGTTCAAGTAAAACGAATCGACTTAAACATATGTCAAGTCTTTCGACGGACCGCTCTGCTCCATAACTCGAAAACGACTTAAGGTACGACATGGGATCAATAAACAGTAAATTTAACGCATCTATTTCTGTAAAAATTTTCAGTAAATCTGAGTCACCGTTTGACCGCAATATAGAAACCTACAACGTGCCGTATGAATCTAAATTAGGAAAGACTTCGTTCGCTATCGCTCACTCCGTCTTTAGGTTTCATTGCGTTATTTTGATTTACACATTACCTCACCTTTTTAAATTCTAATGATGCTGTTGACATATTTCCACTGCCCTTTTTCCCTATCGTGCTAAGAGAAAATTAATCTGAGAAACAGTAAACATCAGTATTATAAATATGCTTTACAAAAGACAATACATACACAATATATACAATTAAAACAGCGAATATTTCTATCAAAATAATCCCTTTCTCACTTTGCTGTTGCAGTTTCATGTATGTATGAAATGCAAACCTCTCAAACAAATACGGATTACAGATACACAATAGATACAATAGTTCAAAAAGCTGAAGTTTGTTTTGCGTGTAAAAAATCAATATTTTTGACAATACTATGTTCTAATACGAGATTATATTGTGTTGTCATCGGAAACGAGACGAAACACGAGAGAACGTCGAGCTTCAGTTGAAATATCCAAGACTCATTGTGAATAAGTTTTGGTTGATCATTGTTTTTATAGTATATTAGAGAACTTGTTTCATGAGGATGGTTTTGGCACACGAGCTCAAGTTCCGCTTTGCGGTCATTCCCCAATGATCGATTGAGTCAAAAATTTTTCTATGCCAAGTTTTCAAATGTATTTCTAACATATTCTAAATTAACTTAAGGATTCTTCAGTTAAGGGTTTTTCTTAGATTCAAAACATATACATTACATGTGAGAATTTGAATGAAACTGTCTGTTACTTTGTGATATTCCATTTTCACAGATAAAAAACAAATTACATTCGAAGTATCCAGTTGAAACTTCTATTAATTTGACATACGTCAATTTTCATTTCGCTTCTTTTGAAGTTATTTTAATTTCAATTATATCTTTCAAAATCGCTCAAGAATGCCTACTTTCTCGGAGCAACTTCAGACCCCAAAATACGCTAATCTAGTATTTTAGTCCCTTGCTATGCAACGAACTTTCCCGGACCGTTTTCGGCCGACCTAGTAGTTTTTAATATAGAGTTTAGACAGTAAATAAATACACGCAAACAACCAACTCACATTAGGAATATTTATTGGATATATTATCACACATATGGAACGTTTATTATAACTATTTTTGTATATTCATAGTTATGTCGCAGTTTGTACAATTATTAAACATAGGCTGAACTCTACCTGAAAAGTCATTGTCTTTGTCACTTCTCCCTCTGAATGTAACTGTTATGTTACCCGATTATCTGCTATGTCTACTTTATTTGTGAAAGATTCCTATCTATCCTTCGGCATGCCCATGCATCTTTAATGCAAATAAATATGTCCCAGTATTAACCAAAATTGTCGCAGATGAGTGACCAAAACAATGTCCTGTGTATTCATGTGCATATGGCGTGTTTAAAAATGTTGCAACAATTTGAGGCATTTTGCCAAACTGATGTATTCCCACTATTTGCATGCAACCTTTCTCATTTGAATATTCAAAGAAAAAGCAGGCTTCAAAATTTTCTGAATGACATGCAACATATTTTCTTCACAATGACTGGCATATAAGTTTCGTATTATCACAAAGGATCTTGGTTTGTTCGTCTTATTATCGGGTATATCAACCAAAAGCTCAGATCCAAATTATTCTATGTCATTCAAATTTAATTGATATAGTTCATCACGGCGACATGCACCGGCAATACCAAATATTAAGGCAACCTAAAAAGTAAACTTTTTTTTTGGTAGGTGGTTGAAACCCTTTATGGCACCTCTTGGTCCTATAACATCCCATAGGGTAATGTGGGAATTCCTGAATCTGAATCACCTCAGATATACCCACTAAACACTCCACCTCGTGTAGTTGGTTCGATCCTGCAACCAGGGCAGTCTCGATGACACTTAGGCTTGACGGCTCATTGTATCTTGCCTCACCACTATCTCGGGCCATCGAAAAAATTCCACAGTCGCTGGATTCGAACCTGCGACCCACAGCCAGTGATTAGAAGATAGATGCTTCTACCACCGAGCTACCTGGCCCGTGAAAAAAGTAAACACTACATAAATATCTAGGTAATTTTAAAATTCTTATATTCTTAACGTACCTTTCTCATCAAGTATATATAATCTGGTGCTTGAGTAATAAACGTTACAATTTGTACATCTGACAAAACTTTTGACTTCTTTGGTTTATAGTTGTCCCTTTGACGTTCCAGGAAAGCACGTAATTTCGAATATTTTGTAATATCAATATCTTCTTTTGTACTAAGTGTAGCTCTCAGCATGGAGTAATTTGACCGTAACGTAGATGCCTTCAACTTCGTAGATAAATAGGAAAAGTATGCAATTATGACATTTTTCAGATCGGGAGGTCGTCTTTTTTTCTTGGCAATTATCCATAAAACGTTTGTAAGCGTATTCATATTTTGCCCTGAATTTATTTGGCAACAAATTTAAAATATTTTCAGCAGCATTTACTAACTCTGGTAGTATCCCGCACACCTGGACATCATCATCACTGTCCATTTTATATATTTTTAGTTATTTTTTGGCGATAAGTAAGTATTAAACCGAAATAAGTAATGAATCTCTGACTTTTGTCAAAACAAGAAACAAACAGTGATAGTCAAGGAAACGATTTCATAGGCAATAAGATGGTGATCAAAAATTGTTAGGCATTCATAAAAATTCCGTAATTTATGATAATGTTGATGGCGATTTCAGAAAAAATAGTATGTGTACCTCGTAGTAAAACCACATTCCCAGACTTCAATGACAACAATTTACATTGTCGTACGGGAATGTATTGCTTTTACTACTAGATACACAATGTTCTATTCTGATTGTACTCCTCCACATTTACCCCCCACATTTATTAATTTGCTTAAGGTAATTTTAAAAACTAAAATGCACTAGAATTCGTGTATCGTTAGACTTTATACCGTCGCGGAATAGAATGAAATATTATTATACGCTATATGCGAGAGATATCGATATAACTATATTTACAGGGCCAAAAGGAAAGAGGAAACTAGCAATCATGTTAAAATTACATCACTATGAACAAAATTGGTTCCGAAAACACTCATAAGATATGACGACGACAACATCTTAGTTACGTGGAACCCTGGGCATCAAATCTCAGTCTCACTATATGCCATATTGCATTCTTTGTAACAGAAAACAAATAAAGTTGCTGAGCGCAGTAGCGTCAACGTTGTTTCGGAACATCCATAATATTTAGCTTCATCGAAATCAAATAAGAATTGACAAATTTATTATCTGCTGAACTTACAAATTGTTCATTCTTCCTGAAATGTATTTGAGCTGATCGAAATACTGCGAAATTGACTCGTGAAAGTTTCTTAGATGTTCTTAGCTACGTCCAAAATAAAGTGTATTAAGCCAGTTGAGTGATTTCACTCTCAATTCCTATTTAAACATTTAGTTACTCGGTTTTCAAAAGCTTTGATTAAATGTTTCCTTTTGAGTGTCAATAACGAAACTTCGATGATATCTTACTTTCATCTCAAACCTGTATTCAATAGTTTGGAAGATTCATTAATCAATTTTACTCTTCACAGGATTGTTGTGGATATAACAAGTGAAGATTACTTAAAATTGACGTAAAAGATTTGATGATATTCTCGTTACACGGCTTTGATTTTATAAAAAACGCAGCAAAAAAGAAATTTTTCTTAAATTTATATCTAGTTCTGGATTGCTATGAACCAAATTGGATGATAATATCTTTGCAATATTTCTCGATATTGCAGTTATTCTTGAAAATTTATCTAAATTATTTGAAATGCTTTTTCGTTTTTACATTTTAATGAATTCAGATTTATGTCCAATGTCCAGTCTGTAAGCTGGAGGAATATCTAAATTTTTTGCAGTAAGTGGAATCGGAAAAACTCTTTTTGCATGATGTTCTATGAACCATGAAGGTCATTCGTGACTACTGAGCGAATCATCAATCTCCCCCCATTCACCCCTGTATGATAAATCAACACTATTTTCAACCCCATTACAAGGTGATTTTTAATCCACCAAAAAATTCAAATTAAGCTTCCAAAATGGGTTCCAGGAAGGTTTTTTCAGTCGCTGAACACGAATCCGAAGTAATTTTCCCGGAAAATTCATTCAATGACTGCAAAATCGGGAACATTTGGTGATTTTCACCCAAATTTACTCATTTTTCACATATGGAAGAGGTGACAGTAGCGTATTTCGATCCAGAGTAGCAAAAAACGAGGAAAATTTTAGTCATTTGATGTTATCAAAATTATCATGTGATAGGTCACTGTAGAGGTTTTTTTGGTCGCTGATTACGAATTTGCTAATTAAAAAGTTCAAAAATATCATTTTTCGGAAAAAAGCGGAAAAATGTTTCCACCAATTCTCCTTTTTTTTGATGGAATTTTTTGAGCGCCATGTTGAGTCACGCTTATGTTCTCGGTGTTCATGCTAAATTACAATAATTGAAAGTAATGCCAAAGAAACGCTCTAACGTCATTGAAATTATCATGTGATAAGTCACTATAGGGTTTTTTTGGTCACTGATTACGAATTTGCAATTAAAAGTTCAAAAATATCATTTTCCGAAAAAACGTGGAGAATTTCATTATGAAATCTCTTTTTTTAATGGAATGTTTTGAATGTCTTGTTAATTTATGTTCATGTTTTCAATGTTCTATGTTATATTATACAAAAAAAAGGCCACATCCGCAGGCCCGCGCAAATAAAACCCATTTTTTGTGCGCACGACAATTTTTATTCTACCTCAAATAGAATATATTTTCTTTAACAAATAAAATGGGGCAGGTGTGCAGAAGGAGCCAGTGCCAACTACATCCCTGAGTATATTATGAACCTTTTTTGTGAACTGGCGAAGGTTATTTACATTTTTGTTATAATCATTTAGGGAATTTTGGACAAAGTACCTTCGTACTTTTGACCACGTTTTATCTTCCAACATAATGGGGCACTTCCTTATTATTCAAATAATGTAAGAATATTTCTGAATACCCACTTCGGCGATGGCTGGGTTGGCCACCGAGATCACCGGATCTCACTCCCCTAGATTGTGGTCTTTGAGGATGAATGAAGTTGTTGGCTTATGCCACGTAATTGGACACTAGGAATGCATTACAAGATCGCATTCTTAATGCTGAAGCTTTCATTAGAGTAAATTCCCGTTCACCAAAACTGGCTACTAATTCAATTTATAAAGGCGTAAATAAGTGTATCGAAGTTGGCGGAGATGTTTCCGGAAATTTTCTGAAAATTAATGATATTTGATTATTTTTTTGTTTTATTTTGTTAGTTTCGTAATAAATTTGTCTTTAGTATTTAAATTACAATGAATCAAATTATCTCTAAAACAAATAAAAATTGGACTTGACATATGAGCTTATTTTGCTAAGTTTGGCTCCATACATAGACATGCCCTCAAGATATTTGCATGTCCTCCCGAAACACCGTATACCATCGAACTGTTATATTTCCAGGGTAGCATTTTTGAGAACTTCAAATGAGAATTCAAAAAAAATAAAACTTTGATTGGAGGATCTGAGTAGCTCATTTTCAGTATCTTGGATATTCATATTTTCCAGTGTAAGCCCGTAATACGCGTTATGATTGCATCCGGCAATACTCGACTTACCTTATTTACTAGCGCGCTTAAACTAAACTGGTTGGTGGTTCGAAAAACTTTCTCTGATTAAATTTAGACGGATTTACTTTACTTTCATGAATTTTTGAGCTTTACTGCTTGTGTACATTGCATTATCCTACTAAAACTCTTCCTCATAACATGTTTTAACTCCTTCAAAGTTTATGATTCACTTCCCGGACTTAGTTAATTGCTAAACTTATTTCATATGTCAATCAACTGACTAATCTATTGTAGAGAGAAATATCCTCTGATGATGGCTACTTGGTCGATGGGAGATCCTCAGTACTTAAACAGTAATTTTAGTGACTGTGGATGATTGCTTCTTATTTATAGTGATATAAAGTATCCACAGTGTGAAGTTTTTCATAGTTTATTTGAATCAAGAGTAAAATCGGTTTGCTGAATAAGTTCGGTTGTTATTTACGATAAGAGAGTTAAGTAACCCCCTGTTCAAGGTTTGTGACACTTGTTAAATGAATTGTAAATATTAACATTAACTTCGTGGGTGACTTGTTATATCGTTTCTATTCTACTGGACGTTTCCGATTCATTTATTTTAAAGAATTATATCATATATTTGTGAGATATCAGTTAGTTTTGTCGTTCACACAATTTTGATTTTCCTTGATGTATAATAATCTCTAAAGTTATGGCAAAGGAAGCGCCATGTAATATCCCGTGATTACCAGGTGCCAGGTTCTATAGGGGTTGTTATTAATGGTGGTGTGGTAATATGCAACTTATACCATCGTAAGTTTTATCGATTCATTGGAAACACTTACACATATAGATATAGACATAACCAAGAACTTATTGATAGGAAATAATCACCCTTATTTACGAAAAATACTATTGAAGTACTGAGGACTTTTCGGCTACCAAGTAGCCATCATCAGAGTAAACTGAATTATAAATCAAAATGTGCCTGTTTAAATATTGTTTGGGGATATTTATGTAAACAATGGGTTACCATCAACCGGAATTTGATGAATTGCTCTTTTCGTTCATACATTCCCATGCCTTCTAAATTTCCTAGATATTTGTCTGTACTGTGTTTGAAAGTGACAAACTTTCTTGAGAAATGGTGTGACCTGTATCCGAAACATGTTAGACTACCGCTGATTTTCCACCATTATTTTTCTTTATATGCGCAAAATGTTCCTTATAACGAGTTAAAAATGTTCTTTCTAGTTTCACCCACATAGCATTTTGAACACAACTAGCAATTAATTTTGTAAATACCAGATTTGTCGGAATCGAACACTTTATCAAAGGTGTTGCCTGAACGGGGTTTTAGCTCGTTCTTACTTCTATAAGCTGGTTGTATTCCAAGTTTAGAAGACAAACTATGGAAGTTATTAATTACTGAAGAATGATAAGTGAAGCCTTAACCGATCACAACGAATTTTATGTACATTCTCATTCAAATATGAGATTACCTTGGTTCAGAATTGGTAGATGTAATATTGATGAGTAGAGTTTGCAACACCGATCTATAATAATAGGTTTCATGACATGAAACTGCCTTATAATCAGCAGCTTCAGCTGTCCGGAATTGTCAATTAAACGTCTAATAACTTCAACCAAAGTTTATTCCTGCAGGAATGATTTTGAGAATTCCTCTAACAGATGGCAGTTTAGTATTAACTAGGAGCGACATTGTCCTGAAGCACAATTACTTCACACACTTGAGTTATCTACATGCATACGATGCATAATTCAACTAATTGAAGTAACCGAACCTCCAATTTCCGAGGGAAACAAAAAGACGAAAGGGACTATGTCGGCTAATATTAGATCTTCTATATAACCTGTTCGTATATTGGAAATTCGTTATATTCATAGTAAATTGATTCTCAATTATTCACATCACTTTCCTGCTGGGATTAATTTCACAAGGAATCATTAACAATGAACCCATCATCCTCATTTGCAATAGAATAAATCTTGAATGGAATGTTTCTATGTAATTCTGTGCTAGAACTGAAACAGTTTCAGTTCAAGCCTCAAGCCTGCCCTAAAGGTGCCACCAGTAATTAGTGGCGAAACGTCGGCATCAAGTCGAGCTATTGCGTGATGCGGAAGCCAAGAACTATCAAGATTAGCTATCCGCGGAAGTCTACTATTCAAGATACAGTTCGTTTTGTTTCTCTATGCATTTCCAGACCTTCTTGATGCTGATTACTGTCAGCTCAGCGCGTTTATGGCTTTTTGACTATCCGACATGATGATTATTTCTTGCATACGGAAGTTTCCATATTAAACCGGACACATTTTCCTATAGCGTTAATTTCCGCTTAGAAAATGCTCGGGGATTGTAAGGTTTTGAAGAATCCTTTTGTAACTCTAATGACCCCAACTAGCTCAGGGTAATAATTAACCTCAGGGCTCGTAATGAAACTCATTCTCCGACTCTTGGTTAAGTAGGAAGAGTTTGCAATCAAGAATTTCCAGCATTACGTTGTGGATAAATGTTGATGATTATATTAGGGAAAATAAAGGCAAGTTTCAACTCAACTATTTGATTTTATTCCCTACATGCATTTATAATTGAGAACAAAATTATCCTCACAGAGAAACCTAGTTCTATAGACCAACAAGAATAATAATTTTTTTAAATGAATGTTTCTAGTAGTTTGATCAAATTTAATTGAAAATGCAGGTTTAATTTTATGAAAGAAAAATTAATTTTTGATGAAAAGTTCGAAATAAGGAATCCAATGTGTGGTTGAACAATAATTTTTGACAGAAATCACAAACAGCTGATCATGCAAATTTGGTTATTCCACCTGAAAAATGTTACAGTCCTTCAAACTTGGTTGAGCGTTGTGGAGCTAAGCTGAGTTCTTTACCAGGAATTCGTTCTCCTACCAAAAGGGAGGATACGTCTCGATCGTTAAAGACCTGGAATATAAACAATGCGAGCAGTATCTTGGCCTCAAGTTCGAGGAACAAATAACTAAATCAGCAAGAACAATCAAGAGAATCTCACAACTGATTATGTTATCTACACAAAATGAATATTGAAAATTATGAGAAGGAATTAAAGTCTTGAAGAGAATAAACGAATTACAGGAAATTTGTTAAACGGAGAATAACAATTTTAAAATTACGATATTTAAATCTGAAAGAAAATAATTGGTTATCAAAAAATCGATGGTGGAAGCCGTTACTTTATGGTAATTTATGATTTTGATTATATGAACGAATAACTACTTTGTTTTTATACCACTTTTATTAATAATAACGTGAAAAAGTAACTATAGTTTCAACACCGAAGTGCCATTATCAAACAATTAGAAAATTATGAAGGAAACAAATATTCCAACTTCAGAATGTAAGTCTCTAATCAGAAGCATTTTAGATAGATCACATATTAGCCCTTTAATTCAAAATGAAATAGAACTCGCGTTTGACTTATGCTTGAGTCAAAACTATTGTCAATTTAATGATAAATTTTATGTACAGAATTCAGGTCTAGCTATGGGTAACCATTGAGTCCACTATTAGCAGACATTTTTATGTCTGATCTGGAGGACAGAATTATGAACTGCACACTAGCAAAAAACATATTCAATTTTGGTATAGATACGTAGATGATGTACTTGCCTTCTTCAAAGGCACATCCAGACAATTAAGTTCCTTTCTTTCATTTATTAACCAACTCCACCCAAAAAATTGAATTCACGTTAGAAACAGAAAAAGATGGAACAATAAACTTTTTAGATTTAACACTAATACGTGACCATGATAAAATAAACTCCAATATCTACAGGAAACCCACTTGTACAGACATCGCTATTCCGAACTGATCGTTTAGCCTTCGTAGCCATGAATTAGCAGCATATCACTCAATGATCCATAGAGCATTTTCGATACCATTGTCAATAGAACACCTCACTATTGAGTTGAACACTATCAAACGAATAGCCATCAATAATGGTTTTCCGGTTGATCAAATAATTAAACTAATAAATCGCAAACAACAACAATTAACTTTCTATAAAATTTATCCGCGTATAAAACACATAGATGTAACCACTAAATTCATCTCTTTGACTTATTTTGGTATAGTAAGCGAACATATTGCTAACATTTTATCACGCCATAATTTTAAAATCAGTTTCAAACCTCAAAATAAACTTTGCCATCTTATATACAACGCCAAAGACAAAATCAATAAATATAGAAAACCTGGAGTTTATAAGATGATTTGCCCAAACTGTGATGACTTTTATATAGGTAGAACTTGTCGGAATTTCAAATTAAGATACGAAAAACATTTTCGCTCGTTTAGACTCAACAAAACTGACTCAACCTTCCCTAATTTAGATAGCCTAAGCATTTTACATAACCAAACCAGAGGTTTCAAATTGAATACATTAGAATCAATAGAGATTTATAAAGGTGTCAAAAACTCTAATAAAATATCCTTAATGATCAGTTAGACCTATATCAAAGTGATCTTTTCATGTGTCTTTCAAACCGCTCTTAAAATAATTCTTAGAATATTAAATTATAATCACACTAATTCACAAATTGTTACCTTGTTTACTATGTAATACTGTACTGTCTTTCAAACCGCTCTTTAAATAATTCTTAGAATATTAAATTATATTCACACTAATTCACAAATTGTTGCTATGTTTACTATGTAATACTGTACTTTCCTAGGATCTACCTGTTTTTGGAATTTCCGTTGATCCCTCAATCTCAACCCTACTTTACTCTACTCTATTTATACTTGAACTGTCTCATTGATTTCTTCATAATTTTCTAATTGTTTGATAATGGCACTTCGGTGTTGAAACTATAGTTACGTTCTCACGTTATTATTAATAAAAGTGGTATAAAAACAAAGTAGTTGTTCTTTCATATAATCAAAATTGGTTATCAGTTTACTGGAATAAAAGAGTTACTCGTATGAATCTCGGAATAGTGATATCGTCTCTTCTAAATGTCTAAGTTATATCAGAAAGTTTACTCTCATAAAGCAGTAACTGATAGATTTGTCTTTATCTATGTTCACCCAGATCAAATAATTATTCCTTAAAATTACCAATACTTCAGCATAAAATGCCGCTACTGTATCAAATTTATTATGACAAATGTCAATTCAATGTGCAACGGAATACTACGCATTACGTGGGTCATTTGCTAGGTTAAATAAACTTAATTAAACAAAATGAAATAGTTAACTGACAAATGTATCACTCTATTTAGTAGCGATATAAAGAAATATAATTTTGCATTTAATCACACAATTACATTTGCATTCAATTACTCAATAAAAAATGATCCTGATGTGTGGCAAGGATAAGTTAGATGAACGAAAATTTGAAAGTTTAAATTGCGAATATCATATTGATATTATGAATAAGAACGATCAAGATATGATATGATAATAACTTTCAAGTTAGCCAATTACAATGAAATTACAAAATTAATTTTTATCGATCTTACCTTGTCCACTGTTACACTCAAGATGGTCGTCTGTTCATCCGCATTCAACCTCTCCCCGACTGTTGTGAAAGGTGTGACCTTTTGCGTCAATCTTCTGTTTTTCCAGAGACCCGCTACCAGATTGACATACTTAGCTTGGGCTATCAAACTACAGTGGTCGAGGTTGTCTCTTTCTAAGATCAAACATCTCACAACAGTTTTCGGATTAACGAATGACCATGAAATAAATATATTAACGTCCAAACGTTACAGGCTTTGCTTTATCTTCCACAGTATTCGGTTCCAGGCCCATATAGTACTATACCGAACGATTTTTAGAATATTATATTACAGTTTGATAGTCTTGCTTAGCCTCAGTTAAGGCATTCAGTTTTTGCATGACACTATACAGCAGACATAATAAAGTCCGTAATCAGTACTTTGAAGGCTGAATACATCAAAGACCGTTCGATTTAGGTATGAGCTTAGGTAATGGTATATAGAACTTGAGGAACAGTAAAAGATATTCCTAACATCATTATGACATACAAGAATCCTTACGCGTTTTGAATCACCTCTACCTGAATAATCTTTCAATCCAGGAAATGTGTAAGTTGAATTATAAAACACAATATTGAAATAAATATTATTAAAAAGAAGCAATGATGACCATTATTCAATAAGATATACCTATGTTACATCGGACTCTATTCCGTGATAAAAATGACTATGTCTCGCAAAACACTCAGCTTGAGGTAGCACCATCCTTTATTGAAAGAATGCCTATTGTCATCAGCTTTATCAAATACTAGCGACCCGCCCCGGCTTCACACTGGTGCAATGCTGATAAATTCAAAGTGCTATAGGGAGAACCACGGCCTCCGACGGGCTATTTGTAGGCACGCTCCCACCCGGCCGGCCGGTACCGCCGCAAACGCTTCGTCCCGCAATTTTTAAATCTGTAATATCTTCGAAAATGTTCATTTAAATCATATGCTATAAAGGGCCATATAGATCTATATTGAATCAACAATGTATTTAAGGTATTTAATTGGATAAGGATTAATGCTGTATTGGTTAAAATCGCTTCGAAAATTAGCCATTATTTGTCGTAAAAAGTAAATGACAAAAAAATGGTATTGTGGGATAACCATGAGAGATAGACATATACCATCGCGGAGTTTTCTGTAGGCCTTTTCAATGTGTACAATACTTAGTACATTATTTTGATATATCTCGTAGGGTTCAGCCTGCGTTTGCAATGTAAGCGGAAAAAATGTAATTATTTAGAACATCACATTAGAAACCTCAAAAATAACAGTATTTCTCCATTATTTAATGGATGTTATTATACATATAAACCTTTCTCTTCAATCACTCTATCTATTAAAAAAAACCGCATCAAAATCCGTTGCGTAGTTTTAAAGATTTAAGCATAAATAGGGATATGGGGACAGAGAAAGCGACTTTGTTTTATACTATGTAGTGATGATGGTAAGAGTATAACTTCTTGTACAAGCGGAAATATACGGGTGCTCTGAATATTTTATATTAACTGGGTATATTCTAAACCGTCATACCACAAATTTTCCGATTTCAATTACATCCAGTTTAACGTTTAATTAGAACTCGCAAAGAATCAACCTCTATAACCTCATATGATGGAACATTGGTATTTGGTAGATAATAAAGAACGCTCAATGAATATTAAATTTCACTCATTTATTTTCTCTTCTATATAAGTGAATTTTTGTTTTGTTGCACTGCAGTAACCAGAAAACGATATCTTTATTCATGAACCTAAATTTGTGACGACATTATTCGAGAAAATATAAGTGAAACTAATATTTTATGATAAAACGTATATTGCAAACTACCGCAAGTAATAGAAATGTATTTAGGAAAGCTATCACAAGTAATTGCAATATATGGCTGGCGTTTTGTTATTGCTGACGCTGACACCACTTGTTCCGAGGAACAATTCCAAGCCAGCGCTCACTTTAATCTTTCTTATGATCATTGTGAACAAAACTGAAATTGTGCAGCGTTGTTTCTTATATATGTTTCTGAGATTATTCCGTTTCCATCAATATTAAAGGTTGCAATTAGAACATATTGTGGATGATACCAGTGGCGGCGCGACAGAAGTCAACAACCACCTTGGACACCATCAGGAAGTTTTACAGAGGTATAATTTTACTAATACTTATTTACATTTTTCATTATCGTGATGATCTAGATGTTATTCTAGATTTCAGGGTGAAGTAGCAATTGTGAATTGCACTATTCTCATTTTTTCGTATATTGTATTGCATTCTACATTCGACACCTCGAAAAGGTCATATATTTGTTAGTGTCTTATATACTTTGTTTCATTTCCTTATCGTTTATTGACAATAACAATGATGGTTGCTTCTTTTCATGTGAGAGAGTGAATAAATTTCTTCAATCAGATCTGTGGTGGTACCCTTAATCTGTTACTCAAAGGGAAATAAGGTATGTTTCATCATTGTCTTTCTGAGGGATAGAGCGAACCCTAATTGGAGCTAGTTTCTGGGAAAACATGTGGTTTTGATAACCTTACGTTTCATCCAATTTTTTTTAAATTGTCACACCAAAACATGTGTTTCAAGTGTCATCATTTGAAAATTTTCCGATAAATTTTGGAAAATAGGACTATAACTTGATCATCCAAATAGATCACTTTATGTACATTTCACATAGGAAGTCAAATTCAAATTTCGGTAACCACTTTAAAGATTTCCGACTTCGACATAATTGTCCTCTGATCGATAATATTGATATATCTATATATCAATATATGTAACTAATGCTAACTATTTCTAATCAAAAGAAATCTTCAAGCTAAACGACCCTCTAATTTGATTGGTATACTTAACCACAGGAACCCCACTCTGTTCTCATTGTTCAATTGAAACCATATTCACAATAACATCCACAATCTTCGTACGTTGCATAATTGTATAAATACCAAATTCACTCCATAAACCTTTCCAAGTTAGAAGTGATTAATTCCTTCCAAAAAATTTCCCTGTACGAGAGCAAGTCCCTAAAAAATGAAACAAGAAATCATTTATTCGGTCAAAACTTATTTTATTCCTCAACATAATCTCCTTGTAGCACGATACACTTCGTCCAATTTTTTTCAAATTTTTTATCATTCCAAATAATACGATTTTGACAATGCTCCAAAATAGGCGTTTGTTTTAGCGATTACCTCATCGTTGAAGACAAATCTCTTTCCGCCTAGCCATTTCTTCAGGTTTGGGAATAGATAAGAATCGCAGAAAGGCAAATCTGGTGAATATGGTGAATGACGAACCAATTCGTAGCAAAATTCATGCAATTTTGCCATTGCGGCTGCTTTCGCTTCAAATCGGCATCGAATCGATCCAACAGCTCTTATTTTGCTCATTTTATGTTTTGAAGAACGAGCAATCAAAGTTCAAAACTGCCATGATATCTAGTGATATTTCACAAAGTAATTGCATGCTAATACCTATAAAATTGATAGGGTCCTTCTGGTCCAGACCTATCAGTAACGTCACGAACTTATAGTTCCAGACAGCTGTTTCGCTCTTCTCATGTAGTTCATCAGTGGAACGAACAAGTTTGCTATGCAACCGAACGATCTCTGTTAATTATAGTCATAACTGGCCTACAATGTGGTATAAAGTTCAAAATATCTCACGCCATCAATGAATAGATGTTCCACTAAGAAATCATTACAACATTAACTGATAGATTTCTAGAACTTTACAAAAGTTACGGGGAATGTGAGAATACTTGAGTGCGCCAGATGGCGACACCAAACGAAACCAATGTAAGAGAATTATAATTTTCTTACACCTATAAAATTGTTCAAGAAGAACTATAATATTCACCCAGAGAGCAATAATTCTAAAGTTCATGACCTCAAGTGAATTCATATTTCAAAACACTACATCTGAATTCGGAATGTTCAAGCTCAAGTTATATGAATCTTCTTAATTAATATCTGATGGCACATAATTCTAGAGCTTTAGTACCAAACAGATTTACACTCAATTTTCTCCTAACATGATTTGTAAGTAATTAACGGAAGGCGATTACACTCTGAAGTCATCATAAACCATGCATGAAGTAAGGGTAACAATTTCGAAACATTATCAATGCTGATCGAAGTAATATAGATTATTTCTTGCTCGTTATTTTTCTTATCTCATCTACACGCCATCATGAATCACTAGCATACATTTCATTCAGATAATGTTGACTTTCGGAAGTTCAATAATAGATTTTATATATTCCGTCATCAATGACATCATAAAACTATCACTGAGAAACTCAATTGCCTATTTTTCGCGAGTAAAATCATAAGTAATGAAACAGCATACTCCACAAAAGGGGACTTCACTTTATCTTCGAAATTTTTATATTTCAATAGTCTTCAAAATGCTTATTCAATTTCAGAGTGAAAGTTATGAAGACACCGATTACAGAAGCTTATGACAATACAAAACCCCTCAGCAGGAAAGCTATTTACATAACAGACAGTTGATACAGTGACAACCATAATTATCATAAATATTCCTGTCGATTCAAATAAACTTTTACATGACACAGTTATGGTTTTACGTCTTTCCAGCTTTTAGCTATTTCTACTCATCAGAAATATTCTCATAAAGTATTGAAACTTCGGAAATGGCATCGCCTTCACATATTCTTCATGTGTAGCCCTCGGACAACCGCTAGTTTATATGAAAGGCAAATACCACTAATCATCATCATCATTCTTTTTCACTTAGGCCACTTAGTTGGGCCCATTGTGCGCCTCGTGGTTAGAAGACTATTCTATTCTAGCAGGTTTGTGGCCCGCCAGAAACCCAGATTATTGCCAGTGCTGGCTTCCATAAGTTCTTCTGGAAGCAGTTTTGATTCTCCGTAGTGTTGGACCCTGAGGGATGCTAATGCTGGGCATTCCAACAGGATGTGAGAGGCAGTCTCCCGCCTCTCTGCAATTCCTACATATTGGGTCATCTGTGATACCCATAATATGGAGGTGTTTGTTAAGACGACAATGACCAGTTTGGATTTCAGTCATCTCTCTGATGTCTTTCTGCTCAGAGAAAGGAGTTTTTTTGAGAGCCTAGACACTGGCTCTTTGATGGAGAGCTTGGCTTGCCTCATGTGTGGTGATTCTCGCGCCACAATTCAGACCACTCTTTATTCAGTTGGCCCAGAAGGGCGAAACCTCTCACGCAATTTGATAAAGCGACCATTGGTTCCGACCCACGGAGACGCTAGATGACTCTCGTCTGGCCAGGGAGTCGGCCATTTCATTTCCTACAGCTCCACTGTTTCCAGGGACCCAGATGAGCAGAACTTTATTTCTCCTGGCTAGTTCAGTCAGTGTATCCCTGCATTCTTTTACAAGCCTTGATGTCACTCTTGGTGATTTGAGAGCTCACAGCAGCAAATATATATGCGCCTATTTGCATAGTTCCTTCAATATTGAGCCTGAAAATCAGTGCAGTAAGTGCCTAGAGTCACTGAGATAGTGATCTTCGGCCATTTCAAGTACACCCCCGCGACAAAAGCCTGATCAACCTTGGATCAATCTCTGAACCATACGAGCACGTCTGGTGTCAGTAAGGTGAGAGTTCCGTTACTCCAATCTCCTCTATGTGAGATGAGAATTTTGAGAGAAGTGAGACATATAGCTGGGATCATGCTATCTTGTTATATTTCTGGTATGGGGCATTTAGAGTTTGCCTCACTTAAAGTCGATGAGTGTCCGCGAGAGTAGTGCGTTTTGGTCCAGTGGCCCACGCCCTTTAACCTATACGCCGTTCTCATGGCCTCAGTTTTTATGCATAAGTGTAGAGGTGGTAAACCGGCGAATGCTTCAAGGGCTCTCTTTGAAGCCGACCTCATACCGCTCAATATACCTACGCATGCAAGCCGTTACTGTTGGTCCAGGGGGCGCTGGGAGATACCCGTCCTTATCCCCGACCACCACACTACCGCTGTATAGGTAACCATAAGCCTGATCACAGCAGTATAGATCCAATAAAGAATCTTTGGCTGTGATTCCCATGTGCTGCTGAAAAGCTCTTCTGCACGCCCGAAATGACGCAGAGGCCTTCCTCACTCGATTTTCGAGATGTTCGCCCCAGGTCAGTTTAGAGTCTAGGATTACTCCCAGAAACTTCATCGACCACTGAACTAATCTCTGACAGTATGCCCAGCTTGCGTTTTCTTGTAAACAGTATAAACTGTAAGGCGGGCGGACTTGAAACTTGGCACATATAAGTATTCCTTATATCACTCAGAACGGATTTTTAGAACTCGATCCCATACGGGGTGAAAGGAATTTGATAAATTTTGATTTCTCTGACAACTAGTATATTCACGTGCAATTTATATGACAGACAAATCTATAGATGACACATTACCCCTCACCCTGACTGCTAACGTTCACATGACAGACAGTTGGAACACTAACAGTCACATAATGTCCGTGACATACCTACCATTCCATATCAATTCAAATAAACTTTCATATGACATAGAGTATTGTTTTAGGTCTCTCCACACCTTTAGTTGTTTCTACTCATTAGAAAAATTAGCTATAAGTATTGACACTCGAGAATCGACCTCGCGGCGGCAGACCCGACGCCTTCTACAGGTTCCAGCTTTTTCTGCGGGTGTACCCCGCGATCAATAGCTAGTATATAATATTTTGAACCTGATATAACTAGCCTGAAGTGACTTTCCGTCAGCCTGTATGAAAAATACGTTACTGTAATTATTTCAATGTTACTTGATCCGTTAACTGTCGAATCAAAGTAAACACAGAAAGCGTAGCGGTTGAATCATTCAAACTAATGAATGCCGTTTTAATTAAACTTGTACTTAAGGCTTCCGTTCTAAACGGTTTATAAGAGATAAGAGCTTTGGACGCCGTCAGTCAAATCGAAAGTTATGTTTCCTTTCACGGACAATTACTTTAAACTTCGTTATTGAGATTCAGATTAGCTTCGGCAATCCAAGAACTGTAATATCATCAGAAAAGTGTCACGCTGAGAAATCAGTTCCATCGATCTATTTATAGATATCACTGCTTTCTACTAGAAAGTTGGGTTTTTGAATTTCTTTTTTGCTCCTTTTGACAAACTATAACATCTGTATATCGCATAGTTCTCTCGGAAAATATTCTTTGTACTCAATTGAACTAAGAATTATGAATAATTCTAAAAAGTGTAGACACTATGTTCTTTTATCCACGAACAATATCTAACCCGAAGGAAAAAATCAAAATTCTTCCCACTACACAAAAAATATAACAAATAATTATAACCTAGCATCAGTGTTAAAGTCCACTGATTTCAGTCTGAAAATCATAAATTATTCACATATTCAGTTTAGTAAATGAGAAACTAAATGATGGTCTTGTGTCACAAAAGTAGTGATAAATCAATAATAGACACTTTTATAATATAATCAAAATCGGCCCCACAATAGATATAGAACTATAAACATATACATTATAATGTACCAACGAATTCGGATATACTAGAGATAGTCAGTCTCAACGAATTCGGATATACTAGAGTTAGTCAGTCTCAACGAGCTCGGATATACTAGTTAGTCAGTCTATTCGTAACTAGGAAATTTTGTATCGCCAACATGACGTGTAGAAATCCAGTACGTATAGAGGAATAGTACCCCACGGCATAGGCGTGTATTGTATATGTATATATGTTTTTTTTTAAACAGTTGAAACATCAAAAATAAAAACTTTATAACCAATATTAACAGTGTAGCTGTAGAAATAGAAGAATGTTAATGACAAATGTGGGTTTCTTCCATGTTTTACAGAAAAAGACTGGTATTTTGGCGATTAAACTGATTCACTTACTGTCCACATTTGTATAATAGCAATTTGTATAGTCGTTTCTTCTTTTGGTGATTGCCATTCACCGATTTATCTGTGCGTGCAAGTAACTATATTGAAGCGCAGACTATGAGCTGCTTATTACTTTGTTCATCTACATCTGGGCAATTAAGTATATTTTTATATATTCTTAACCAGTGAAAAACATTTGTTTCTATCGAGGACATTATTAGATCACAATTATTTAATTCATATTGCAATACAATAATAGTTTCACTTTTTTCACCACTACATCAACCTATAATTTGGTTTCAAATCATATCTGTATAAGTATATTCATACAAAATCCATTGCTGGGCCCTATATGGGAAATTTCATGAACAAAAACTTCCGAAAGATGTTTAACATGATTATATACTTTTATTCTATTCTGTCTACTGATATTAAAGTACGTACAGTAGGTATATCGCCACTACAGCATTTTTGCTTTCATTTCATCCGTATTGTCAGGAAGCATTTGCAGTAATCGGACTATGAGATGGGAGCAAAATATTCGTTGATTTTCTTGATTTCACGATGTAAGGTGGTATATAACTAACAATATGAATAGGGAACATACAAGTAAGAAAAGTTTTAGTAAAATTGTAAACGTTTTATTTAAATAAAAAATTGTCAACTTATTCATGTGAGAAAGTATATTGTATATTGTTGAAAAGTATTCTTGCGGAAAATATAATTCTAAAAATGTTGACGTATTAATAATAAATATTAACAATTTATTGTTCCTGTAAATTCTAGTAAATAAAAATAGTACATTCTTTAAAACATGTTTTAGGGGGATATCTAATCTATGATATTAAAAAGATAAATACATAATTTAATCAATCTGTTGCCCTTCCTTGATATTACAAGCAACCTCTTCAACGACAATATTTAAGTATTTATAATTTTCACTGAAAAAAGGACCATTTTAATACATTATGACAAAGATATCAGAGCATATGAAAATTAGATTTCAACTAAAACTAAAAGCAGTATATCCAAACATCATATAAAACTGGAAACATACTGACAATGTATTAAAGTTATAAAGTATATTGTTAAATTTTGTTTTGCAGAAAATATAATTCTCAACATGTTAATTTATGAGAATATAAACAATTTTAACTTATTCATACTGACAATGTATTATAAAATTAAAAAGTACATTGTTAAATTTTGTTTTGCAGAAAATGTAATTCTCCACATGTTAATTTATGAGGATAAATATAAACAATTTTCACTTATCCACAGATAAAAATTAATGTTAATTATTTTAGTACATTTGCATATGCGGTGATATTGTTCCTTAGATTATATTTTACTGAGGATATGTAATCTAGATTAGTAAAATAACACATTATGTTTTTGGAGAAGGCTGCAGTGTCTGTTGAAATGTAGTAGTAATTGAACCGGAAACTGATTCAACTAAGGGCTCCTCATTACTACTGACCATGATATCCTCATTAGCTGGTGCACACCAAACGCTGCTTTTGGTCATAGATGTTGACGCATATTCACTTTCTGAAAGTTTTGCTCTAAAATAAATAAAACCATATATTAGTAAAACTGCTATGCTCTTAATTTCCCCATACTGAATTATATACAAAACAACACTACCTAACACTTTATATTCCGATTAACAAACAGGTTAACCTAAACGATGCAAAGTACTAAAAGTAAAGAAAATTCACAATTTTAGAACACTATTAAGTCGTTAGCTTCTTGAATTTTCTAGAAAGTAGAAAGAACAAAGAACTGTATCACTCAAAGATTTGACAGGTTAAGTTGATCGGAACTCGGGATCTACACTTTCGAATAAATGTCACTTTTCTTGACAGTAGGTACACGATTAGCGGCGGCGAATTACGAGTGCCAATATCGGAGATCTCTCTATTTAATCTTTATTTCTCCACACGATTGCTGGGAAGCTAGATGACAGTATGGTGGGAGAGAGACATGTTGGCGATACTCAAAAATGACTTTAGCTTATTCTAGTATATCCGAATTCGTTGGTCAGTCTATTCGTAACTACGGAATTTTGTATAGCCAACATGACGTGTAGAAATCCAGTACGGATAGAGGAATAGTACCCCACGGCATAGGCGTGTATTGTATAGGGTATTTTAAACAGATTTCCAGGGTACCCCACGCCACGGCCGTACTATTTATAAGGCAGTAAGGTTCGTTTTTTTTAAACTGTTAAAACATCAAAAATAAAAACTTTATAACCAATATTAACAGTGTAGCTGTAGACATAGAAGAATGTTAATGATAAATGTGGGTTTCTTCCATGTTTTACAGAAAAAGACTGGTGTTTTGGCAATTAAACTGATTCACTTACTGACCACATTTGTATAATAGTATGGTCGTTTCTTCTTTTGGTGATTGCCATTCACCGATTTATGTGTGCGTGCAAGTAACTATATTGAAGCGCAGACTATGAGCTGCTTATTACTTTGTTCATCTACATCTGGGCAATTAAGTATATTTTTATATATTCTTAACCAGTGAAAACATTTGTTTCTATCGAGGACATTATTAGATCACAATTATTTAATTTATATTGCAATACAATAATAGTTTCACTTTTTTCACCACAACATCAACCTATAATTTGGTTTCAAATCATATCTGTATAAGTATATTCATACAAAATCCATTGTTGGGCCCTATATGGAAAATTTCATGAACAAAAACTTCCGAAAAATGTTTAACATGATTATATACTTTTATTCTATTCTGTCTACTGATATTAAAGTACAGTAGGTGTATCGCCACTACAGCATTTTTGCTTTTATTTCATCCGTATTGTCAGGAAGCATTTGCAATAATCGGACTATGAGGTGGGAGCAAAATATGCGTTGATTTTCTTGATTTCACGATGTAAGATGGTATATAACTAACAATATGAATGGGGAACATACGAGTAAGAAAAGTTTTAGTAAAATTGTAAACGTTTTATTAAAATAAAAAATTGTCAATTTATTTATGTGAGAAAGTATATTGTATATTGTTGAAAAGTTTTCTTGCGGAAAATATAATTCTAAAAATGTTGACGTATTAATAATAAATATTAACAATTTATTGTTCCTGTAAATTCTAGTAAATCATTCTTTAAAACATGTTTTAGGGGGATATCTAATCTATGATATTAAAAAGATAAATACATAATTTAATCAATCTGTTGCCCTTCCTTGGTATTACAAGCAACCTCTTCAACGACAATATTTAAGTATTTATAATTTTCACTGAAAAAAGAACCATTTTAATACATTATAACAAAGATATCAGAGCATATGAAACTGGAAACATACTGACAATGTATTATAAACTTATAAAGTATATTGTTAAATTTTGTTTTGCAGAAAATGTAATTCTCAACATGTTAATTTATGAGAATAAATATAAACAATTTTCACTTATCCACAGATAAAAATTATTGTTAATAATTTTAGTACATTTGCATATGCGGTGATATTGTTCCTTAGATTATATTTTACTGAGGATATGTAATCTAGATTAGTAAAATAACACATTACCTGCCTTAACAAATAACAACACCTCTTAAATGACAACATTAAAAATTTTTGGGAGAATGTTACAAAAAAAAATGGTGTTATTTATACTAAATACATAATCAATACACATAAAAATTAGATTTAAAACACACTATATTCAAACATCAAATATCATTGATGTGAAAATAGCACTTGCTTTGTTAATACACTGCGGACTTTATATTCCGTGGCAGTAATTTTCTTTGTCTCATGATGTATTCGTACTGTGAGATATTTTTTACATATTATACTCATTAGCTGGTGCAAACCAAACGCTGCTTTTGGTAATAGATGTTGACGCATATTCACTTTCTGAAAGTTTTGCTCTAAAATAAATAAAACCATATATTAGTAAAACTGCTATGCTCTTAATTAAACATTTTACCTTTTATGTGCTGAAACATCAATATCTCTTTGTCGTCTTCATCATGTCTGAAACAGTTTGCAATTATTACTACCATGTTCCATCCCAACATATCTGGAATTACTTACTCAGGATAAATATGTAGGCGACTTGTACTGGCAAATGCTGGTGAAGCATCACCTTTAAGGTCCTTCCTGCCGCCTGGCCTAGTTACAAAGTCACTTTCAGAAAAATGGTCAGAACATACGAAATGTGATCTTTTTACTGCTTCGACATCTAATGCCAAGCTGTTGCACCATATTTCCTTTGATGCTTGGTTTGATGGAAATCTAACAAAAATCAAGCAAATGAATCACGAGTACTGGCATAACTTCATGCTATAAGATTGTAATATTGATTAAAACATAAAAATGTTCTACTATACAGTATATAACAATAAACGCTGGCATAGTAAATGTAGGCACAATTGGGAGATAAAATAAAATGCAATAGTGATATTATGTGAATGTTTCCTGAAGCAGACCACGAAAATATATACAGACTTCTTGATAGCCAGTAGAAATTATGTAAAATTATATTAAGAATGAGCCACAAACTGGAAATCTCACAATATTACTAACTACACTTCTTGATACAATTTTTCCAAGCCCCTCAATTGCTTTGTTGTGCCCTTCTTGCTAATGAAATTAACTTATGTAAACATTATTATTGATTAAGGTGATACTCACTTATAAAATCTCCTTTTTTCATTTTCTTTAGCATAATGCATTCTGCATACAATGCAATATTTCCCCATACTGAATTATATACAAAACAACACTGCCTAACACTTTATATTTCGATTAACAAACAGGTACCTAAACGATGCAAAGTACTAACAGTAAAGAAAATTCACAATTTTAGAACACTATTAAGTCGTTAGCTTCTTGAATTTTCCAGAAAGTAGAAAGAACAAAGAACTGTATCAACAAAATCACTCAAAGATTTGACAGGTTAAGTTGATCGGAACTCGTTAACTACACTTTCAAATAAATGTCACTTTTCTTGACAGTAGGTACACGATTACGAGTGCCAATATCGGAGATCTCTCTATTCAATGTTTATTTCTCCATACGATTGTTGGGAAGCTAGATGACAGTATGGTGGGAGAGAGACATGTTGGCGATACTCAAAAATGACTTTAGCTTATTCTAGTATATCCGAGTTCGTTGTAATGTACAAACTGAGCAAAATTTTACAAATCATACATACAGTAAAAATCATTCAACTGAAAGTCACAGTAAGTAACTTGATAGTCACAAGAGCAGTTAAGTGAAATGCAACAATAGCTCTGCGAAAGAATAGGTGTTTGTGAAAAACTGCAAAGTCTCATAGATCTAGATACAGAAATGAAGGGAGATCCGACACCTCAATTTCAATCGGAACTGAAATTATGTATACATAATAGTATGTAAAAAATAGCAGTTAGTTAATATGAACCATTTAGCTTCCAATTTATATGGTCTAGTAGAAAATTATGAAGAAAATAAAATCAAATTAGTTCTTTGGGTTTTTCGCCTGACTGTTGAAAACCAAAAGTTCGAAAGCTAACCAAAATAGGTTCAATTAATACTACGGAGTAGTAGATCCTGTTTGGACCCAGTTTCTGAGCCGTATAACCCTAGCAAACCATTCGCGAAGTCAACTGACCGCGTTTTGGCAAACCACATTTGGCGCTTTGGAGATCTGAATCTTGAAACTTAATCTTTGTCCGTACGAACAAGACTGTAAAGTTTGTTACTTTTGATCTCTTCAGTCAGGGAAATACCCTGATACAAATTGGAATTTTGTTCTGAGACGCGGAATATATCAATGGTAGTTTGATCATAACAAATAATCTTCCTATAAATAGACTTGACGTTTCAATCTTCAATGTTGCATATTGTTGAAAATGGCCTGATTGAGTTCAAACTACAATTAACTGTTAAATAACTTGATACACCTGTATTATTAGTAACAAAATAATGAATGTATTGAATCACTTCTTGGTGTTTTACATTGTGGTAACTTGAGTTGGTAGGTACTTCCATAGGTTGACCAGATTCTCGGGGTTATGGATGAGTGGTTGATCGGAAGATCTAGAATTATATTATTGGTGGATTTACTGACTTATAGGTAATACTTATACCTATAGGAGCAGGTAGTGAAGACTCATGACAGATGACTAGTAGTAACTATTTACTATGATTAACACTAGCTTAATATTATAATCTGAAAGTGTTCGAGGGAAAACCTTGTTATCATACGATGTCCTAACATCGTCTTAGTCATGTCGGAGGATGACTCGGTGATTCGACATTACCTTCGATGTGAACGTGCCGCAACCTTGTCGACTAAGCTCACGTTATTACATAGCATTTTTCTACCGTCATAACATTGTTGATAAATCCCTTATTGGATCATCACAATCAATCCCCCTTACTTTAGAAAGCTAATTGGTTTCATCTACTATGATAATGACAATTTTAAGTGAAGCAAAATGTTGAAAAATGCGAATGTGCAGCACTTCTCTTCTGTAATGGACATACGAGTATATCAGGATAAAGGTAAACAAAAGGGTGTTAAATATTCAACTAAACAGATTCACCCAATGGTCTGGAGCATGTTTAAATTCTGAAGTCTCTGCTGTAAAGACAGCATGGCGAAAAATCGTGGATCAAACAGGATGCACAACAACGCAGAACGGATTGTGTTACGTAACCTTCTTAAGATTCAATTTAAATTGTATACTTGCCCTAGAGAGCGTCAGCAATAATGCATATGCAAACAGAATAATGTTCCTTGAAGGCAAAGGCGAGAGAACTGGAAGAGCCATTCATTAGCATTTATAACCAGATGTAGGTAGCATTAAATTAAATGTAAATTGCTAAACTTGCACACTCTACAATGTAAATAAATGGCTCAAACGAGCAATAAAGCTGTGATTCCTTGATTCGTTTATGCATGTTACCTAGTGCACCGTTTGCTGCTGAATTTCCAATCAACTATTGCAGCTCGTTGCAAATTTAATACCAACTTAATATGCTCTCTAATGTAAAATTTCGATAAAAGTGTTAACCCAAGCGTAAAATAGATAAAAGTGAAATAATAATATTGGAGTCCATTCTAATGATGCTTTTATCGAATGAATGAACCGCAACTTTTTCATTTCCCACTACACAGTGGTAGACAGGAGGAAGAAAGTATTCTTCAAATTCTATGCTATAATGTATATAATCAGTGGGACTTCGGGGGCCTTACCAATACAAAACGTCTTTTACGTTGAATTATCGATCAAACAGTATTATTTTGAAGTCTCAACAGCAATTTGTTTATTTCATTGCCCTCGTTGACAAAATTGTTTCAATCTTTGACACTTGGTTTCGATAGAATATCTCCTTGTAACATGGTACTCTCTTGATTTGAACTCTATAAGACTTCACTTAAGGAATTTATATTATTCCTAATCCTCAATCTATTTATTTATTAAGTGTGGCCATTTAATTAAGAGAACCATGACACGTTGGGGTTTGATTCCAATCATTGATTAGCCAGAACAAACATGAAAAATATCATTGACACTTACCCTTTTCTTTCACAAGACACTTAAGATTTTAGCACACTGGAAGGTAAGAGGAAGGATAAACGCTAATATCAATCAGATAAACTCATACTCAACAACAACAATAACATTTAATAATAAAAAAATAACAATTAAATGATAATGATAATAATAAAAGAATGAATGAAAATTAAAGATAATAAAAATGAATATTATGGTTAACTTTATTACTAATAAGAATAAAACTAAGATCAAAATCTATACTCAAATAAAATACCTAGATAATCTAAATCAACTAAAAGAGAAATAAAACTAAGATTAATAGATTGATACCCAACCAGGATGAACCTAGGGGATCGAAAATTAATGAAATGATTTGAAAGTATTCTTGAACTCAACTTGAATAAATACTGAGAACAACAACTTTGATCGAAAATCTAAAACAATTCTGATTAAGCGAAATCCACCCTTCTTACCAAAAACACTCTGGAGAAACTATCAAGTTAAATTAATTGAAATTAAGTGTCACGTGATTTCTCAAGAGACTAATTCAAGCTAGAAAATATAACTGAAGGTTTTAGGCATTATCCCTAGTATTTATAATGCGTCATTTTCCTCAAGAACCAATCTACAATTCGGAAACGGATCCCTGAATTGTTTAACCAATAAGCAATAAGATTTCTCTCTTGAGGTCTTTGGTACAGAATGTGGGGATTTCTAAATCTATATGTCCTTTAATAATTATTACTAACTGATTTGAATGTACATAAAACATCTCCAGATGGAAAACATCAATATCTATCTAGTAGCAAACCATTAGTTTCTCCTCGTATATCGGGTATTGGTTCGACAGGTTTATTATATCCTTTATTACTAACTTGTGTGGACTTTTACAACATTCTTGACCTAGCTATGGTATCATACCACCCTCGTTGAAACGAGTGTGAATTGTCTTATATTTATTTTAGAAATTCCCTAACTTCCTCGAGCTACATTCAATATTGAAAACATCTGGCAACCCCTGGATGTTCTTTACTGTTAGATATTTTAATTCTACATGAAATTTCAATTTACTAAGAATGACTTCGTTTTTTTAAATATTGGGAATAACCTGTACTAAACCCTTGTTACATCCTTCTAATATTTGCTTACGACAAAGCATATGCATCACTCTGCAACGAAGCTCTGAATATTGAATAATTATTCAATGGGAAACACGTAGATGGGTCATACATTCCAGATTTCATTTATATTAGTATTTCGAATTCATAAATTCCGAATAATTATATTGATGTATAAGAATAAAGATAGTACCGGGCATAATAGGTATCCGTGTAGTTCAAGTATCAGATTTGCATACGGTTCCATTCATAAGCCACGTATATTTTGATTCCATTCAGAACCGTGCATATTTCGTGTCAACAAGAAACAACGAAACAGATGTACTCATAAAAATGGCACAAAATTGAGGAACCAGTGGACCATCATGAGTGCGAAATGAGCAAAAAAGAGATGGGCTGGAGCTGGTGTACTCACATGACTATTTGTTTGTGAGGCTATAATGAGGAAACAGCCTGCTTAGACCGCTTTCTTTGCGTTTATTGTTTCTAAGCTTCCTTGTGCTTCCCCGGGTCGGGATAAATTATTATTATATAGACAGAGTTTGTTTTCCCTCCACCGCTTCATACTTTACACTACTACTTTACACACTCCACTGCTTCACAAACTTCACTGCTTTATATTCCACTTAATACACTTCACTGCTTCACACACTGCCTCATTGAATTTGTTGCGAACAAAACCCAGGGAAAATATAACCATGCATGCAATCATTTCACGGAATACCGTAAGATTGAAAATGCAAGTTCTTTTTCAGAAAATGTTGTAATGGCATACTGTTGGAGCTTAGTTCCAAAAATAAATCTTCAACTTTGTGGGCTAACAATACAATGTTTACGAATAACTGAAAGGAAAAAATAGTTATTTACAGTTGTTCATAAACATTAAAATAGTTTGCCTCTTATTTTCATATCTAATGGTTTATAATAGATTGATGATACCAAGGAATGTACTATGAATGAATGACAACGCCCTCGTTCCAAATTTATAATTTCATTACTTTGTTCAAAGTGGAAAGTATATTTCACTCAAATGAACGTTGAGGTTGAGATTTCCAGGAGGAAGAAAATTTTAAGTGAACCGGAAATTATTCCGATGAGCAAGCACCATGCTAGAATCCCGCCGGGCAAACTTTAAAGAAAACATATAAAGTGAGTCAAGAACTGGGTTTGTTTAGAAAATATCGAGTAATCTCTTAATGGATTAGACATGATGTTAGCTCTATTTCTAAGTTATCATCTACTTACTAATTAGTTGGAACTAACACCTAACTATAAGTTCTATATTTATTCTACGTTGAGTAACACTTGAATTATCTCGTAAGCTCCCCTGTTTCTACTTAAGGAGACTCCAAGAACTTTGCTATTATATTATAATGCACGTTCATAGATAATGAAATAGATCTTCCAGCGGTTTCTATTACAATAAGTATAACAGAAGTTTTCATCAAATTTCATGGTCGAAAATTGAACATTCGGCTGAACTGATAGGCCAAACATGCTTTTGCAGGTCTTTGTTTAAATCTGTTAAATATAATGTACATTCATATCTACAAGTCAATTATTCTTAGCTCTATGTTTCTTAGTTTTGTACTTGCCTCAGCTAGTCTTGATCAAAAAGATTTATATGTATTAGTATTTCCCAAAATTCACCTAACAGTAACCTTTTCATTTAACTGGTAGAACAACGGTGAGGTTGGTAGAAATACGAGACGTTATAAAGTAACACGAGTGTACATGCATTTCAATAATACATGTGTTCAAGGGCAAGGAAAATCAAATGTATACAAAGAAGATACATCAATCAATCAATCATATTTCAAATAACCTACTGACCTAGTATATTACCGAAAATTTATAAAAAAAATTTCAAAATCACCTTCAAGCTTGTACCGCCTATGCAGGTTGAGCATTGAATTCAGCATACATCGACTATATGGATGGGAGATACGACTTTTGCTAAATATTTACTCCTGGTATAAATGAACTATATGTACGGTTTCGGTAATATTTTGTGTGATTTTGGAATGATAATTATTAGGAATTTATTTTTTGATCTCTGTTGTCCATTAGCGAGAACTATGAAGTACAATTTACAAAGTGTAGACATTAACATTATATTCAACATAATAAGACGAAAGGCTTTAACGCTTTTTCTGACTGACTTTTCTTCGAGTGATGAAGAATTGGCACAAAAATGATTTCCAGAGAAAGAAAAACACAAAAAAATATTAAATTTCCCTCAAGTAGCCTTCAAGTACCACTCTTCAACTGATTTTCAAGTTCATTTCAGTTTACAAAAGTTACTATTCACATTTTGCACAACCAATTTGTCGTCATTTTGTAATGTTTTGACCTTTTGTGTCTCTAATGACCACAAATAGCTCTGGATGATAATTAACCTCAGGGCTCCTATAGAAACGTATTCTCCGATTCTTGATTGGATAGGACTGCTCTTTTTAAGCGCCAACTGCTTTACGTAAGAGTCCTCAATCAAAGTTTCCAGCAGTACGAGGTGAATAAAAGTTGATGATAATATTAGAGGAAATAAAGACAAGATTCAACTTAACAATTTGGTTTTACTCGTCTAGGGAATTATAACTGAGAACAAAATTTTATTTACAAAGCAACCCAATTCAATAAATTAACAAGATTAGTGATTAGAAAAAACGAATCGTTCTAAATTAAATTGAAATTACAGGTTTAATTTAATGAAAGAAAAATAAATTTTGGAAAAAAAAGTTCGAGTTAAGGAAGTTAATGTGTAGTTGAACAGTAATTTTGTACCGAGATCACAAACGGCTGATCATGAAAATTTGATTATTCCAACTGAAAAATATTACCGTCCTCGAATATTGGTTAAGCGTTGTGGAGTTGAAGAGAAGCCCCCTTCGTTCGGCTACCCGACATGGGAAAGAGGAAGGAGACGTTTCGATTAATTGAACCCTGGTATATAGACAATACGAGCAGTATCTTGGCGTTTAGTTTGAAGAACAAATAACTCCTAAATCAACAGGAACAAACAAAATAATCCCACAACTAATTATGTTATCCACCGAAAATGTACATTGAAAATTATAAGAAAGAATTAAAGTCTTGAAGAGAATAAATGAATTACAGGAAATTGGTTCAGCGGAAAATAACAATTTATTAAATTACAATATTGAAATCCGAAAGAGAATATTTAGTTAGTAGTTTACTGGAATAAGAGTTACTCGTATGAAACTCGGAATAGTGATATCGTCGTTTCAATGTACAAGTAATATCAGAAAGTTCACCATTCAGTTCCAGTGTATTATGAACCATTTTTTTTAATTTTTAGGACGGCCCTCTGGGTGGGACAATTTAAGCGCGCGATCTGTTAGGCTGCTTATAACACTTTTTTTATAACTTGTTGGTGCAACGGAATTGAAGTGGAGATAACGTCGAGCCCAAACTTCTTTAGTAAACCACGAAGTTTTCATTTTTCCATCTGCATCACGCCTAATGTTCTTATCTAGGAAATTTATGCTTTTGTCAACTTCTATTTCATAAGTAAACTGAAGTGTACAGTAAAAATTAAAAAATTTGTCAATTATGTACTAAATTTTATCATTGGGAACACACATTAGGCAATAATCTGCATACTGTTTAAAGAATACGGGTTGAAAATGAATGAATTTATTACAGATTCCTCTAGGCATAACACACCATAACTAGGTTAGCGATAGTTAGCTGAAATAGAAGATCCTATTGCTGTGCCGAATATTTGCCCAAAATATATTGTATAGTTGAACGCTTTTTTCTAGTTAGGTCTTTAGGTTAGTAAAAGTTTACTACATAGTCGTCTCTATTATTCCTAGGTCTATGTTTCTATGTTATGTTCTTGCCTAAGTGAGTCTTGATCTCTACGGATCATAAAAGTGTTGATGTAATGGCGAATTATATAGAATGTTTGTAGCATGTTCCTCTGTGCGGTATTATTTGATAATTTTTACATTACAGCTATTGTTATAGAAAAGGTCTCATCAGTTCATATTAACAAAATCTTCTCGTGGTTCAACTCCATTCACACAATTTGATGGGTTTTGTATCCATGTTCACCAAGAGTAGAAAGGAATAATGAGATGAAATGATTGAAAACTTGGAATAATATACTGATTTGATCTGCCTATAAGAGGATAGGGATTAACGGATTATCTGTGAATGTAATATTACCACTCAGTCTATTCGGAGAAATTGCATGTCGAATGATTTCAAAACAGTTTGACATCAAAACTCATAAAAAAGTATTCCATAAGTACACTGAGTTTTGAATCAAAGATTCAGCTTGAATGAATGAATGAAATTTAGCCAGTCAATCTGCATTGAAAGGATTGATTGAGTATAGAAGATATAGACGTGGCGTTTTACGTTTTATTTCATCAAGGAATATGAAAGATGTTCAAATAGTTTCGGAATTTACTACATATGAATTTGTGAAAATTTAGTATATAAAACCTAATTCAAATTCAAATTAAAATTTATTTAAAACATTCAAATTCCTTCGATTTTGAGAAACAAATTGGTTACCACTCGAGAACATACCGCGCACGTGGTTGTCTGGAAGGAACATTATTTATTTCGAAAAAGAGAAGAAATTTTCGATATCATCGATAAAACGAGTTGAATTTACTACATATGAATTTGTGAAAATTTAGTATATAAAACCTAATTCAAATTTAAATTAAAATTCATTTGAAACATTCAAATTCCTTCGATTTTGAGAAACAGATTGGTTACCACTCGAGCACATACCGCGCATGTGGTTGTCTGGAAGGTACATTATTTATTTCGAAAAAGAGAAGAAATTTCCGATATTTTCGATAAAACGAGTTGTATCTGTTAAGATCAAACATTCAGTCATTAAGTCAAATTTATACTAATTTAATTAATTAAAACCCTCGCAAATTCCTATATGCATCTTTATAATGTTAAAAGTATGCTCAAATAACAATATTTCTAATAAGTTCTGACAACCATTTTCTATTACCTCATAAGTCTTTAGCATCTGGTTCGAAAGTAGATACTTTAGCGTTATATTTTTTTGTTTCAGTCGAATACAGACTTTGTTTGACATGATTTCGTATATTATAAAAAATTGTAGTGGATTTTCGATACATATTCATATACTTAAGACATCAATGTGTTACAATTTCAATTATTCGTGTTTCTGTTTGTTCCGGCGACGTGAGCATTCTTATTTGCAATTGGTGCAACAGGGACGCTTTGATACAATTAGTTTTAAGAAATCCCGTTTTGGACAGAATACGTCTTCTGATGATGGTCGTGAGGCCGAAACGTAGGTTAAGACGAAAATAATAAGTATATGTGTTAGTGTCTCCTATTTCCCGAGAATTTATATATAATTCATACCTGAGTCAAGAATCATTATTAAAATAAGATTATTTCATGAATAAAATCTAAACCATTTTTATTATCACCAGCCTTTGAGTGGTGATCTCCCCCTTCTCTACAGATATGTCCATGACGCTGCTCATCAGAAAGCTTGTTCAACACGGAAGATTGCAGGAAGCATGGGTTTTGAAAAATATAACTGATTCAAATGATTAACAAAATTATCAATAACAGGTGGATTTATAATAATTAATTGAAATTTCGGCAACTGTTTAGTTGCGCGAAACAGTCGGCTAGATAGTTAGCGCACCAAACAGTACGCGAAACAAAGCGAATATCGTTTAGTATTTCGACGACCGCTTTGCTCAATAACTCTAAAACGGTTTATTTAGTCTGTTTCAAAATTTCAAGTGGATTTCATTCACCATTTGGCCGCTTCACGCGAGCATAAATTTGCTAATAACCCTACTTAATCAAGAAACGCCTTCGTTCTCTAACTCTCGTTTCGTCTTAATAGGTAATGCAAAATAACACGTAAGAGTTTCACGTACGCTGTCAAAAAAATTTAAACTGAAAGGGTAGCTGTTCGGTAAAGCTTCGAATAAGGCTGGTTCGCTAGTTATTGCCCTCAATTTCGGGCTCTGCATCCATATTAGCAACAGCAAGTACCAAGTCGCAATTTGCGTCAATTCTCGCGCTTCATCGTGTTTGGATGCCAAACTCCAATCATGTGAACAGTACTCCAGGACAGGTCCAATTTGTGCTTTGTAGATTATGAGGAACTGCTGGGATGTAAAGTAGCTCTTGGCAGGAAATTGAAAACCAAGTTTTTGAGAAGCGGTTCTCGCAATAGACCTCACATCATCATCTCATGAGAGGGTGCTGTCGGTGGGGATCCTGATTGTGGATATGGAAGACTTCATAGGAATGTACATGACATCATCATATCAGGGATTGTGGAATCTGCCTTTCTGAAGAAGATACATGCTTGAGTTTTGGTTGCATTAAGCTTTACTGGATTATCAGACCCCATTTTAAAATCGTTGCTAGATCTCCATCAATTGCGCCAACGAGTATCCTGGCTTCATTGCATGATATAGAGGATCTAGGTGAAAAAGCGGTAAGAAGTGTACCTACCATCATCTGCAAAGCTGTTGACGTGACATGTTGTCACTTCAAACAGATCGTTGATGTAGAGAAGAAACAAAGTTGATGACAAGAGAGATCCCTGTGGAACTCCAGCTTCAATAGACATTGTATCGGAGGCTACCCCGTCAACCGCCACATGAAGTGGTCTATCTGATAGAAAACTGGACAGTAAACGAAAAAGTGGAGTATGACCTTATGACGGAAGTTTCCCAAGAAGGCCTTGGCGCCAGATTCGGTCAAATGCTCTGGATGTATCCAAAGCTACAGCTAGAGATTACCCATATCTTACATATATTTCAATAGATTTCTGCCATACATGTAATACATTGTAACGGTTTCACCGTTACGTGTTTAAAGAACACTGTAATGAATTGATTAAGATTTCCTTTCGGTTAGGAATCTTGTGATATCATTTATCAGAGACATCTGTCTGGTCAATAAAACATCGATTATTGAAATTATTATTCCTTATGTTCGATAGCGCGAGTATCGCGAGGAGGGGAGATATCAAAACGGAAGTCTTGAATATTCATTGTGGTATGAGATTCATAGTGGGTAAGTCGAGATTCAATAATTCTTTGGTTTTATAGACATTTTCTTAAATTTGCTATTGAAATATAATTAATCAGGGACTATTTAATTTGATTTGTTTCTGTAATTGGAAATCTGGATGTTCAGTCCCTGAACGTGGTTATATTTCAGTGGAAATAATGCTCAACTAGCCCACAACGCTCCACACAATCATTTTGTATTTAGCATAATTTAGGACAATCTTTTTCATCTCTGCATAATTTGTTGTAATTGTTATACGAAAACAATCTAATGAGTCGTAGGCAGTTTGTATTGATAATATTTCTTTTTCCTCTTTGTGTTTAACCCCAAAATTTTGCACATGGTAATATTGAGTGATTTTGAGAATCGCCATTTTGTTGTCCTGGTACATAAGTACGCAGGGTTGTCTTTTCAGACTTAAACGTGCAGTAAATGTTATCATAAAGTAGGTATCTCAATTACTGCTTATTGAGTACGTATTTATCACGTCTGCTACGCTCATCCAGAGTATAGTATAAATTACAAACATCAATTCTTGTATGCAATCAATTCAAGTAATTCAGATTTTATGCTAATTGACAAATTGCGAATTATTAATCATTATTCTTTTCAGTTACTTTCTTAGTTTACCAATTTAAATATCAATTGTAATAACTCAATTCTTTCAGATTAATTCAGATTGTTGTAGTGATACATTCTCTTCAAGATTTCAAAATTGTTATAGTGTTTTTACAATTTGGGAGATAACATTATCAATTGTGGAATCGAATGGTTATTCCGATTGATTGTGTTACTCGTTCCTTGAACTAAGGCCAAGGTATTGTTCGTTTTTTGTAATTACAGGGTTTGAACGACCGAGGTGCCTCTCTCTTTTTTCCCGTGACGGTTTAGTGAATTTCCTGGCCGGACAGACTTCCAGCTCCTTCAAGTTCCAGGGACGGGGTAACATTTTTTTGTTTGAATGGCCATAATTTTATTTCATTGATTTATGTTATCCAACTGAATCTGTGTTACACTAATTTTTATAGTAATCCATTTCAAGGTCCACTTTTAATTTTTTGTATTTGATAATTTTTTTTAAATTAATATAATTGAATTCAAAACTCTTAACTAAATTCATATATACATTTATTCCTTGTATTTAAAGTGTATACAAAGTATCTAATTTTCATATTGTTAATTATTCAAAATCCAATTTTATTTTATATTATTCTAACATTGTTCAATACCAAAATTGTACTTTATTTAAATTATTAATCATATTCCTTTGGGATTAAATCAAATTGTTAAGTTGAACTTGTCTTATTTTTCTGAATATCCATCAACTACCATCCACCTCGTAGTGCCTGAATTCTGGACTGTGAATTAATTTTTTTGTGGTTTATTATTAAGCAGTTGGCGCTCAAGGCAATTCACAAGTCTGGAATCACAGGGCACGTTCCACTACGAGCCCTGAGACTAATTATTTTAATTTGAGCTAGTTGGGCAATTTAAAACCGACGCATAACGTTCCGTTTCAACGTAAGCAAGCAGGTCTCCTTTGATATCTGCTGACGGAAGCCATATCACCTGACAGACAATTGTCAAACGTATAATTACCCGTAAAGACAGTCGATGTTTTTTCTGCCAAAAATTAACTTAAAAATAACGTACTTACCTCAAAATTTCAAGTGGATTACATTTACCATTCTGTCTTGTGCCATATGACGATTCAAATTTCGCCCGAAAAGTTTACTCCGTCTCAATAATAGGTAGATAATGGATTACATCGTTAAACGTATGAAATTTATAAATAAAATGTTTAGACAAAAAGTGGAAATTGTGTTTTATTAACCAAATTTATGAAAATGAATTTTCTCGCTAGTTGTACATATTATTAATAATTGAATCTTCTGACATAATAAATATGTTAAAGCAATATATTTGTGAATTCGCTTGATCTCTGAATAGTCCTGAAAGCCAATACTCAAGTTGCGAGACGAAACCTACCGATTCCGATACAACTAGCTTATAATGATAGACTACAAACCCGTATGCTCTGCTGTATTGTGTATTGTTAGAATTCGGTGCTCTAGTATTCACGAAGTAACCATATTAATTAAGTTAAGGTACAAAAAAAACTGTTCACAATCCAACTTTTACATTACATACAATACATGAAGATTTTAATGAGAACTTCAAACCGTTATCATAGTAGAAAGAACTTTATTTGAAGTTCGTTGAATCCTCTTTTCTTCAGAGCTTTTTTCATCACGAGATTACTTTTGATTCGAAATTACAAAGTCTCTCTGATGAATTACATAACGGATTAAAAACTTTAATTAATTAAAAAGGAATTAATTTCGTTTCTTGTGTTATTCGTCCTCTAATAGGAAGAATTGCTTGAATCTCTCTGAAATATGTAAAATTCATCAAATTGTAATTATCTTAAATTAACTATTTCATGCGTCATTAAATATCTGGGAAAAACGTCTCTGCACAAAATGGACGATACGAAAATAAGCGGTTTTTTATCGTTGTTGTTTTCTTTTTCTATTCCTTCTCACTGTGACGACTGTTCTTGGAAAAATTGACGCCTAATAACAGTTTATGTTGTATTCCAATAGACTTATTCCATCTATGATGAGCCTGAAGATAACAAATTGATAATGGTGCTGATTTCAAATAAAACTCCCGGGATGGACAACTTTGGAGGGAATACTTTGAAGCAGTATAGCTAATACATTGTCAAGCCACTAATTTATATAATAAATGAGTCTGTAGAGACTGGTACATTTCCATAACATGAAATAAACAACCATATCATAGATTAGTCTCTATATCTTTTAAAAACTGAAAATTCAACTACATCAATTGTCAGTGATTAACTGCTAATACTCTATTACATCTTTACAACTGATGATTTATGTGAAAATAAATTGAGAACAAATTTGCAATTTAGAAATTATAAAGTTGACTGGAGAAAATAATATTGTCACACTCATCATGCACAACTTATAATAAATGTTGTTTACTTGGTTCCTTGTGATGTATTGATGCTTCTGGTTTACTTCGTAGTAAAGCTTGAACTTTTCTATTTATACTTTCTCATCCATATCCTTTTTTTGTTTCCTATCAACAACGATATTTTTTATTTCATATTTGTCACGAGTCAAGAGCTAGCTCCTGGCTTTCCACTTTGCTTCTTTGACTTTTTGATGCTCAATTTCCAATTTATTATTTACATTTCCCTAATTATGATGCAAATCCAATTCTGACTCTATTTCAGCTTTTCCCTTGAATCTATTCATGTTAATCTATTCCTCATTATTTCTGCATATTTTGATAACCCTTTTGTTATGTTTGATTGTTATTTCAAATTTTATTTGGCATTTTCCTAACTTCTGAATTATATTTTTATTCCTTCATCAAAATTTTCCTCTTAACTCATATTTCTTTCAATCCTTACTGATTTATGTTCCTTGCCTATTAAACTAAAAGATCTTTTACTTTTATTCTGATTTTTTATTCTATCAAAATTTTATTAATTTTCTTTATTTTGAGTTTAATTTATTTTTTCCTTATGCCCCTTATGAGATTTTCCTTTATACCTATTCAGTTTGTCTTGCTTTTAATTTGATACTTTTTATCTTGAAATTGGTCCTTTCAATGTGAAGTTATTTCAGAAATCATTATTTGACATTTTGCTCTGCTATAAATTTTCAAATTTCATCTTTATTCTTGTTCCAATTTACCTATATCTAATCAAATTCTTATTTCTGAATATCCTACATATCATTTTATCCTATTCTAATTTATATTGAATTCCACTAATTCATTTTTTCACTATTCCGCAATTTTGAAGTCTACGATTCCTTTGGTAATTCCTTCTATTCTATTTTGGGTTATCTAATGCATAAATTGTTATAACATTCCTTAAATGTAACTCACTTCTAATTTATAACTAATAAGAAAACTTATTACTAAGGGTAATAATTGATTTTTTTTTAATTTGAATTTTTAGGAGTACTGAGATTCATTTTTCATCATTTGCTTGGACCTTTCCAAGAATCAAACGGATCACGACACTAGGTCTATGTACAGGATGATCCACGTAGAACATGGAACAATCATGAATACTTAACAACAACTAAAATTTGAAAAAGTGGTATATCTATAGTTATATTCTTTGGTTACGTTATGCTTCTGCATGCTGTTATTAAACATCTCTCATTTGTTCCATATTTTTCCACAATTTTATATTCATATTATTTCAAAGAATTACCTGTTTTATACCAATATCTAATGCGAAAAACTTCAGAAAGTTGTTTCTTGTAATACGGTCATTTGAATTTAGATTCGGTTTGTGATAAATCACATTGAATAATTATTTGATTTTATAAGTAATTATAAGGTATAGAAATATTTCGAGTTCCTGTTTCTTATTTGTTGTGATATACATGACTTTTATTTTGAATGAATATATTTATTTTTCACGTTTGTTGTATACGATAAGGTTACGGAGTTTCAAGAATAGATAAATTGCTTTATTACATGATTGCACATTGCTTAGTACTCAGAACCACACATTAAATGTCCAGACCCAAATTCAATGAGTGAGTTATAGATGTGTTAAATTTTTCGTAATCTCATAATAGCCCCTTTTATTTGAGTTCTACAAAATAAATAAAAAAATGAAATGTAGGATGTCAATAAAAATTAAATGCGGAAATGATCGGAAGTAGGAAACACCCTTTTTATTACGGGTTCCGTAGAATTTGGGTAAAAATGAAAAACAAATAATATACTTACCTTTTTCGGCCCAAAATAATATGTTTATATACTTGCAAATTATTCAGAAAAATCGACATTTCCCGAGATATGGAGACTTGAAAATTCCTAAATATGGGGGAGGAAAAATCTTTAAAAATGCAGGTGAATGATCGAAATAGAAGTTTTTTTATTCCAACTTTTTTCTCAATTGCGTTTGGTCCAAGTTTTTCCGGAAAAACATGAAACGCCACCCATTTCTTTGAAATTGTAGCGGTTTGAATATATTCAAATCAAAAATTGAAAAATTACGAACTTGCGATAAAAGGGTCGTAAAACATTCCAGATCCAGAACAAACTAGAGAGGTACCAAAACGCACACTACGAAGATCTGTAGAAGAATAAAGAATACTGAAAAAAATCCCAGGAAACAAACACGTTCTTTTGTGGCACGGTCAGACCGATTAACATCAAACAGCGAAAAAGAAAAGTCGTAACAGGGCTCATAACTGACCATGCGCCGGTAATGGGACACCTCAACAAGATGAGACTTTACAATGGCGACCTGACATACAGACTCTGCGGTAAGGATCCAGAAACAGTGAAACATATAATATGTAAATGCGAAGCACTGGACCGCAATAGACAGTCAATTTAGGGACAGCCTACCGGTGAACCAGAATTATACAGTTCTCACCCTGTAAAGAACTTGTACAAGGCACAAAAGTACTGGGGTGGGTACTGTGATCAAACAATACAAGTTAGATACAATGGGGCATTAGGCATAGGTAGTAGGATACAACGGAACATTATGTTAACCATCTTGTGTATCCTTTCAGGTCCCATCAAATTTGCCATCATGCTTCTACCTCTATCCCTTAATTCAATGGAGTAAGCAAATATTCTCCGGAAATATCTCAGTACATTTGTTCAAATATCACGATGATGAAAAATTTTTACATCACGAATTTTATAAGGAAATTGATTCGACTACGCCTCCCAATAAGAGCTCATGAGGACAGCTTCCGGGAATGAAAACTCATCTGGGGGAGAATATCAGCCGAAGAGGAGGATATATCAAAGATGACAAATAGTTCATATAGGTAAGGAAGATACGAAAAATATTGTTCTGTTTCTTTCTGCATAGTCCCCATACAATAATGCCAATTTCATACCCGTAGTTTCAGTGAAATTTTTATTTCAATACGATTCGAATTCCTGGAAGCCAGTGGCACACTTTACTTTGAGTAATTGATAAGTTTGTTGAATAAATTTCTAATATCTTCCCAGATCCAATTATGCAAGTATCTAGCACCAGATATATCAGGCACAGCTGGATATTTATTCAGAATCTGAATTATAAAAATCTTTAGTTGTGATATTTGTGAACGTTTTTATCAAAATAACTTGAATATTCTAGTATGCATAAGCCATTCGCCGACTCGAGTTTTGTAAATCCAGAATTTCAAAGTTGGTACAGTAACCATCGCACGCATAGCGGTTGAATCACTCGGAATAATGAATGGCGTTTTAATTAAAATTGTGATGAAAGCTTCCCTGCTAAGGGGTTTATATAAGATTACAGCTTTGGACGTCGTCAGTCAAAATCCTTAGTCAAATTTGTGTTCTTTCGAGGACAATCACTCAAAACTTCATTATCGAGATTCGAATTATAATTTTCAAGCCTTAGCAGTTCAACTTATCTACACTTACTTTTTTAATGGAATAAAACATCGACTTAACTGATTCGCAGATTACTAACTTGCGCCACACTCTTTTATTAGCATAATTTTTCGCTTGCCGGCACTATCTGCGGCAGAATGTATGATTGTAATACATATTCACTATCTGTGTAATAGCCTTTATCAAACTAAAACCAAAAAATTATACTATATGTCATGACATTGAATATTTATTTGAATTGGTAACATATGCGTTTTACAACTGTATGTTTTTATACTTTTTTATTCCATACTGTCTGGAAAATTCAACTTTACGTCATAAATTTGGAAAGTGGAACATAACATCACTAGGCCGGAAAGTGTTATCTTTGACAAGAAAGTTTTGTTTTGTACTTTATGGATTTGCTTGGAGTCAATTTTCTGATTGCCTTGGTCCTTTTATAATCAATTACTTCCCTATTTACGTCGCCAGAACAAGATGCAGTTTCAATTTTCTTGACAGAGAGAATGTGTAACATTTGCTATCAACAACTATTCAAGATCTGTCATTCTGACACTACTGTAACTTGGTTCTCTCTTCATTAAACTCTATAAAAGTTTATTTAAGGAATTTATATTATTCCTAATCCTCGATCTATTTATTTTTGACATGTCGCCATTTAATTTAGAGAACGATGACTCTTGGAATTTGATCCCAATCATTGATTAGCCAGAGAATAAACTTTGACACTCACGCTTCTATTCCACAAGACGCTTAAGATTTAACACACTGGGAGGTAAGTGGAAGGGTAAAACTCGTACTCAACAACAACAGTAAAATTTAATAATAAAATGACAATTAAATTAATAATGATAATAATAAAATAATGTCTATGAAAATTAAATATAATAAAAATGAATATTATAATTACCTTCATTGCTAATAAGGAAAAAAAATTAGATCAAAATGTAAGTTCAAATAAAACAAACCTAGATAATGTAAATTAACTAAGAGACAGTAATAAAACTAATAGTCCAGTCACCAGAGAAAAAAAGATGATTGGAAAACTGATAGTCCCTTTTCGAAGTGGTTTATTATGTATTTTGACGCGCTGATAACGGTAGAATAGTGAAAAAATTCCACATCTTCTGCTTTTGAAGTTATGGCCAGATATTCACTCCAGAAAATTGATATTTTCTGTTTTTTTTTGATATATAAAAGAGTGTTGATGCTATGAAAAAACTTTTCAGACAAAAGTTGTTGTAAAAACTATGACGCAGCTTTTAGTTTCTAGCTACTAAGTGGCCCTAGATCATCTCAAAGAGCATAAAAAATACTCAGAATGGGCCTATTTAGTGCTTTTTTGGCAGTTGAGAAAATATTGTTTCAAAAATCGATATTTGAGGATACAAAACATTAGAAAGCGAGAAAAGGTAGTATTTTTTAGGCTATTTGAGATGAAAAATTTTTTTCTGCGTCAAAATCCGCCATTTTGAAAAAATCATGAATTAGCGATTGTGACGCGAAAAATAGGAAACTCGGAAGAAATCAAAATGAGTGTTATAGATTTTGACATATTCTGCCCAATTAAACAAACCCACGACGTTTTGGTTGATGAGCAGAGGCTAGGGCAAACTTTACAATTTTCTAAGCTCAAAAAAACAAAAAAAATTTCAGATTAGAAATTTTGTAGGAAATTCAAATCCCGGGATTCGATAGAGTGTAGAATGACGGAAATTTTAAGCTCAAGCACGTTAAATTTGGCTAAGTAGAACCGGATATATTGATAAGAGGGTATTTGGGCCCTATCGGGGAAAACTTTACACTATCGGAAAATAGACAAATTTTCCCATCTAAACCCATATTTGCGAATTCCCAAACTATCAAAAGTTAGACTAAATTTTCCATAAAAAATTTTTACGAGAGAGCGCGAATGCCAAGAAAATTGAAATACAATTTTAGCATTTTATTCTAAAAATACGCAATTTAAAGAAAAAATGCAAGCACTAAAGTTGTAGAGCGTGAAATTTCCCATTTACACCAACTTTTTTTTCTCATTTACTTACCAAATTTCCCGCTAGAGTGCGCAAATGCGAATTTTACGTATAATATTTTTACATTTTTCACAAGCTGTGTCACAATAACCTTTGTCTGAAAAGTTTCTTCATGGCATCAATACTTTTTTTCTATATCAAGAAAACCGAGAAATAGTCAATTTTGGGAGTCAAAAACTTGTCATAACTTCAAAAGCACTAGGTGTGAAATTTTTTGCTATGTATTCCGTTATCAGCGCGTCAAAATACATAAGAAACCACTTCGAAAACGGACTGTCCGTTTTCAGCGATTTTCCGGCAATTTTGCTACACTAGTGACTGGACTATAAGATTTTTACATTGATACCAACAAGCATGCATACTAATCGCTTAGACTTTCCAGCCTCAGCTACTTCGTCGCCTCGTTCGTAAACATCTATCCCTGCTCTTTAATAAGTCCTTTTCAGTAACGAAAATTACCATTTCTGTCCGGTGAGCTGTCAAAATCATTGACATGAAGAACTAGATCAATCTTACTTTCATGATGGCACAGAGTAATTGATTTAAAGTAACCTTGTCATAGAGTAACTATGGTTCATAGATGTTTATAGATTTCAGACATGGAAATGAGGAGCCACCGAAGTAATCTTACAACTCAAACTATAATAATAATAATAATAGTAATAATAATAACAATAATAATAATTTATTTTCTCCAATGAACTTCACATATTTTTATATATTGTGATTACAGTAAGTTGAAATATATTCAGCGAATTGTACAACATTATTCACAATAATATATGTATATGCACATACATTATTAGAAAAGAAAAGAGATGAACATAGTATCTTCTAACGGACATTTTTTTCCTCAAGTTAAATGTATAATTGGGATGCATTAATAATAATCAGTGAAAAGCGGTTGTTATGATGAAACCAAAAATACTATAAATAAAGTAAACTGAAGATATATGCCAAAAGTATCACTCTCAGCGAGCTGGTGCGTCCAGAAGCATTACCGTTCCTGTTCTCATCACTTTAGTACGAATTGCAAAATTCTAATTCATTACATTTTCCATTACAACATTAATCTACATTTCAGCAGACCGTGACATCCTCAGTGTCATCAATTCGTAGTAGTATACTTTATTCAATCCAACTGATAGTGGACGTAAACAGTGATCGGTATATGGTTGAAGCGTGTTCGAATGGAATTTGCACCACCATTGGCGGATTGGCGTTTCGCAATATCGCTTCAGGGGCGAATTAATTTGCACAATCAAGTTTGTTATATTTTTCTGATTGTGAGATCTGAAAAATACAGTAACATCATGATGATCGTGTTTTGTTTAAATACATACATACCATACTAGTAAGTAGGTTATAAGTAGGTACATTTTTTATTAGGAAGTAAATACCGATTTAATATAACCACCGCATAATTGCAACCCTGTGAATATTATCATGTTCATGTTCAGCTGGTTTGGAACGAACTGTAAGATATAGACTAGACAGGACGCAGTTTTATTTAGTATACGCATCCACAGTCTTGAGAGATTGAGAAGACTACTGGGAGAAAATTCAAATCGCCAAACACTTGCTAGAACATAAGCATAATTTCACTCAAAGTCAAGATGTTTCGCAATCACAGGACTTGCCATACCCTTCACTTATTACTTGTATTCAGTTAATAACTGACTAGAAGTATGCTTGCTTACTTAGTATAGGTCCTAATATAAATGAGTTTCGCTATATTACAGCTCTTGATGACAGGTTATCAAATTTATTTAGCTTCAGCGATATAATCCTGACAAAGATACATATTTTGTCGCTGAAGCGCTCCACGTACATGTTGTTCCGCTAGAGTAAAACGTGACTGCGTAACAGATGGCTGTCTTTGTGGACACAAGTTCTACTTCACACAGCAGAACAGATGGCTGCCTATGCTGACAGGGAGCACTTTCGAAACTGTTAGTGTTCGTGATAGATAGCGATGTAAAAACCTCTTTTGTCGTTCAAATTTTTCGATCCTTTCCAAATAATACGATTTTGGCAATCTTTCAAAATAGGCGTTTGTTTCAGTGATGTCCTCATCGTTGGAGCCAAATCTCTTTCCACCGAGCCATTTCTTCATGTTTGGGAATATTTAAAAATCGCAAGGCGCCAAATCTGGAGAATATGGTGGATGACGAACCAATTCGTAGCGCAATTCATGCAATTTTGTCATTGCGACTGCAGACGTGTACGCCAGTGCGTTGTCCTAGTGGAAGAGCACTTTTTTCTCTCTTTCTTTGCCATATTCTGCTTCTCATTCAAATCGGCGTCGAATCGATCTCAACAGCTCTGCATAAAATACGCTGGTGATCGTTCTGGCCTTTTCAAGGTAATCGATATGGACGATACTGTGTACATGACAAAGGGCTGTCGCCATGACTTTGTTGGCCCATAAACCAACTTTGGCCTTTTTCGGCTTCGATTCGCCAGGACAAGTGCACTGTTTCGACTGTTGCTTGGTTTCTGGTGTGTTCTTGGTCCTCCTTATCGCACTTGAACCTCGCCCAACACTCCTTTGAAGGTGTCACCCGATCGCATTTGTTGTCCACAGAGAGCAAATGCGGCACTCATCTGGAAGATAGCTTTCTTTTAATCAAAAATAAATGCAAAATGTTCCGTACCCATTCGTTTGAGATGCCCATAGCCTCAGCAATCTTGTGCACTTAAACTAGCCGATCGTCCGATATCATACCATGAATTTTATCGATGATTTCTGGCGTTGTAACCTTAATTGGACGACCAGAAAGTTCGCCATCCTTTGTGGTAATAATACCACAACGAAAATCAGTGAACCACTTGTAAATCGTTCCAATCGAGGGTGAAGAATCGCAATGATGTTTAACAAGCGATGCTTTGGTTTGCGTAATGTTTTTTCCACGCAATAATGTTCAATCAAGAGTACAAATTCACACTTCTATCCATGTCTACAAAAATCTTGAAGGCTGCTTGCTTTCGACGAGTTTCAAAACAGAACTGAATAACATATCAGTCTGAAAATTCCAATGCGTTCTAGTTAAAAACGTCACATCACAAATGTCACATGAGATTTTCGATTGTGGCGCCATCTGATTTATTTTTCAGGGACTTTTCACGTTGCCCTCGTTCCAAAAACAAATCATTATAGACTACAGAACATCTGAATCAAAGTAAGTAGTAAAATATCTTCCACAAGTCAATACATTTTTACAGTTGCAAACATGTTTTTCCAACAATATCAATTGCTTAATTGATGGTTAATCTTTAAATTGGTTATTAATCAAACATCGGCGATTACACTAACATTCTATATGCCGATTTTAAAATGAGTAATACATCCTCCCTGTGAATTCTCATTACTGTGTATTCGGTGGCTATTCCCAAAATGGAAGCACTATCGCCGTAACAGTGCATCGTAGAAATAGCGCATATATGTTTTGTAGGTTTTTTCGACTCTACAACTTCTATATTCAAGCAAAAATGTTGGCGTTTGGCGTCCTCTGCTTCTCCCACTTTTAGTTGTAGCGCAGCGACTGCATGAGGTGAATTCTAGATAAATTGTTTTTTTTGCTAACGTTTTCACGGAAAATCAATTCAAAAACATCCTGATATTCCTAAGAATGCACTAAGGTGAAGGTTCCAAATTTGGGTTCAAACTCATCACATACCTCGCGAACGATTGATGAAAAATAAATACCTTCGGTCATTTTTATCCACAAAATCTTACAGATATACTGTAGTAATAGAGAGTTACCGCAGATTGTTCGTGATTTTTCTCTCTGTTATATTCTTCTATTATTGAAAATACTACATGTTCTATAATTTCACTAGGTAGGTCACTACATCGATTTCAATAGCATCGACTGATCTCCACCAGGCCTTTGAATACGTGTTTTCTTTAATCCCTTCAAAAACGGATCCACAATTTATAAGCCTTCAAAGTGAGAACTCGCCACGTATAACATAAATAGCCTGCCCCCTCTTTGTGTTCAATCTACTTACCTTTGACAGAAGATATCTAGACGAATAAAGTGAAATGTAGGTAGTATTTTCATTTGTTGTAAGTGTGTCGAGTTGAAACTGCTTTAATCCGGTTGGATGCCTTGGGATCAAATATTGTTATCCTCCATCTATATCCTTCACGTATGACCGTTCGCGTAGAATAATGAAATCGATTCAGAAGAACGGCCGGAGCTTTATTCAAAATCTTTTCATTTTGACTTGAAGGTTTTTTAATTTGAGAGGCGTATAAAGTTTCCGGCTCCATCACCGTTTCATTTACAAATTTATTAGAGCTTAGTGGAGAATTTCCTATCTTCAGACACCATTTATAACTCATTTCAATTCCATGCGTCTTCATAAATTTTCCATTCACTGCATGCAATTAGAATTAATCTTATTGGCTTGGTTCGCTGAATTTATGCGCTGAATTCATCCCCTATTTCTAGAGTTATTGGCGATGACAATGTGCTAAATGGTAACTGCTTCGTTAAGATTATGTTTCTATTACATACTGCTCAGCCAGGTATATTGTAATCAGCTAAAATATATCAGTTAGTCATTTAATTAAGAGTATTCTTTGTAGGTTAAAATTTCCATCAGGAATCGATTTCATCATTTTCATGTGCGTTCTGCATTATTTCTCTGCATAAGACCTTATCAATCTCAATCATCGTAAGTTGAGGTTACTTTGCATGAAGAAGGTAAACTTGTTCCTTTTTAAATAAATTCGGGAAATTTTACATGACCTCATGTGAAAAATAGTACAGCTCAATTCTGAAATGCTCAAACCGGATAAACAGGGAAAAAAAATTTCTTGGGGGAGTTGGGCAATCATTGAAGGGACGAGTAGAAGCTTGCATTAGGGCCAATGGCGGTCATTTTCAACATTTTATTTAGTTATAATTTTTTGTAGTAGTTATCACTTAATCTTAAAAAAGAGCTCTGTAGATGGTTAGATTACTTGTATGAACAAAATCCAAATAAAACATAGTTGAACTACAAGCATATTTCGAGTCCGAAGACTATAGACAAAGTTTTGTTCACCAGGTTGAACAATGACCACAGACCCAGACAGCTGTTTCGCTCTTCTTATAAGCTCGTCAGTGACACGAGGCAGAAGTGAAGTTACTGATCAACCATCTCTAAAAGTGATATAATAAAACACCTTCGAAAATGTTTGGCGAACCATCTGCTGGAAAGATCAGATACTCTATCTGTGGATGGAAGTTATCCTTTATTCTTGTGGATACTTTTTCAGCTGTTGCAACTTGTAAATTTTCAGCTTCTTCCACATCTAGACTAGTTTCTATCGGGTTGTCTTTCCCGATTCCTCCAGAATGGGATTCAAATGTATTTTCCAAGTATGAGGCGAATGTCTCTGCTTTGTGTGGCTTTCTTTGCACTTCCATCTAAATTGAGTATAGGGAAATCAGGCCGTAGCCAAGGTGACATCACTAATAGAGTTGGATCCTCACTCGTAACTTTTATTGAGATGAGAATAACCATGATATACTAATCACTAGCTGTCGGCTATGCCCACAGCAACAGATAACATCAGTAGAAGAAAGCGTCGGCTGCGCCGTCGCGATATCATTCTCCAAGTTTCAATACTTAATAAAAATATTTCTACTCTGTCATGTGAAATGGGAGGGATATCTATTATATAGAATGGGAACCAATTATTTTAATTAAAAGATCTATTCTGGAGATGATTCACATGAAACGTGACTCCAAATCTGTAAATAGTAGGTCTGATATTCAGTCATTAAGTCAGATTTATACTAATTTACTCAATTAAAACCCTTACAAATCCCTACATACGTCTTTATGATGTTAAAAGTATATTTTAGGTAGAATGCTCAAATAGTAATATTTCTAATAACGTCTGACAACCTTTTCCTATTACTTCATAAGTCTCTAACATCTGGCTCGAAAGTAGATACTTGAGCGTTATACTTTTTGGTTTCAGTCGTATACAGACTTTGTTGATATGTATTCGTATATTATAAGAATATTGCTAAGCAGTGGATCCTTCATACATTTCATATGCTTAAAACATTAATGTGTTACAATTTTGATTATTCGTGGTGCCATAACGATGCTTTGTGCTGATGCGATTAGTTCTAAGAAATCCCGTTCTAGACATAATACGTTTTCTGATGATGGTCGTGAGATCGAATCGTACGTACAGACGAAAATGATATGTGATAGTGTGATCTATTTGCCGAGAACTTATATATAATTAGGAGATATAGAATTAAATTATCTGAATTATGGAGATATTGAAGAATTATAAAGATGAATAAACGTAAAACATTGAACCTTATGCGGGACTCGAACCCACATTACTAAATGTCTACTCCAGCGTACTTACCAATTAGTCTTTTATTTTTGTGGATATAAACCTCCGAAAGGATGGTAGATCATTGATGAACACGATGCGATTCAATGCTAAGCTGTAGATCAACTATTCACGCACATTCTAAAGTTCAATCGTTTCGAATTGAAGAGTGTAAGCATGAGTATTGCTATGGCTGACAGTTACTCTGACAGTATTTTTAACAAAGAGATCTGTACATCTTCAGATTACTTGTAATCCGTGTTCGTATTGACTTTGGGCAAGATTGTGTACTAAAATGAGCTGGGCATATTTACATATGGATAAATGGTCACTCCAGAACATAATTTCAGGAATCACCATTGAAAAGTTTTACATTACCTTTTTAGAAAACACTGTTGCTAGTTCTAGAGGTTTTGGGATATGCAATGAAGTTGATTTATCTTTTTTCCTCGAAAACAGTTCGATTCACAAGAAAACTCACCAGGCCAATTTTTTTAAGAAGCGATGAGATATCAAGAAAAAAAATTCTTAAGCAGTGGCGTACCATTTATTTCAAACAAACCTTTCAGGAGCGTGTGGGTCCCTATACGCCACTGGTTTAAGTAGGAAAACAAATGTTAATGGAAAAAGTCTGCCTTCAACCACATACCAAAATTGAAAGAAAGTGTCATCTGACATATTAGGAAAACTTCGTTTTTTTTTCAATTATTAACACCCTGTAGATTGGAACGGAAGCCCTTTAGACCGCCATGTTCCCATGAAATTTGTTTATAAGAAACAAGGAGAAATCGTACCCTTAAATTTTTTAGATTTCTTAGGAAATACCCTGTATACTATCTCAAGTGGTATTTTTGAGATCAATCTTCAGTTTTTCAAAAGGTTTTATTGTATTTTATTGAATCGTAATGACAACAGTTTTTATGGTTATAAATATGAGGTGTCTCTGGTTTTAGTAGCAGAACTCCAACACTCGATAGAAAATTAGATTTTGGGAAAGAAAATTCCTATAAACATACATGCACAGACGCTTAATTTTTGAGATAGGTACGGTGTTAAATTTCATAAACAGTTTCTTAATTTTGTTTGTATCTCCAAAGATTATAAAGATGTCTCAATGAAATTGACCGAAAAGTTTTATCATCCTGTAAAGCAGACATGGGCAACCCACAGCCCGCGGGCCGCATTCGGCCCGCCGATAAGTTTTGTCTGGCCCCCTCGGCCTAGGAAATATCAAGCGAAGATTCGTAAAAAACAACGCGTCCGAGTAATTTCTATCGCGAGCTGCTTAAATTAATTATTGTTACATCTGCAGCATGCTTGGCCACGCTTTGAAGCTCCGAAAATGCGGTCTTTGATAGTTTGATACAACTGTTGTCTTTTCACTGTATTATATACCAAGAAGATCTTTGTGCCAAAACAATAAAATTTCAGCACGTGATGGAAGTAGTTGTTGCCTGTGTGAATTATATCAAATCAAACGGTTGGAATCATCGTCATTTCCAGCAATTTCTGCATGATTTGGAAGTCGAATATGGGGATTTAATTTTTGAAGTGAAAACTTCTTATGGCGCGTTGGGCACTTTTGTGGGAGAGCATTTTCAGCCGTTCTCGCGACAGATGAGATTTTACACAGATATACTCCACGTGTATTCTTATAATATATGTATACTATACGCGCTCTTTGCATGGGCATTCGTTCGTGCTCTCGCGACAGACGAGATTACATACCTATATGTATACTCAGAGTGTATAGGTATGCGAGAGCGCTGCATGCTATACGCAGTCTTTGCATGGGCATTCGTTCGTGCCCTCGCGACAGACGAGATTGAGAGTTTTTTATATTTATTTTATAAATAAATATTAAACGGAAAATTTATTTATTTAAATATTTCATTTGACTTGTGTTGCTGCTATGGTATTGTGTTAAAAAAACAAATCTAAAGTGTAAATAGAATTAATAAAACATTGTTGTAGTGCAATAATGCAGTATTCACAAGATATATAAATAGATTTAAATCAAAATTGTTCATTTCATACTTTAGTTACCTATTGATTCAGTTTTAGAATTTGATGAAAATCCTGATAATAATGATGAAAATGCTGATAATGATGATGTAAGAGTTGTTGAAATTATGGATGAGAATTGATAAATTTTGTATTTACTATTTACTAATATTTACTCATTTAAATAAAACCACTTCCTTCGAATATAGTTTCTATATTATTATACTTCATGTCTATTCAAAAAGTGCCCACATTGCTTTGATAAACTTTATTTTTTATGAACAATTTCTCATGTCGCGAGCGCACCTAAAAATGCTCACCCAAAAAAGTGCCCAACGCGCCATAAGTTCAAGTTTTCACTTCTGCCTGCACTCCCGGAGTGTGCGCTGACTTTTTTTTATTGTGAAGTTCGCTGTCTCAGCAAAGGCAAGATGTTGATGCGATTTTACGGGTTAAGAGAGAAAGTGCAACCTTTTATGGAGATGAAAGAAAAACCCGAATGCGTGGCTATCTCATTTAGCATTTTTGGTTGACGTAATTGGTTACTTAAACGAGCTAAATAGGAATATACAGAAGCAAGGACAATTTGTACATGAATTACTCGCTCATATAAAATCATTTCAAGCCAACTTCGGCTGTGGGAAACTCAGCTTCCTTCAGGCAATACGTATCATTTCCCCATATTAGCGACACACAAAAATTTTGATAGGGATACGTTAGCCGAGGCTTGAGTTCTTACAACAAGGAATTTACATCCAAGTTTCAGGATTTGAGTCCACGAGAAAAAGAGTTTGAAACATTCATAAATCCATTTACTGTGAACGTTGAACAAGCGGCTACGTCTCTTCAAATATAAATAATTCAACTTCAAGCAGGTGATGTTTTGTAAAGATTTTTTCGTGATGTGCCACTGTAAGACTTTTATAAAAAATACATTCCCAATGATACTTATCCAGGTTTGGTACATTTTGTATGCAAAATAATGTGTTCGTTCGGTAGTACTTACTGTTGTGAACAATTTTGTTCTAAAATGGCCTTCACGAAAGGACAAAACAGGTCAAGACTTAGTGACGGTTATTTGGAAAACTCATTACGTGTCGCAATGACATCACAGTCACCAGATATTGAACTTCTTTCAAAGCAAATTCAATCACAGGTCTCTCATTAGGATTTTTAGTGTTCTATATCTAGTTTATTTTGCTTATTTTACAACACCAAAGTTGTTTTAACCTTAAGTTTAAATTGTTTATTTGTCAAAATGTTGCTTTTTAATTAGATTTTAGAGTTTTAATTGCGGCACGTGACCCATATGCAATTTTTTATTTTGGCCTTCTCCAAAAAAAGGTTGCCCATGCCTGCTGTAAAGGCTATATTTTGGGAACTTCGATGCAAAATTTACATCGATAATAATGAGGTCTCGTGATAAATCTTTGTACCTGGCACCGTTTGAAAACAAATTTAATTTTTGTTACTTACTCGTAATTACCACTACCATGAAAGTCGCGTGAAAATTGGAAAAAAGGAACCTCAAATCAAAAAGCGTCGTTGAGTGACAAAAATAAAATAAGCTGCCCTCTAATCTCTACAGCGATATATATTTCAAATAAACGTCGGATAACAAATTTTTATTTCCAAAACTGCTCAAACCAGACAACTACAATGTACTTTGATTTATAGTATGTCCACCGATAAGAGTTACTAAGTTTTGTGTATTAATTTCAAACATTTTTTTTAAGTGATTCTCATTCTAACTACGAACGAAAACATTGGGAGGAGTGCTTTGTGCTCCATTTTGAATCCTTTGGATAATCTGTTCACGTGTTTCTACATTGGTTGAATATACCATATCTTCAAGCAACCCCCAACCAAAAACATCTAAAGGAGTAATATCTGGCGATCGTGCATGGCACAAAACAGGACTCCATCTATCATGATAATTGTCATTAAGCCATTCTCTAACTAGTAAATAATAATGCGACGGGCGTCCATCCCGTTGAAAAAAGGAATCGCTGCTTTGAGGGTATATCTCCTAGCATTTCTGGATTCTGCGTCATCAAAAAATCTAAGAAGCTTGGTTCATTTAATTTATCCGGCAAAACATAGGTCACAAGAAAGTAATTTCCAAAAATGCCACCTTCATCAATACAAATAATCTTTTCAAGAAAATGAGGATTCACAACAATTTTATCTAATATCCACTGGCAAAAAATCATTTTCCGTTCCGGATATCTAGGATGCGATGTTTTTGCACGGGTTGTAAATGGTAGTGTACTCTTTAGGGTATACTTTCCTGGATCGCAAATAGTTCAGATATATGCTACCCAGAAAACAAATGACCTTGATACCTTGATACCTTGATACGAGGATCCAAGGAAAGTTGGGGAATGGCTAAAAAGGTGGTGACCTATGACAAAGTTCAATCCCTCGCACGGGATCCACCCAGTACTGCTGCAGAAGAGGCCAGAACTACTTAAGATCAGGCTCTCCAAGGTACTCAGGCTCTCGGGTATATTCCGGAATCGTGGAGAAATATTAGAGTTACTTTTATACCGTAACCTGGACAAACTGGACAGGAGACGGCGAAGTTTCTATGACCGATTTGTCTCATGTTATTTGAACTCAACACACTAGAAAAGCTAGTAGACACTTAAGGGACGGTGTACTGGTAGAAAGATCAGTGCACTGCGACCAATATGCCTACAAGTTTGTGAAAAGGGTGGAAAAAACGCCGGAAAATAAAAACATCCTTCTAGCGGCTTTCCTAGAGATAGAAGAAGCTTTTGACAACACCTACATTGATTCAATCATTAGGTCCCCATTAGGTCATGTAGGAATATTAGGGTTACTTTTATACTGGAACCTGGGAAAACTGGACAGGAAACAGCAAAGTCCCTAAGACCTATTAATCTAATGTCATTCGAACTCAAGACTCTAGAAAAGCTAGTAGACAGACACTTGAGGGACGGTGTACTGGTTGAAAGACCAGTGCACCGCGACCAATATGCCTACAAGACTGGCTGTTCAACAGAAACATCACTCCATCAACTTGTGGAAAGGGTGGAAAACACGCTGGAAAATAAAGAAATCCTTCTAGCGGTTTTCCTAGACATAGAAGGAGCTTTTGATAACGCGTCCATTGATTCAATCATCAGACACAGAGGAATCGAGGAACCATGTGTGGCCTAGATAGGCTCAATGCTGAGGAACAGGATGATACATGCAACCATAATGGAGGAGACAGCCAGCCATGTCGATAATGACCATGGCATCTTACTTTATATGTTGATATAATGACTAATTATTGTAGCTATCAATAAATAGCATTTTAAGTTTAGACCGGGGTTCAAATCAGATAGTGAAACTATAATTATTCATTTTTTTTTGTAAACTGAACGCTCTTTATTATTGAAAATAAAGAAAATATAAGTAGAGGATTGGAAAGGACAGTATATTATAGAAGGTCATTCCATTTTGGTCGGTCAACGACACTTTCCAATTCAAGATTCCTGTTTTTCCTATTTTGACCCCATTTTCATTGTGGTGGTAATTAAATTTGCTGTTAAAAACGGTGCCAGGTACAAAGAAATATCAAGAAACCTTAATTGTTCCGATAACTCTTTTCGGCTCGATTTATTATTACTAAATACCTATATCTACGCCACTGGACGTAATACTGGTCTGAAATGATGTTCAAGTTCTGCTACTAAAAGCTGGGACACCCTGTAAATCATACGCTTACATTTAATCCGCAGAAGTGCTCGAAATTCTAATTTCAAGCTTCAAGTGACGTTATCGATGTTACGTCACGGTTTACTTTATTCTTTCGCTACTTCATACCGGTATATCAAAAATTATCTTGGTCAAGGGTGGTTGTGGAATCTGAAACGGGTGTCTTACTTTACGTTTGAAATAATTATGTCATAATTAATTTGAAGTTTCTAAAAGTGTGAAATTTCGCAATTTTATACGAATATTGTAACACTCAGAAGTCTTTAGCGCTTTGTACTCCGGGATTTTCACGTGGCCTATCAAAATTAGAAGGTTCGAGTTATCTAAAAACATAATTGCATGAACGCCAGACGTCCTATGTAATCAGCTACGAACGAAATCATTTTGACATATGCCTCGAGGTGTTTGCTGCGCATAAGTTAGAGTTTATACATTTTACCTCGGTCTTGTTAATTTGGGGCCGTTTCTTGCCCCGTGCGGCCGGCGCCAGTTGTAATAAAGTGTTTTGACTATGGGCCGCTAGCTTTTAGCCGCTTCGTGTATATTTTAGTCGCAAGAAAATTCTTTTTTGTACGTCGCACGTTAGACGCACGTAGCTGAGATCTGAGAATAGCTCAAACTGTTTTAATTAAGTTTTCATAATTAATGGTCATTTATCGAAAAAAGAAGGGCCGTCGGGCACGGTCCGATACTAAATCTAACTACATGGAGCGAAAACGGCACGCGAAAAGTCGTCGTAAAGCCATATTAGGTACAACCAGTTTGCACTTTTCTAACTCGCGTGCTACGGGCTTCTCACGTGAACGTCATTCGATTTACGGAAAATTAACTATTTCAAAACAGTTTTTGACCCGGATTGTGGCTATCACGACCTCTGAAAAGGTTCAAAGTTCACATAATTATTTCATAATTTGTAGTTCATTATTGTTTTACAACTGAAATAAATAGGTATGAAATTTGTAGGTTATTGATGATGTCAGTGTGACAGTGACATAATTATTTCATACGTAAAGTAAGACACACGTTTTATATTCCACAACCACCCTTGACCAAGATAATTTTTGATATCCCGGTACAATATGGTTTAATGCTATGGGGGATGATGTAAGTGAGGTTATAAAGTGTCAATAATTTTAATAGTCCATAAGGCAGTAAGTGTCAGTACCAAACAAAATTATATTATAGTGTCAACCTGAAAGCAGGTGTCATTATAGAACATAGAGTGAAACGTACAACTTTTGAATAACATAGAGCATTGAATAATATAAAATTTAATTAATACACATAGTATAATGTAACGTCTTCCATTAACGCTTGAGAAGCCATTTCCAATTTATATTTCTGAATATACTGTGTAATATAATTTTGCTAAGTTGCTAACTGTTGATTTCTTTCCTACAAAGCCATACTTTGTAAATAATGTCGGTAATAATTGTCAGCCCAACAAGATTTTTTCTTGCTTGTAAAAATTGAAGTCTTAAATTTGAAGCTCTCATATTTAATTTCAATTCCACGCGTCCATTCTCTGCGTGCGATCAAAATTAATCTTATTGGACTGGCTCCATGAATTTATGTCGAGGATTTGCCCCTATCGGATCTCTTATGTTATAGGCGGTGAGATGACTAGCCTTGTGTCTTATCTAAGTTCCTATGCTTTCACTTTCGGCCATGAATGGCCCATAAAAGCGGATGAACTGCTCTTCAGTGGGTTGGTTTATCTTGGGGTTTTAGTAAACAGCTAACTTTTCACTAACTCCACCGCAGATCGCTTAATATGTTCCAGTTTTCGAAGAATATGTGTGATAGTAATGCAAACTTATGAAGTGGGGTTCTTTCATCAAGCCGCTTTCATGGACCTTTTCATATAAGGTTTTATAAAGTGTACTTGGAACTAATAAATCTTCCAGAATCATTTCCATCAATAGGAAGAAAAGCAAATTAAAAATGTGTAGCAATCTAAATTGTTCGAACCTTTTCAAATGTTATTTGAAGGACTTCATTATTATATTATATTATTATATTACAAAATATTTGTTGGAAGAAGCTACGGTGTTGGCGAAACTACAGTTACATTTATTTATTAAATTAGTGAAAATCGTATTTTTAATAGTTAATTTATTCAAGTCTAGGAATATAACCAATCATATTTTCTAATAACATTCATTATTCGGTGAACTTGGTCAACTGCCATGTTTGTTTCGAAATCCGAAACGGTGTGATGGAATCAGCTTTGGTTGGTTAAGTTGATAAGTCGTTCCTATAAAACTTTAGAAATTATTGATAAAAGTAATATGGGTAGGTACGGGGCCTTCACGCGAAAATTTAAAATATGAAGTTAAGTTAAAGGCAAGATGATGATGAGAATGAGATGAATGATTGTGGTGGCACTATCCGCAGACATGTCGTCCATTAGCAGTAAATTTCCAAAATTATCTAGTCAATCGACAACTGTATATCAAACCAAACGTAATTATAATAATATTTAAGCGACAATGAAGTTGTCGTTGACTAGATTTTTGGCTGATACTTAAAAATTGCCAAAATGACAGAAAAATATTACATACGACATACCTGCTTCAACGTTACAACATATAATGACGAATCGATGTCCCTGCCTAAAAATCATCAATCTAGACAGAATGACATCTTCCGTGAATTGATGTAAGATAATAACATATCGCGATGACTGTACAGTTCCCGCTATCATAACATAAATGTCAGGGCCTTACTCATCCGGACCACGGTCGTACATACAGGTCTGGGAACTCTAGGCTGTTTAGTATGTGAGAAGTGGGTCCGCTAAGCGTGTCAACTGTCGCGTAGTACCAGAAAGGGTGGCGCAGTAATAGAAGAGTGTTCTCTGACAACTGTCATTCTTAAGTAAATAAATTGTAAACACAAGGAATACCTGCGTTTTTAGAAACAAATTACGAAATCGTGCATTCTGCTGAAATGCAAAACGGGGTACAAAAGTGTAAAGCAAGAAACTTCTGTTTTTAAAGTGCCGAAAGATGCGGAAATGCGAAAAAAGTGGATGCTTGCGATTCTGGAAAGAATTCGTTTTAACGAGGTCTTTTATGTGTGTGCGAAAAAGGGGAAGTTATTTCTAAGGTGAGTAATACATTTTGACAAGAGTAACAGTTCTATTCCTCTCTCAAATCAGAATACTTAGTAACACTGCCTGCGATTCCGGAGAAAAATCGTTTCACCACTTCCATCCAAGCGCTAGCTAGTGGCTGAGCGAGGGACTACGAGTTTGGCGACGCGTAAGAGACCCATGTCAAACATACGAGTTCCCAGACCTGTATGTACGACCGTGATCCGGACTTATTTATTCAAATTAATTACCAGTTCAAAGAATACTGAAATTAAATCCTGCAACGGGGTTCACACCGTTACAGATGAGGCAAAATGTTCAGTGAGTTAATTACTTACTGTTTTAAGTAACGGACTAAATACTTTTGTGTTCATTCTTTCTGTTTTAGCAAGAAGACAGTATACTGAGCTATACCCAAATAGAGTTCTACTCTGTCATGTGAAAGGGGAGGGATATCTATTATATAGAATGGGAACCAATTATTATAAAAGATCTATTCTGGAGATGATTCAGATAAAACGTGACTCCAAATCAGTAAGTCATAGGACAGATATTCAGTCATTAAGTCAGATTTATAATTATTTAGTCAATTAAGACACTTGCAAATTCCTACATGCATCTTTGTGATATTGAAAATATGTTTTAGGTAGAATGCTCAGATAGTAATATTTCTAATAAAGTCTGACAACCTTTGTCCATTACCTCATAAATCTTTAACATCTGATTCGAAAGTAGCGTTATATTTTATGGTTTCAGTCGTATTCAGGGACTTTCTCGATATGTGTGGATTCTTGATACATTAACGTGTTACAATTTCGATTATTCGTGGTTCTGTTCGTTTCAGCGACGTGGACATTTTTAATTGAAATTGGTGTGATAAGGACGCTTTGGGGTGATACAATTTGTTTTATGAAATCCCGTTTCAGACATAATGCGTCTTCCATGGATGGTCGTGAGACCGAAACGTACGTAAAGACGAAAACAATAAGCATATGTGTCAGTGTGATCCATTTTCCGGGAATTTATGTATAATTAAGATATATAATAGAACTAAATTTTCTGAATTAATGAGATAACATAGGATTATAAAGATGAATAAACGTGAAACATTGAACCATAGGCGGAACTCGAACCCACATTCTTTGATGTCTACTCCAGCGTGATTACCAATTACACCACTTTGGTCCCGTCTTTTATTTTTGTAAATATAAGCCTCCGAAAGAATAGTAGATCATTGATGAACACAATGCGATTCGATGCTCCGCTATAGATCAACTATTCACGCACATTCCAAAGTTCAATTGTTTTGAATTGAGGAGTATAGGTATGAGTATTGCTATGGTTGGCAATTACTCTGACAGTGCTCATTCAATAACAGCATCCCGGTTCTTATATATTTCAATAGAACTGACTGAGAAAAGTTCTGGGCAAGTATAAACAAGTTTAAGGTTTCTTTGCTTAGTTGTCCACAATTTTTATTAAGTATTGAAACTTGGGGAATGACATCGTGGCGATGCAGCCGACGTTTTCTCCTAAGGGTATCAACTTTTAATAATGAATTATGAAATTTTTCAAAACTTGCAGGAATAATCAATAATTCATTGATGTTGATTGTACGTGAACATGCTATCTTGTTTCCCGCATCATATTTAAAAATATTGGCTTCACAAAATACTCTTCAAGGTTTGAAACTTGAGTGATATTAACGATGTGCCAATCAATTTCCGAATATTCAACTTCATTGTTGTTATGAAGCTTGAATTTCAAAAACTCTAACAAAGGAACAATGTGAAACACTTAGTCATAGGAGTTGGTACGAGGCTGACTTTCCAATTTCCAAGTTATTGATCTCCGTTCAGTAATTAACTCAACTTTAGTATTTTTAATTGATAACAGCTAAACGCAAAAGGTTACATCATATAGATAATTGAGGGGTGCTCTTCCTCGCAGTAATCTTTATCATTCCATA